>VWZU01010549.1:1108155-1237498 GCA_013397095.1 Sterrhoptilus dennistouni | reverse complement strand
ATTTATATAAAAGCACTGGCACTGTGCCTGCTACCAGGTTGGAAAACTGCTCTGTACGTCTCTGACAGCCTGTATATGCCACATGGGCTCTTTCCAAATGCTGCAGTGTTAAATATGTTCAGCAGTGACTCAAAAGAAAGCTGTCTGTCAGGTATTTTCTCAATGGTCCTTTCCATGCCTTGCCTCTCTGCTCAGTCTGCCAGCCCCCTGAGTCAACAGGGGAAGGACCATGCCAATAGCTCAGGGCTGCTTCTTAAATTTGACTGATTTGGGTGAAACTTTATTTCAAAATTTGTGCCAGGGCCTAAATTGGGTGATCTAATGTCTTGAGTCTCTCTTTTGTCTTCACAGGACATGAGCTGCCTCAAAAGAGCTTTGATAAATTGCCCCAGCCAGTCATTAGTGTTACACATCCACATTATCCTCCTGCCAGCAGGCAGTGGGCTCCAGGAGCCACATCCCTGGCTGCCCCGGGGACACAGAGGCACAGTGCAGCAGGAACACGTGTGCAGGGGCACGCTCTCTTCTGTCTTGTGCTGGCAGGACTGGGCCCCTGGCAGCACTACAAAGTTCCTCTGCTTCCCAGGCCCGCCAGGGGATAAGACACCTGTCTGGAACAAGAAGAGGGTAGAAAAATGTTGGCCCCAGTCCCTTCATCTTCACTGAGTGAGGCAGTCCACTTAGCTCAGTGTCCAGTCTCCGCACGGCTCCCACGGATGCAGCTGGAGGACTTGGCCAGCAGATCATGTCACTTGTGCACAGCTTTAGTTCAGTGGCCAGCAATTTGTGATTCAAGGACTGCCTGACCAAGGACCAACATAATCAAAACTCTTAGCTTGCAATCCACGTCTTGGCTATGGATTTCCCTGGTTGCCTCTTGAATCCCTACCAACTCCTGGTGCCCACAGCATCCCCTGACAAGGAGTTTCCCTGGTCCAGCATTAATGGATGATCTGTGTGTCCCATATTGTCCAATGTGTGTTAATGCTTCATCCGTCTTCTGGAGAAGGACCCATACATCCAAAATGATGCTACAGGGGAGGCAAAGGAGACAACCTGGTTCCCAAGCCCTCTCCTCAGCTGATGCCAAACAAAACAACTTGGTACTGTCCACCTGCAGGAGAACCTACAGATAGATTCTGGGTACAGAAGAGTTACATAACACAAGAGCAGAACGTGGGACAGTCCCTAGGCTGCGTTTCTGTTTAGAAGATGTGATGGCATCTCAGACAGGGGAGCTCTAGGAGGTGCCAGGTAATGTCAGGAGTGACTTGGCTCTCTTTATGCCATGTATCATGACATCTGCTTTCCCAAAAAATGAAGAAAAAAAGGAAAGAATAATGAGAATATTAGTTGCAAGAATTCACTCTTGGGGTGATGAGTGGCCCTCTGACATTGGCATGGCCTTTGCTACTTCCAAAATATGCTGCAGCCAGTGCCACATGTCACATCCCAATGAAAGAAGGAGCCCTCTTCCTGGAGGGGCTTTCTCTGCCACTTCAGCCTGCTTTGTTTTCCCTTCCCTTGCTTGCTACAAACCTACCAGCACTTGCTGCTCGTGCTGAGTGACAGACAGCACTGACTGCAGTAACTTCTGTGGCAGCAGGACGTGCGGAGCATGGCGTTCTGGCACGTGGAGTTTTGTTAGGCAGCAGGCAACGAGGGCATGGGATCTGCTGAGCAGAGATACTGCATTTTGGAAGCCAGGGTCCTGTCTCACAATGAGGATCAGAGAAAGCAAACTGAGGAAATGCATGCCATGGCCACAGGGGCTGTTTTTTGTCAGGACAAAGAGAGGGGACTCAAACCCAGGATACTTATATGCTTCCATCATGTTATTCCTGGGCCAGCTGTGCCACTGACTCACTGCATGTCCTTGGCTGAGCTGCCCAACCCCTTATGCCCTATTCTCCTTGCCCATATTGGTCTGTCCTCTGGCAGGACTTATGCTTGCAGACATGGACTTAACCAGCTCAGAAGCCTCCATTCATCCCTGTCTCTTTCTCTCCTGCTGTGGTGCTGACAACTCATATATTCCCAGCATTGCTCTGTGGTTTCTCTCCAGCTTTGGGAGACCATGTGCCAAATACTGCTGATCAGCCTGCTGACCAGCTACATCTGGTGTATCCAAAGCCAGCCAGAGGCTTTAGAGCATTTGCTCCTCTACGATGGCTGCCTGTCTCTTGTTGCAGCATGTAGGTTGGGCTGGCACAGGGCAGAGTCTTTCTCTATGCTCACATCCTGCTCCATGCTTGTATTCCATGCCCAGTGAGGCAAACTGACCCCGATGTGAGGATCAGCCCTTAAACTGAGGGGTTTATACTGCTCTCTGTCCACTCCTGACACAGCAAAGACGCCCTAAAATGGGAGGGTGTATGTAGAGCCTTATTTGCAGACTTCTGGTTTGTCCTGAATGCAGTGTGGCAAATTAGGGAATAGTGGGGGGAGGTTGATACTGAACTGGATATGTCCATGTCAGATTATACAAAGCCAGGATTAAGCACAGGCCTTCTTTCATTGCTTCTTGATAGTGTGCTGATCTCTGTAGCAAACAGCCAGAGAAATTCCTCCACCTGTCTCAAAGCCCACAGCAACAGTGATGACATTTCCATGATCATACATTGGGCAGAACATGCTGGGGCAAAGGGATGTCCTAACTGGTTTTTCTAGACTGAGCTGCTGGTAATTGAGCAACAGATGATATGCCTCAGGCTTTGATCACCCATTAATGATGTGGATCAGCTGGAACAGAAGCTGAAATGTTTTTTTGAAAAGGCTCCTTTGGAGTTGTCTCAGGGAAGGGAATGTAGTGATTGCGAAGGTGGGCATGATGCTGAGTGATTTAACAGAAGGATTGGACCTGTGTGATGGAAAAAAGGTTTTCAATGCCTCAGAAGCATCTCAGTGTCATGAAGGAATGGCAGCATGTAAACAGGTGCTGCTATATTGTTGCTATTTAGATAGGTGAATTTCTTGATCTGCTGAAGGCCAAGACTATTAATTGCTTCTGGTTTTTTATATTTCTGAGACCAGCTGTAATCCCTCCTGTATGTAAGATTGAAATTCTGGGGGTAAAAACCTTTTAAAGTAACTGGAGATCTTGTCCTGTGAGCCCAGGACAGCTGGGCAGGCCCCTTTCCCTGATAGGGCCTGCAGGCAGAGAGCAGTGTGTTCCAGAGGGTCCCAGGAATGATGCTGTGCTGGAGGCTGTCCAGGGAAGCCAGAAACACATGGGCATGCTGAATGCAGCAGCAGCCCTACCAGGGCTCTGGAACATGTAAATCACTTCAGAGGTAGTAATGTCATCCCTGCTCACATGCATGCTGTTCTTTATATATATAGGCACTTGGCATGCTTCTGAAGGAATATTTATTTTTTCATGTGTTGACTCTCTGCAGAGTTGTACCTTGAGCTGAGTAGAGGAAAATTTGAGGAAATAGCACATCCCTCCTCACACCTCGGAGTCCTGCACTCCTTAGCCCAACAACATACACATTTACCAGACTTAGTTTGCTAGTGAGTGAAGAGGGCAGAGCAGCTGCAGTGAATTAATTGGTAACTTCCAGAGCTGGGTTATTACCTGCAAAGCCTTAGAGTGGTCACACACAACTCTGTGAGCACAAGCAGACCAGTGTCATCTGTTGCAAAGGGGAAAGCTGGCACAGATGCCTGGCCTGTTGTTTCTGCAGCTCTTGAAGTGGAGGGAAGTATCCTGATACAATGGCTCTCACTGCTGCCCTGGGGTCCTGTGGGGACTTGCAGGCTTCTGGCATGGGGGCAGTGGGATGCTGCTTCCCTGTAGTGATCTGAGCTGGAGCTGCTGAATCCCTGCGTTGCGATGGAGGGCTATGTTCATATGTGTGCTCTTCAAGTTCTTCTTGTTGATTTCAGCTGCTGGTACTGCAAAAGTGGAATCAGTCTAGTTTGGAGGGTCATATTCCATAGCCAGCTGTGACTGTAACGCATTAGAAGTGCAATAGGAGCACTGCTTTTAAAACAAACAAACAAAACCCCTGTCAATAAGAGTTATTTGATCCAGGTGTTCTTTATCGTTAAAAATCTGATTGATTTTACAGAACATCCCCAGTGACATCTGGGGATGATTCCCTTTCCTCTCCTATGTAGGCATGTGCCAGCTTCATCATATGTGAATGCACTAGCTATTCATGTGTCAGAAATACTGAAAAACCCTGGAAAGAAAGAGAGTAAGTCATGTACATGATAAGCTTGCCTGAAAATCATAGTATGTTTCTTTAAATATGGTCAATAAAGGGATTTATCCTCATTAAGAGTACCCAGAGAAATGTCTGACCATCTACAGGACCCTTATCAGTAAATGAGACCTGGGAACTTAAACCCCTTAAGATGCCTTGATGGCTTTCTCATATTTTTCTCAGAAACTGCTGCTGCAAAAATAATTTTGGAAGGGCTTGGAGACTCTTACATGTGCTCTTTGGTTTCATTTTTTGGAGCCATAATTACTACTTTGGCCTGCACTGCTACTTACTCAGTTTTCTGTGTGAAGTCACAACCTAGCTCTGGAATGGGTTGGAACTCATTAAATCTGAGCAGGATGTTCAGTTCTGCAGATTTCATTTGAAAATCAGTTGGTGCTTCTCATATATTATTACAAATTTACAGTTGTCCCTAGTTGATAATTATGTTTTAAGTCTGTCCCTCAAATTAATCTGAGTGCATACTTTAAACCCGTTCTGCCATGGCTTTGGTTTAAGTAAATTACTTACAGGAATGACACATTTGTTACTAATCCTCCAGCCTTTTATAGCCAAATTCTGTAATTCTCTTGCAGAGTGGTAATTCTTTCTTATGCAGGCAGACCTACTGGCTTCACATTTATTCACCCAGTTCAGGCCACCACTTAAGCACATGGTTAATTGTAAACATGTGTTTAGGTCCTATTGACTTTGTTGAGGCTTAAGTCTTGAATAGGCATTCTTATCCAAATTGGAGACAGAAAATTAAATTTGTCCCTCTGTATAAAAGATCAATTCAACTGTTATGCCTCCAATAGGAAGCTGAAAGTTCTGTTGGATTAAGGAAAGATATACACTTTAATAACAGTTGCTGAAGACCTTGTCAAATAAACTTCTATTTTGGAAGGAGCATTCCCATTCAGAGATGTTAAGGGATAGCTATTTTTAATCCTATCTCTGCATGGATACAAAATGCATCTTAACTATATGTGGAAGATAATATTTTGATTTGTGTCATTATTTAGTGAAAAAATTGAAGTGATGTGTAACTGGGATGACACTGAGGAATGTAGAGAATTTGAAATTCAAGGCTAGCAGAAGCAATGTTTTTATCAAGTAAAATAAAATTATTGTGTTTTATTTAGAGTGAGTCTCTGCTACACGCTATCCCTCATGCAATACACTATAATGGAGCCACTGGCCTGTCAATTTTCATTAGAAGAAGGAATAGAAAGAGGCCCAGGTTCTGGCTAGCTATTTGCATGGGCACGTGCTGCAAATTCTGAGGGAGAAACGTGGTTTCCCTTTCCTTTTGGCTCCATTTTGGTCTGACACAGGAAGCAGAGGCAAGCAAAGACAAATGTGGGCACCTCTCTTTGCATTCCTTCCCTGTGTAGGTCTTGTTCAAGAAAAGTGGGCTGCAGACAACATCAGAGGGTAGCCTGGTGGAGGGTGCTTGCCAGGCTGCAGCACTCGTCCCATCTGCTTTTCATGTTAGGGCCATATAGTGCAAGATCCACATGCCTCTGGTTCAGTCCAACTTCAGGACACAAGTGGTGCTCCTGTGGTGTGAACAGGAGTGACCATGCCCTGTGTATGCCAGTAGCCCCGACTGCTAAGGACCCCTTGGGGTTGGTGTGAACTGGAAGGCTCTCTATGGCTTTGCAATAGACAATGAGTGCTCAGTGAGGAGGACAGCTCTGGCTGATGTGCTGCTGTGTTCAGGGTGCTGGATAGACAGCTTTATATGAATCTATAAAATGGGAATGAAAGCCTTTAGGTAGGGAAACAAGTTCATTGCAAGCAGTAGGTCCAAGGGATCATACTTCTGGCACAAAAGAAGTGGGAAGGAAGTCTTATTGAGTCTCTTTACAGTTCTTCAGAAGGAGCAAAAGAAAAGGTTAACCTTTGAAAACATTTTCACCAATTACTTGGCTTTCCCATGACATCAGTCCTCTCAGTTTCTATAGTCCTTTGAAGAACAACATTGCTAATAACTAACCTCATGTCTTTCATAATCCTAAATTTTCCTTTGAGCCTTCGAGGAAAATCACAATTTCCCCTCTGCAAAGCTTCACTTTGAATTTGAAGTCTGAAATTTTATATTTAGGATAATGTGAGGGAGTTCTGGGAGACCAAAAAATATTTTCAAAACACTTGGCATTAGTTGTGTGGATAGCATTTTAACTGTTCATCATCGTTGCAGATTTATGCACACATGTGATGCATGTCATGGGCACAGTGTACGGGATGTACCTAAATATTCAGGTGCATTTTTTTTAATGCACAGGCAGAAGGAATACATCTAGGCTGTATATGACAGATTGCCATAGTTCAAAGGTGCTGAAAAATATGATATTTAAGCACATATTTGCCCTTCTTCCAGCAGTGTGCTTTTTGGTGTCAGTCGTATTAACTCACTCTTAAAACATCAAGAGGTTTAAGAATAGTTCCAGGAGTAGCTGCAGAATGTTGTTACACTGTGCTGGAGCAACCTTGGTAAGAGAGGAGGCGCTTTATCTGTACAAGGACAACACACTCCTTTACTTGTGAATAGGCTTGGATCTAGTGGAATGCAATAAATGCTGAGATGTAGATGGTGACTAAAGTTCAAGCATCCAGGAGTGCTTGAGATGTACCTGAAAGTAGGGCCTAAACTGGATGTAAAGCTTCTATAGAACCTAAGGGCTGGCTTGTCACAGCAGTGGCCTTGTAGGGATATTGGGAAAGGTTGGCTCTTTCCTCAGGTCAGCCGTGCTCTTCCTTGCTAATCCACTGGCACGCTCTATACACCCTGAGCACCGGAAAGATACTGAACAAATGTGGTTGGAAACGCCTCAGATCTGTGTTCCGGTTTGTGCTTTGGTTTGGTGGCTTTTTGGGGGTTTATAAAAATCTTAGCAGTTTGTCATTTTTGCTTGTGTGATTTTTCTTGTGTTTTTTCTATCGTGGGTTGATTTTTTTTTCCCCTGTGTGCACTTTGAGGCTTCTGTTTGACGCCCTCAAAGAGCAAACAAAGGAGTTGAATACACTTGCTGATGTTCCCCATTTCATGGCCTGTTGATAACTACACGATAACACTCTCCATTGGATTCTTCATTTAAAAAAAAAAAGTAAGAGGAAGAAGAAAAGAGCCTTTGTCAGTCTCGATAGCACTATTCACTGTTTTACCAACAAGTTACAGTGAGAACATCAGCTTCCTGTCCTTTCATTAAAGCCCATTGATCTTTCTCCCTAGTAAACAGAGCGGCTGTAGCTTTTGTTTGACTTGTGCTCCCCATTTGTGCGGTGCATTTCAGGGATGAAAAGTGCTGTTGTGGCTGTTCTGCAGAAGGAGAACTGGGACAATGGCAGTGGGACAATGGGTGGGATGTGTGGTGGCTGTTAGAGAGAGGCACTGGGTGGCTGGGCCATAAACACGGTGGTCTTTGGGGAAAGGTTGTGGCTGAGCAGCTTGTAAATGAGCAGCAGTGGGATTTCAGGGCATTTTGTGGGCATTGCCCACATCTGCCTTTCAGTCAGCCTTGAGCAGGGCAGGGCAGGTTGGAGGATGGATGGCAGGATGTGCTTGTTCTAATGAGAAACAAACACCCTCAACAGTGGCCAGGAGGTAGGAAGGATGTGGCAACAGATTTGAGATTTCGCTCTGGTTTTCTTGCTCATTCAGTTACCAGTTATTTCCAATAAAAAGTACCGTGCTTAAGGTCTCCCAGCTTGAGGAGCCTGCTGGAGCTGCAGGACCAGCACAGTCCTTTAGGAGCACCCACACCACTGAGGCCCCTTGGCTGTAAGGAGCTGAGAATGGAGGAAGACCTTACTGGGTGGGTGAGGTACCAGCCATGGGGAAGGATTCAGGATCAACTGGCAAGGCTTGTGCCAGGGGAGTAGCTGGGGCTGTGGGGTGAGAACTCTGCAAATAAATAAGCCCTTCTTCCACCCCTTCTTTTTCTTACAGTCACTGATGTGAGTGATGCTTTAGGAAACAGATGTAGAGATCTGGGGTTTCCCTTGATGATTGCAAGAGGGTCCAAGGAGATGTGACTACTGGCAGAAAGCAAATGTGTACTTTTTCTATTCTGAAGTAGCAAGAAACAAAAAGATTACTTGGCCTCTCCTGCCTTTCAAGCATCATTTATGCAAGGAAGATTTTCCTTGTTGATTTTCATTGTATATGGGTATTTTTCTTGGTCATACTGTCTCTGGAATTTGGTAAAGTTAAATGAAAGAGAACTAATTTAGCAAGTCTCAAGAAAATATTTCATGTGGAATCTCAAATCCACTGAAATGGAGATTTATTAATTTTTCTTTTGTTGTTTTGATTCAATAGAAAAACTTTATTTCAGTGGGTTTCTGGCCTTTCTTAATTGCTCCTTACCCATCTTGCAGCAATGTCCAGGAGGCCTGGCTACCAACCATCATAACTTTATGATGCCAGGCACTTGACACCTACAGGACAGAAAAATGAGCATACATTGGTGGATATTCACATTTAGGCTTCCCAGTTTGGTGTTTTTACAAATAGCCAAGGAGAAACACAGCTTATCAGTTGAGCTCTGAATGTGAGCTGTGCTACTTTTCCTTGAAAAGTGTGAGAGAAAACTGAAGTAGGTCCAGGGGTGCATCTTTACTGATATTGGTATCTCTGTAGATACTGGTGAGCTGCATCAATGGGATTGGGTAATTCCTGTTATCCAGACAGGAAACAGAAACTTAAGCAGAACTTTGCAATGGTGTAAGTTTGAACAAGTTATTTTTTTCTTTTTTTTTTTTTCCTTTTACGACTTGAAGTTGATGAACTTTTTGCTTCTCAGTCACAGTCTTTACATGTGATTGGTTAATGTATTTTTCCTGTAACTTGCAGCAGGAAACTTTGGAACATAATTAGTCTAGACTGTTTCCGAATCCAATAACTTGTTTTTGTGCCGAGTATGCTAAATGTGGAGAATTTCAGAATAGATTTGAAAAAACCTGGATTGTTCATCATCTACAGTGTCAAACAGGGTTAAAATGTTGCAGTGACCAAAAATCTTGTGTGCCAAAATAATTTTTCAAAAAGCAGAATCTTAATTCTTCAGAGATTTGGCACAGCTCTGTCACAGAATAACTCTCTCATCATTGAGACATAGCTTTCATTTTGGGCAGTGTCCAGTTGACCAGGATACTTTTTGTGAAAAGCTTTATGAGGCTTGAGCTCTTGTAAAATACTATGTTACAGCAGAAAATTGATAAATTTATTTTAAAATCAGAGACTGTGCAATTTGATAAATAGTTGTACTTACATTAAATGTTTTGAAGTTTATATTAATAGTATTTTTGATATATCCCTAATGTGCATGTCATGGTGAGAACAAAATTGTAGAATTTTGTACAGAACATGTAAGTCTCTCTGCATCTACTAAAGTAATTTGATGGTGAATTAATGCAATATGGACTTCTTCCCCTTGGGGAGGGTGTGAACCTAGAGCACACACACTTCTGCAGAGATAATGCTTGTCTTGAATTCCTCCAGTGCTGCTGCACAGTTGACTTTTGTGGGCCTGTGAGTGCTTAGCCTTTACTTGTATGAGTGGCATCAGTGATTTCACAGGGTAAATCAGAGTTGAAAAATTTAGATATAGGCAGAGGCCTCTGAGCCAGTGCCTAAGGAAAGGGGAAACTGAGGGGATGCTGGTAATTTATTTCAACAATACTGTTCAAGTGTTACCCAGTTGCTTTTCACTCTTGGATCCTTCCCTTGCTTCTTGATAACTTCCGAGTTCACTGATAATTTCAAGAATAGCCACAAAACTGTTGGGCAATTCAGGATGTTTTCTTTGTTTCTGGGGTGCACCCAAGCTGCTGGGGAGGTGATGCTGGTCACTTCTGTTCCCTGGGCCGGGAAGTGGTGAGTGGCATCTCCTGCTAAAGGCAGGGAGGAGAGGCCTGTCTGCAGTTGTGGAGGAGTGCTTATTCTGCTGGATATTATTAATCGAAGAAGATTTTGGTCAGGGTAAAAGGGTAAACACCCTTCCTCCTCTTCAGCACATGCTGTGGGAGTCTCCCAGCCCACAGAAAGTCAGGCTCTCTACTACACCTTTCCTGTGAAAGGGGCCCCTGCAGCACAAAGCCCCACTCCTGGATGGTGAAACATTGTTCACCAAGCCAAAATCAGGAAGGGAAAAAGAAGGAGTTACTTACATCCACCATAACTCCCCTGGTAGTGCTCACAACTTGAGCTGAAAGCACAGTCCAGTGCCTGGCAGGCGATGGAGGGGTGAGGGTTTAGGGGGAGACAGTGAACTGCTGGGGAGCTCCACCCTGGCACTGCAAGTTCTCCTGCCTGTCCCTTTCTTCTTGATTTTATTTCTTGACTCCAGGCTGGGACCTTCTGGTGGACCACAGGTTGTTTTTGGCATGGGCAGATCCCCACCTTTCACAATGGTACTGCATTCCACTTTAAAATGTTTTTTGCAGCCCAGAACCCTTTTTTCTCCTGTCCTTCCTCTCTCTGTCTCTTTTTTATTGATATTCCAATTGTGTGATTAAAAATGGACATGGCTTATTAAAACAATGCTGCTTGCTATCAGGGGGCTTGCATTAGTATTAGGGAAGGAGGGCTGTAATTTTCTTTCCTAGTGTAAAGAAAATGGGGCTGAGGGATGGGGTAGGGATTCAGTAAAGGAAAAGGATGGCAGGTGCTCTATATCCAGCCATGACTTCTCCTCTTCAAAGGTAGGCTATTTTCTAGGTGCTTACATTTGCCCACAGAATTTGGGGGATGAGCACAAATTGTGACCTAATGATGCAATGAAGTGTTTCATGTTGCTTTTTACCTTGTGGGCAGTTTGTGCTGTAGCCCTTAGGTATGCTCCAGGCTAAGACTCTGTCAAGTGGAGCAGAGGGTGATGGAGGGAAGCAGGATCTCTTCTGTCTGCCTTGCCATCCTGCACACACAGGGTGTCCTTACGGGTGACTTGATTGCATTGGAATTTGCCTTTTTGTTTTTTCTTGCCTCTGTTTTTAGAAATCCTGTGAAGGAAGTGGGGATGGCTGCTGTTACTAATGCATGTTCACATGCCTTGGTGTTTTTTGGGAGGCTGTATCTGAGAGGCCTTCTGCTTTAAGTTGATGTGTCTCCTCTAGTGCTTTGCTCTTAAAGATGTCTGATGCATAATTGTACTGGAAAGAGTTCTTGCTGAAGGGCTGGGCTGCAGGGAACAGGGATGTGCCTTAGGGGCTTTAGTGGGAGGGGAGGTGTCAGCAGGTTGATAGAGCTGGGAGAGGATTATGATGTATAGAGTGGCAAAATGCCACTGGATATTTATTAGGACGGCAGCCTTCCTTCTGTGGAAGGCCAAGACTGCTCTGTAAGGAAAAATTCACACAGTCAGAAAGTAGGACTCCAGCAGAACCTCCTGCAAATATCCCAGGTTGGGGATTATAAGGCCTTTGTTTTGAAACATTTCTGTGGTAGTGAACACATCTTCCACTTAGTTAACCTGGCTGTTGGCTTATGCAGATGCAAGTGCATAAACTTTGATCGAGTAAGTAAATCCCTGTGCATGTGTAAATTCATGATGAAATGCAAGATTTTCAGTGGATTTTCTTTTTTTTTTCTTTCTTTCTTTTTTTTTTCTTTTCTTTTTTTTTTCTTTTCCCCCACAGCAATCGAATGCAGGAGTCCTCTGGTCCAATACACCACCTTTGCAGTGGCCTGTAACTATGATTAGACACTAATCATAGTTTAGTTTAGACACTAATCTCTATGCAGAGACTTGTACTGGTGCACAGAAGTGCAAGCAACTTGCTGCACTAGGCTGTGTTGTTTTGATTAGACTTTAAAACAAATTAAAACTATATTTTGGGTTTTTTTTCCATGAGGGGCTTACTTCAGAGTCACTAGAGCAATTCTGAATGTATTAAAGATACTAGTCAAGACCTCTATTCAAACTGATTTCTTGAGAAAGATACGGTGATTGAAGCTAGTTACGGATTGCTAAGCAGTAACTTTTTAAAGATTATTTCTTTCTGAACTGAAACTTTTAGTACAAATTAGGCTTCTATATCTTGATAATGGCACCTCTCCTGTCAGCTCTGTTTTCCTTACCATTTGTCTGCAGGGAAGGCATGTTGTAAGGAAGAGAAATTTACATAAGGTGAGCTGAAAATAATTTAGGTTTCTAACAATAGCTTGAAAAACTGCAGAATTTTTCATGACACTTGAGATGTAAAATATTTGTTCTTCACTTACTGATCTTTAGTGCTTTGCCTTGTTGGTCTCTACTGTTGGCATTGCAGAAGCAGAGGGCTTTCATCACTTATGCTGAAAGTTTTAGGAAAAAATGTCCTGTTGTAGAGCTGGATGTCATGGGGATAAAAATGAAAGTGGGTAGCCCATTTTAGTGCTTTGGATTGTGAAGGAATGGCAATAGCTGTCTTAGTACTGGTGTCAGAAAGAAGGCTTCCCAGTGGCATGGGAAGAGGTGTTCCTTAGGCAGAGATGATCTATACTCTCCTTGAAGATTTTGTAAACTGAACTGATCCTTCCTGAGGAAGCACAGGTCTGAGTCCAGGTCACTTTATGCTTTGTATATTTTAGAAGCCTAACAGCCCAAATGTAAGACTTTAAAAGACAGGAGGCCTCTATGTAGCATGCATATACAGATTTATCTCCTAATTTGACATCTTCACCGTTGAGCTGGTCCTCATGTGATGCCTGTGGTGGAATGAAATGCAGACACTGATAAGGCTGTGATTATTTTTAACAGCAGTGCAGTGGGAAGGAGCGGCTGCTTGGATGCGGCGACAGAATCGAAGCCAGCTGTAGCAGTGAAAGTCTCACAGGGTTAACCACAAAGTCTGCCTGCAGCTGCTGCAGCTCAATACCCAGCATTCACATGCAGCCTCACCAAACTGCCTTGTGACATTTTTGATTCATGTCAGGGACAGAGTACCATTGTTGGGGGGAAAAATAACTGTTTTATAAAATGTTCTGCAGGCTTTCAGTCATTTCAGTCTCTATTCTCTCTGCTGTGCCACTCTCAACACTCGGAAAAAGTTCTCGATTTGCTATTCCACTCACTGCTTTAAAAAGTGTTTCTGGCTTGATTACTTTTATTATAGAGCAAGAGCTGCTCCTTAACACTCAGGAAGAGGCTAATAGTGGGCCCTATTCTGCCTTTGTCATGTTGCTGTGGCCTTTAGGGTTTGAGGGACCTGTGCTTCTTGATGGTGTGACTAGCAGAAGAAGCAACAACAACGTGCTTTTGCCAGCAGGAAGGATACCGGGGTTTAGAGGGAAGGGCCTCCCCTTTTGTAGCAGGCAACTGGGAAGGATTTCTTGAGTGATTACTCCGCTGTAAGAACAGGGCTGCCTGCTGCAGGTCTGCTGTCAGATCATCAACTTGATTGCTCTGATCACACCAGTGCAGTGGGCTCTGGGGATGGAGGCTCTGCTCCTTCATGCTTTTCAGTGCAGAGATAAAAACCCTCTTTGTTTTTCAGATTTATGGAAAAGTTTTAAGTTGTTTGTCGTTCATTGCCCTGGGTAACCCCATACTGTGCTGCTACTTGGAGCTTCAGGGCTGAGCACCTAAGGCTGGCTGGGACAATGGGACTGTATGAAAAGGCCCTTTCCTATTCTCATTCCTCCGAAGGAAGTGCTACTGAAGGGCCTGAATGCATTTTCACAGCTTTAATGGCTCATTTTCTTCAAGCATGTACAAGTACAAGGATTTGCTGTTTGAGAAAACAAATTAAATTAATACTGTTTCTTTTTTCCTCATTTCACCTTTTTTCTAAAGGATTCATTCCCCCACCATGCATGTTACAGCAGATGCTTATATGGGGACAGCTTGAAAAAATGTCCTAATGAGAGGTTAGGTTGTCTTGGGTTTTTTTTTGTTTGTTTGTTAAAAAGAAAAAAAAAAAAGAAAGAAAGAAAGAAAGAAAGAAAGAAAGAAAGAAAGAAAGAAAGAAAGAAAGAAAGAAAGAAAGAAAGAAAGAAAGAAAGAAAGAAAGAAAGAAAGAAAGAAAGAAAGAAAGAAAGAAAGAAAGAAAGAAAGAAAGAAAGAAAGAAAGAAAGAAAGAAAGAAAGAAAGAAAGAAAGAAAGAAAGAAAGAAAAAAAGTTGGTCCAAGGTGACCCTGAGTACAATTTCCCTGAAGCCAAGGTGTGTTGTTAACAGGGAGGATCATTTGATCCCTTGATTCTGCCCATTCAGGACTCCATGAAGAAAGATTTCCAGAGAAAGACCATGTTACTGGGTCCAGATTCTCCTGACACAGTGAATGCAGCTCTATTTCAGGCCTGATTTGAGCATGGAATTCAGACTTCCTTTCACTGGCGATCTGACTTGTAGCACCAGTTGATTGTAACACAGACTGCAGCACTCAGGGCACAGGTAATGGCCAGCTCTCTATTTTCTGTTCTGGAAGCCCCAGATGGCAGGGAAGTTACGGAGCACTCTGCAACATGCAGATGGACACAGCAACCTGGATGGGGTGTGAGGGTCTGAGCTTGGTGGGCTTGTGCTACTCTATCCTTCTGCCTGAATAATGAGCTCTCCTGGGACAAACAGCCCCGGGGAAGTCACTGCTCTGGACCCCTGATCTGCTCACAGCACTAGGGAGCCTGAGGTGGTGATGGGTGCCCACGTGCTGTGTTCCTCTGGTGCTCCTAGTTATGCAGTATCCAGGCCAGCTCCTCAGAGAGCCAGTTCAGGCCAGGAAAAGCTTATTAACTCTGGCTCTGTGCTGTTTGAAACAGTCTAAAATGCCCCAGGACTAGGAGGAGCAGGATAGCAGTTTACATGGAGCGTTGCACCCATACAGAGCTGGCCCGGGAGTCTCTGCATCCTGCCAGACTTCATCCACAACCTGGATAGAGCACCTGCAGGTAATTGGGAGCTGGCTGTGCCTGACCGGAGGGCAGTGTCAGGTTAATTAGACATCTGCAGGCCGTTCTTAAAGCCGTTTCCTTTGCAGTCCCAAAATGGAGAACTGTTTAATATAACAGGAAAAAAAAAAAGGCTTTCCCCCAGATTGGCATAGAACACTATTTTTACTTAATTGAAGACTGGTGTGGACTGATTTAATCTCTTAATAATTTCCCTTTCTCAGGTACTAAAACCTGTGGCTCAGCATGGCTTCTCTGATTTTCCTGTTCTTTGGTTTGCTTTCCATATTTTGCATTCATGTATTTTCTTCCCAGATTCTTAATGTGCTTAGCCTGTTAAGATGAATATAAGATCTTTATAGTAGCATCTGAGATCATAATCTGTCTATATCAAAGGCCAGAATTATTCCCTGTTGTTTGTAAAGGAATTATTTAATAAGTAATCCTTGTAAGTGTCAACATTACACATGAGATGACATAACACTTGGGGAAAGTAAGGACTTAGCCAATATTCCCACACCAGCTTCAAAGCTAAATATGCTTTCACATACAGATGCTTCCTATTTCTCATCTGTGGCTTCTATTTCCTCCTAATTGGAGTTGACACTGGAAGTACCAGTTCTCCTTTTCCTCCTCCTGGATGTTTTGATTGGAATGTTAATACCGTCCTCCTTCATTACCAGGCTCTGTGGAGTGGTGTGCCACGTGGTTTAAGGTATAGGATTAGTTTTTCCATGGAAGCTGAGTGTGCTGCAATGTCAGAAGTGTTAATTCACAGCTGGCTACTTGCTGCACAGCACTCTGAGACCTCGTGTGCCTGCACTTTTGGGAGCAATTGAAATCCGGACACAGGTTTTGCCTTTCTGGCCTGTCCTGCCCAAGAGCCAACTTTTTGCATTGAGTGAGCTCAGAGAGAATCAGACTGTTCTGCAAGTAAAATAGTGAAATCATGAATGCTGAAAACGCACACACACAGTTTCTCCCTCAGAGTGTTTCTACAGGTTGAAAATACCAATCTCTGCAAAAATCTGAGTGTCGGCCCCTGGGTAGCAAAAAAATTCCTCCAAGTCCTCCAAGACTAGAGAAGCCTCCTGTTTCCTGCAAAATCCCTCCCCACTCTTGTCTCATTTGTCTCCCTCCCACACAAATGCAACCTCCAAAGAAAAATTAATAAATTTCTGTGGTGTGAATTCAAAACATCAAAATGTCATGAACAGTTAATCCTTTCTTTAGTAAGGCAAGTCTGATCAAAACATCCTTAATCTTTGCCTTACCACAGTAACCTCTGAGGTGAGGCAGTAAGGAAAAGGGGAAAAACCAGTGTAGATGCTCCTGTTCCAGCTGGGTCTCAGGGTGCCTGCGACCTCCTGGGGAGTTGTGTAGCTGCCAGGAAACTGTAGTGATTTCTTGAGAGCCTACAAATTTACATTGTCTCTACTCTAAAATCACTTTGAAGGGATTTTAAACCATTGGCTGCCAAATGTATTTATCCCAAGGGAGAAGATTTGATATTTCCCTGCAAAGATACGTCTTGCAGCCCAGTAGGGTTGGGTGTGAAGCCGCCCATGATCCTCCTGAGTCCCAGGCTGCAAGCAGGGATCCCTGCACCCAGGGCCCCACTGAGCCCAAATGCTCAGTGTTTGGCTTTCAACTTTCCTTGGCTATGGGCTCCCTGTGTGGGTGAAGGCAGCTTTTCATCTCCTTGCAACAGTATTGCCCAAATGCAAATCCTCAGAGCTGATCACTGCACCCAGCTCAGGAAAGGAGTGTCCTCTGCTTAAGAGGCTGTTGGAGTATTTGCAGATCTTTTGGGTCAAGGTCTCCCTTGCCTTGTGCTGTGCTTGCACAGCTGATGTGGCTGAGACTTTGCTGTCATGTGGCACTGCAAAAGCCCTCATAAAATAACAATGCCTGAATCCAAGAGGGCTGAGGACAGCTTTCCCCTACAAGAGTATGGAATGTTATAGTGACACAGGGATCCCTGCTGCCCCAGTCCTGACTTGCCAAGTATGAAACTCTGCCTTCTTCCTTGTACTTTTTTCGAGATCTCTTTGGCTCTGCTGTTAGCATCTGTCTCTAGGCATATCTGGGTACCATAAAGCCTAGACAGTAACAAAGCTGTTTTGTAATGTCCCTGCACAAGCAATAACTCTGTGAAATCTTAGCACTCGCATGGAAGAGGAGGTTTATTGTTATTGTGCAGTACAGACAAACTAGTGGAAAACAGTGATCCAGTACAGACCTCTGGAGACGTGTAGAGGATCCTGAGGGTCACTTGCATGGTGTCTGTCCTGTTTTCCATGTAAGAGGTTCAGAGATGACTTGGGGCCTCTCATGACCAGGCTCATCTTGACCTTACATGAGCTGAAGCAAGTGCCTTCAACACTGGTTTATATGGAAAGCTTGGCTTTGTCCTCTTTGTCCTGGGTCTTCCTTGTCCTTGCAATTGTCCTAAATGAATCCTTTCTGTCTCCTGGTGGGTATTAGGTGGATATTATGGCCAGCCAAGGTGTCTCACAGGGTCAGGACAGTGTTGGCATAATAAGAGAACAACAGTTGTCTTGAGAAAAAGCTGTTCTTCAGCTGCCTTTTTTTTGTTGTTGTTGTTGTTGTTGTTGTTTTTGTCACTGGATTCATGGCCTCTCCACCTCTTTTTTAGAACCTTTGATGCAAAGAATATTGTTGCAAAATGGTTGCTCTAAATGTTCATTTTAACTAGAGTGAATGACTCAGGGCTAATTTTTGGCTTCATTATTTAGGTTGCAGTCTTGAAAATGACTATTTTTAGAAAGTAGTGAGGAATCCTATACAGACGACTGTGCCTTCTCTCAATTTCTTGTTAAAGTTGAACGCTATTTACTTTGGTGGAAATGCAGGAAAGACGGCCAGCACGGGCATAGGACACTGTATGCAATCTTTCTTCACATCCCCTTAATCTGCTTAATCTGAAACTGTGTGAGGTCTCTTGTGGTCCAGACCTGTGCTTCCCTCTAATAGACACTGTTGTGCTAATTGTGTTATTGCTTTGCACGAAGGACAAGTGGTCCCCAGGGACCAAGATGACTCCATCAAAATAATTTCCAGAATTGATCTAAATGGCATTCGATCAGTATAATTTTTAGAGGGAAAATACAATGGCATTAGCCCAGAAACCTGGGGACAGACACCACCTTCCAACATGTTTGCATGTCAGCTTGTGTGTCTAGAGCTCTACTGCAATATGAATATGCCAACTACCTATTCCAAATTACCCACCTGTTTCTGTTATCTCAATGTTCTTTTTGGAAATCCAGATGCAAAATATCACGGAGTTATATTAAGCCTTTTGCCTTGTCTTCAATTCCTGAGTTCTCAACGGTAGTTTCCTAGAAAAGTGATACTCTCCTTATCTAATCGTTAATTCCTACCATGTATCACAAGGAATTCCTGCAAATTCCCATCAGCCGTGACAAACTTATCTTGTAGACCTATGTAGCAATTTTGATGGCTTTACAGACCTGTTTGTTTTGTTCTGAACTAAATTAATAGCACTGTAATGGCCCCACTCTAGCTCTGAACTTCTAAACCTTCCATAATATACTAATCAGCATGTCAGTAGAATATTCTTTCTGGATAGAGACAAGCCTGGTGAAACGGATTAGACATTCACATGGCATTGTATAATTCAGAGAGCAGGCATGGTGCATATGATTTGCATTAATAGCCTCTACTGCAGCAGCTTCTCACAGGTCTCTCTCATTAGATCATATGTGGAAGCTTCCAGACTGTCAATCAATTACAGTAATTTCCTTTTCCATATTTATTCCATCACGATCATTGACAGTTACCATTAAGTGACATTAATACAATACAATACAATACCACCTTGCATTTCCAGTGCTCCTCTTACAGGGTCCCCAATGCATATAAGGCTGAGAGGCTTCATTATAAATGGAAAAGGTGTCTGCTCTCCCTAGCTCAGCAAAGTGTGGCTCCCCTGTGACGGGGAGGAGGATGGAGCATCTTGTGCCATGGTGTCTAGCAAGCCCTCTGGGGCTCTCAGGGGTGGGGTCTGATGGCTTGTGATGGAGGTGACTTCTGGCAATGGTGAACACAGGGTGCCATGAGAGGCTGGCAGACTCGGTCAGAATAGAAGAATACTGAACTGCAGCAGGTCAGTGCAGCTTGTGTGGCATATTCAGGTGCCTCAGCACAGACCTTTTAGTATGGCTGTGGTTACAGATGCCTTATCTTGTTTGATGCCATTGGACCTTCCCAGTGAAGTGATGTGAGCCAGGTTTTCATATGTAGCAGCTAACACCTAGGCATTCTTGTTAGAGAAACCAGGGCTCTTTTTTTCCTTCCAGCCCTGCCCTTCCTGTCTCACTGACTGCTTAAAACCTCCTGTCGTGCCCTAGGTAAACAAGGTTCAGAATTACCAAATCCCAGCCACCAAATCCCAGCTACTGAATAAGCACAGGCCCAGCAGCACCAGAGCAGGGCAGTCTTTATGTACTTCAAAAATCCCAAAGGGTTGGTGTGGTCATGCTGCAGCTAATGACCTGGTGACAGCTGGAGGAGGCTTCTCCTGGATCTTCTCTGCAAAATGTGTTAGAGTACCTATGGTGAAAACTGAGACTAGTGGTCTCAGCCCTCTTCTTTGAGATCCATCTTCTGGGGGTCACCTTGAAATTGCTTTGAGGGGACAAACAGAGAGTGTGAAACCTGTTGGCAAATGTTATCTTAGAAATATGTGTGTAAAAATATACTTCAGCAAATACTGCATAGTGGGTTGACTGGAGCACTGCATGTGCTTCTGGCCATTGCTAGCTTCTGTTGGCTGACGTTTACCAAGATGTTTCCCATGGACCTGGAAAGACTTTTAGCCACACTGCACAGGTTTTTATAGGTTCCCTTATTCCTTAGATCCCTGATGTCCTACCAAAATGTTTAGAGCCTTAATCTTAAATTTAGAAGGTGATCTTTGGGCTGGGTGGGAAAGGAAACCTATCTTTTGCAGACCAGGAGAAAAGGAATTGGTTCTGTATCCCTTATGGCCTCTGCAACATCCCCCCTCAGTAAGTTTCCCCATACTGTACTAAAAATGCTGTCTGAAGAATGCATTGAGCTCCTTTTTAATTTTTGCTGCCTTTATGCTAGGGACTGCTTCTGTCTCTTTTCAGTCTTGAGGTGCTTTTCCCAGCTTGCTGAGCTGACATGATGAGATTCTTTCACTACTCATCAGTAAACACTTCATCAGCAATTCTGCACGTGCCCAGGGGTTTTTCCTCTCTTTTCTTTGCTGAATTTTCTGGTGCTTCTTTCTTCTTCATCTCTCCTGCTAGGATGGACAATTTTCCACTTATCCCCATCTTCCTCTTCTTTGATACATGTCAGAGACTAAGCAGGATCTGTTGCCACTGTGTCCCCATTCAAGACCCTCCTAAAGCTATTGCTGCCAAATATGCTGGATGTCTTCTTTCTCACAGTGCTCCATTTCTATCCTTGTCATTCATGGGTAACAGTTCAATGATCTTTCCCCTTCTCTGTCCAGTGAGCTCATTTAAAATCCAAACAGTTTCTGGCTGTCAGCTCTCCTGTTTGTGACTTCCATTCTGTTTACTTCTCTCTTCAAAATCTTCCCTGTCACCTTTCATCTTCAGAATTGTCAGTGCCTAAGACATTCATTTCATTGCCCCTCTTTTGTTCTGATCCATGGCTTCTTATTCCTGTCCACAAGTTTGCAATTGAGAGGGTCCCTGCAGTTTGTTGTGCTGCCATCCTGTTATTTCAGGTAGGCTTGTTGCTTAAGCCTTTCCCAGGACTGGAGTGGTCTTGGCTTCTGGTATCCACTGCTCAGGCTGTACCTCCAAGGCCTGCTTTGTTGCTCTATAATCAGTTCTGTAGCTGCATGAATTTCACATAGCACCTTCCCACGGTTTTAGGGTAAAGAGTTTTGTTCACAATTTATAAACAAGTTCCTCTCTAAATAGGCATGGCCTGAAATCTGATTTTCCCTTATGTTTCACTTGTTACAACCAGATTTTAGGATTCTGACTTACATAAGCATGTGTTAGGCATGAACTTTGGATGCACTGCCAGACTTTCCCCAAAGGTTTGAGTGGCAATCATATCACATCACAGTTCTTGCTTTAGCTCAAGCTGCTTTTCCCCCAAGATAGATAATGTCCTCAGCTTGAGTGCTGGTTAAATAATGCTTAGGAATCTAGTCAAATGTGAATTGTTAAAGCTAGCAAATTATATACTTGGGAGTTTTGAGCACTTTCTATTAAGTTTTACTGAGTTACGTTTGATAACTAGTTGTAGTTAATGGTGTGCATTATTTTCCTAATCATGCAGTGATTTGAGAATTTGGCAGTGTGCATTCAGAATGCAATTAGCACAGTATTTTTTTTTCTTTATAGAATCCATTACATTGCTTTCTGACATTTATTGTTTCAAGAAATGTTTCCATGAAATTCAGTATTTTTACAAGAGTTGTGCACTTGTCTACTCAAGAAATAAGACAGTGTTTTGTATAATTCTGATCATTTAATGTAGGTATTAATAGGCCAAGCTCAATGTGTTAAAAGTGATTTTGGAATAAAAACAGATGAAACTTTAAATGCTAAACTAAGTCTTGGAATAATAACTAGGACTGCTCTATATTCTGTGAGTTGAAAAATATTCAAGTCCTAAGAATTATTTCTTTGCTTTCAATTATAATTTTATGATGGATTTTTGTCTATTGTTCACTGAAAAATTATATTCACTGGAATTACTACATTTCCATTTATGCAGGACTGGAATATATTGCTTTAGTGGGATATATCTCCATGGAACAGGAATATGAAAGATATGAAGGACTTCCCATGTGGTGGCAATCTGAAGGGAAGAGCCACAGAAGATAAGGCACCCCTCTGTACAGTTCAGGTGACCTTCTTTAAAGTCTGCTGATGAAAAGTGCTAGAATACTCTGTTAAGGGTTGGATGTTGTTATTGCATTTATCTGTATTTGCCAAGCTTGAACTAATGATGCTGCAGCTCGGGGCAGATTCGTGTTGCTCAACAGAAGACACACAGAGAACAGCTCCTCAAGTTAGCTGGTGTGCCACCCCCTGAAAGCAGAATTATCCTGAAGACCTTTAAATGGCGTGGGGAGTGCGTGCACTGAGTGAAGTCCCATAGGATAACAACAGGGAGTGGGATGCGTGGAGTAGTTGGGTGAGAACTTTCATGTCCTCTCAGAGCAGTTGCGTAATGAGATCTATGGGAGGGCTCAGTGATTTGTTAATGACTCGAGTGCTGCTCCAGGAGAACATTTGTGTAAGCTGTGGAACAATGCGTAGTATTTGTGTGTGATTAATGGGAATTTGTCATCTGAAATACAGTCAGCACAGCGCCTTCGTAGCTGTGTGCCTCAAGCTCTCAGAGCCAACCCACAGTGGAATATTAGAGGAATTACTCAGCAGATTACTTCCATGTTGTTTTTGTCAGTTTATTCACCCCAACGCCCATTTGATAAAAGGAAGGGGGTGTGAGGGTTTGTCTTGTGCGTTTTTGTTGGCATCTAACTTGTGGCTCTTTGAAAGGTCATGGGTACTTGAAGCTGTTTCAGACTGGTCAGACCACGGCTATTAGTCATGGAGCATTATTCACCCAGTCCCTTTCTTTCTTTCCTCTTCCCTGTGCCTTTAGCTGGAGGAGTGATTTTTGGAAAGGAAACAATAGCTGAAGGAAACTTTTTTTTTTTTGCCCGGATGTTAAGTTTTTCCACCGGAATTTAATTGAAATTACTGGCACGCTATTGGCTACAGGATGACCTGACCTCCCCTGTGACAGTTCATCAGAGCTGAGTGCAGGAGTTCTATTACTAATTTTGTCTGCTTGTTTCCTGTCGTGTCAAGTGCAGTGGTTTTGCTGTACCCCTGTCCTTACTATGAGTCTTTCCAGGGTGTTACTGATTTTCTGTTAATTGCTCTATGGCAATTAAGCACCGTTCCTCAAAGTTTTTCCTTCAGTTACTTCTTGGAAAACATGGGTTTGTGGGTTTTTTAAAATGAATAACTCTTTCTGATAAAACCCTTTTTTTTGATAAATAAGTGAATAGCTGGCATGCTCCCTGGATGAAGACCCTAACTGATACTTGTTAGTGTGGCATGCCTACTTTTTGCTGGTAGAGGTTTATGCTGTTAGCTGTTCATATTGCAGTAGAGTCTAGTGGATCCACCTGCCTTGAGCCTCTGTTTGGCTTGGTTCTAAATGGACATTAAAAGGTGTTCCTTGCTCCAAAAGTAAGTCTGTGACAGGCAACTGAGTGAAAATGAGAAGTGTCAAAAAAGCCAGGATATTTTAGGAAACTAGTGCATAATTCTTAGTCAATCAGCAGCTGTAATGCTTATATAAGCCATTTGATATCTGAGTGTGAAGACTGGCAAAAAAAGAGGAAAGGATGCTTTCTCCAGTGAAAAAAAAATGGAAACTATTTTATTTTATATACTATTGTCGTCCAAGATGCAGTGCTAGAACTATGACTTGTATATTTTTGGACTATGCCTCAAAAAAAATATAAAAGGCATATTTCTGCTCAGATGATGAACAGGAAGACCATTCAGACAATAGACTGGATATAAATTCATGCTAGATCAATGTTTTATTTAGGTTGGCATACAAATTTTAAATACCCAGAAACCAGAGTTTATTTGAGTAATTTCTTAGTGTTTATTTTTATGTGCCCATGAGCAGTAACCTATAAATCACTGACTATCCAGCAGCAGATAGGTACAGTGATGTGATCTGATCTTGATGTACAGAATGGCTCCAATAACATTATGTAATTTTATAAACTAAAGTTTTAAACAGTTTCCAAGGCAGTTCATGTTTTCATGGAGAGGGTTTGTTGGTTTCATGGGACTATTTTGTTGCTGACATATTTTTGGGAGGTTGTGGGGGAACCTGTGTTTTCAGTATCTGGGTAAGTAACAGTAGAGAGCGCTTGCTTTCTTCATACAGTTTCAGTGTGCTGTTAAAATATCACCGGTTGGAAAACCAGAGCTTTCCCTGGAGGAGTTGGGCTGTGGCTGGAGACCAGCATGCCCCAAATCTTGTCCAAGGGTTGGGTCTTGGCCAGGTGCTGCCTCCACTGTTCACTCGAGCCACCCACAGCAGAGACGGTCTTGGCTGGGGTTGTAGACCTTAGGGAAATTTAAGGGGTGTGAAAAGCTGTTGATGATGGATCCTAAAGAAGCATTTTTATTCCTTTCGTATCTTCTCTTTTTACTTTTCTTGGTGGTCATGTGTCTTGATGTGCTGGTGAAGTTTTGCAGAAGGGCCTGAGACTTGAACTTTGGTAAAGTTTAAGATACTCATGTTTCAGGATTTGCATTACTTTGTTTCCCTAAGTGTAGTCTCTACTGATTTCACCATAAGATAAATAATTCTAGTCAGTTGCATTGTTGCTGGGATGGATGTTAAACCATAAATAAGCAAGGTTTCTATCAATGGAGGGCTGTGCTCTTTCAGGTGAAGGTTATGTCACTGCGCAGATATCCAGGTGTGCTCTGGAGCACTTCTCTGGCATGGAAGAGACAGAGCAAATTTCTGGGAGGAAGAGGGTGAAGCCCCCTGCAGCTTTAGCTATCAGAATTCCTAGAATCATAGAGTCACTCTGATTGGAAAAGGCCTCAAAGATCATTAAGTCCAAATGCTAACCCAGCACTGCCCACCACTAAACTGTGTCCCCAACCACCACATCTACATGTCTCTTAAATACCTCCAGGGATGGTCATCCTGGGAAACATGTTCCAGTGCTTGATAACCCTGTTGGTTAAAAAATCCTCCCTAATAGCCAGTCTAAACATTCCCTGGAATTCCCATTTTTGTGTCTGGAGAGGTGGTTAAATGTTGTTTGTCAGACACAATATTCTGACATGCCTCCCTGCAATTCCCTTCCCACCTCCAAAGCCATATTTCATTCTGTTTTTCTAGGTGGTGACCCTGCTGGCAGACAGAACCCAGATTGTACCTGCCAGGTACTGTGAGGCTGGGGATGAGTTTGTGGCCCTTGAGAAGATGGGGGTATCTACTACCCCTAAACACCTCTGTGCTTGGGTGGAGGTTTGGGAGTGTTGCAGAGGGTGTGTGTGCCCAGGACCCAGCAGTGTTTGCTGCCACAGGGGCCCAGGCAGCAGCCCCTCCTCTCCATGGGGTGTAAATCATTCCCTATGCAGTCAGAGGCCGAGTGCCCACCAGGGATGGGCTCCTCCCCAAAAGCTGCTCCTGACCACAGCCTTCTCTATGCCCATGGCAAATAAATAACAGAAAGGGTAACAAAAGAAAATTGTGGGTGTTTTAAAGCACGCCTTCTGCCTGCCAGAAGGCAACAGACATCTATTGCTCAGCCTGAGTGTCCTCCCACACCCAGGGGATGGCTGCTCCATACTGATCTCTCCTTGTCCCCCCTCATGCAAAGCTTTTAAGCTGATCCCCAGCATCACATGCTCCTCTTCCCCTTTCCAGGCCCCTCATGGAGGGTCAAATGAGCTCCTGGTGGCAGGCTTTGTTTGTTCTCCCAAGGAAAAAGCAACTTTCAAGGTGCCCACAAGCTCTCTGCTGGGGAGAGGGGCAAAGCCTGGCAGCCCTGACTCCCTCCACAGCCGGTCTTTGACAGCCTGAAGTCCTGCACATCTTGTTTTCTTGTTGGAAGCTTTGCCTCAATTAAGGCACAGCCAAGGACCTTGTAGTGTCACCTCCTCATCCTCTTATGGTGTTTTTTGTGTCTGCTTTCTTCATCTCAGTGTATTAGGGACTAATACCTCACCGGGGCTCATGTCCTTGGCTACACTTCTGCCTTCTGTTTTTGCAGGGGTTAGTTGTCCTCGTGCTAGCTGGCCCCTGAGCTGCAGGTTTCAGCTATGTGGTCTTCCCTGTATTTCATACTCCTGGTGCTCTGTGCCATCATCTCATGTAGGTGCAGGCCCCAAGATAACCTTGACATTTGCTGGCTTGGTGGGGAGCAGATGTGCTGGCAGCATGGTGCACTTGGCTGCAGAGAAGGGGCATGTTCTGGCTTTGCTTTCCTCAGAGTGTGTCTCTTCCAGCTAGTCTCTTATGTGATGTTAATGGCAGCCTAAATATATGGGCAGAGGTACAAAGATCAAGCATTGGACAATGAGTGTCAGTCCACAGGGAATAGATGTAAAGCCGAAGGACCTGGTGGAAAAATGGCAACCTGAAATGCGCCAGATCTCCTGTGATTGAAAGGAATTTCTTTTTAAAAATCATCTTTGTTTTAGGGAGTTTCCATTCTTCTCTTGGCTACAGACTTGCAGTTATGTAATGCCAGCTTTGTATGTAATCATAAGTACAGGCATAGTTTTGATATTGTCTCCAGAAGTATTAGAACCTCTGAAAGAAAAAATTGCCAAAGGGGATTACACACATAAACCTCAAAAAGACATACAAATCACATGATGGTTTAGAGCAAAATCCTTAAAACCTTGTATGTTTCATTTAGCTAAGACTACTAAGAAATTTGATAGAAAAACCAAATTTTTCAAAAGCAAGAAATGGGAGATAGTGCAAGCTACATTAGCTGATTGCCTCCTCACCACACCATGAGACTTGCTTGCTTCTCTGCCTCCTACAAGGTTTCAAGACCCAATGCCATCTGTAAATCTGCTGTTTGCTTCTTATCTAGGTATCTACATTTTTGCTTCTCTTAAACTTATGATAGATAGAGAATCATCATTCTATCTACAGGCAGGACCATACAGCCAGGTGTTATATGAACTTTGGATGCAGATACCTGCCAAGCACCTGAGTCCTGATTTGCAGCAACTCGTATCGCACCTCTACAGATAATCTTCCCACCGTGCCAAATTGGAAAGGATGGGCTTGGGGATGGAAATTCAAATTAACTGTTTCAAAGGGTGTGCCAGGCTCCTTTCACTCAGAGCTGTAAAAGAGAGAAATGTAACTCATAAGAGGTGAAGGGTAAAGCAGATCTCAGTTTAGCTTACCTGTACTCTCTCAGGCTGTTAATAATTGGTGGGTCCTGGCACAAAATATTTTCCTTGACTTGTGGATAGTATCCATAAAATACTCACAGATGTAGCAAGCAGCTGCATTGTGATGGTGTTCTTAGAAAATGATGTAATGCTGCAATAATCACTTCTGAATCATTACTGATTTATGAATTGAGAATGTTTTCAAATTATGGGTAAACTTAGCTAGCTCAAATGAAATTCATGTCAGCTTGGTCAGGTGGTAATTCTGAGACTGTTGGCTGGCAGTCAGGTTAAGGCTTTTGCTCCATTGGAATAGTCTTTTTCAGTGGCTTTTCAGAAACAGCTCTATTTTGGTGGGCTGTCACGGAGGGAATAGGGAAAGAAAGGTAAAATGTTGAAAGCTCTGGTATGTTGTGCTGGCAGTATTTGGAGCTGTTGGGGGAAGAATGACTTGACTCCAGGAATTCCTTGTTTCAAACATGTTTCAGCTGTTGAGGCTTTTAAAGAATGAGGGAGTACATTAAGAGATAAAATATGTGGGATCCAGAAAACCAGGGTGCTACTTCTGGAAAGACTCCTTTCTTCTCTGCATTAATATTTGCTCCGTGGTCAAAGATTCCTCCTCTGTCCCCCATTTCCTCAGGGTTCAGTTATTTTCCTCATACATCCGGACAGTGACAGGCACCTTGGAGCTGGAAGTTGGTAGGATCCAGTTTTAGATTCATGCTTTCAGTGAGGAGCTGTTAGGAGATGGGCATGTAATTAAACTAATAATAACATATCTAATATTTACCTTGCACATTTTCTTAATCCTCAAAGACCTCAGCTGACTTTGAGATGGAGCACAACACACTGATTGTGCATAATAATGTCACAGAATGGTTTGAGAGGAGGAGAGGAATATCTGACCCATGGAAACTACAGTAGAACATAGTAGCAGTACTGTTATTTCAATGAGACAGAATAAAGCTTCAGAAAGGCAAAAGTGGCTATTGACAGGGTGTCTGAGGAGCTGACAACTTCTATACTACACCTGGTCATTGTAATTGCAGGAAGTTTTTTGCTATATAGCCCCAAACTGAATCTCTCTAACCTCAGTTTAGCAGCTATGCCTTCTGGGTGTGTTTATAACAAAAGAAAAAAACAACAAAAATTTACTTTTTCTTCTATTTTTGACTGGTCTTGTTTGTTTTAATGAGATGGTTGGGTCCTGAATTATTTTGAGGCTGGGTCACCCTAGTATATTTTGGGAAGAATGACCTTTTGACAAGGAGTCTGTGGAAAAAGTAAACATCCAGACTCATGCCAGGTTAAAGCAGTCTTATAGTATGTTCAGAAAACTGACTGCGATCAACAGGGGTACAGGGGAGCCAACTGATTATGAAGACCAGCTAAAACAGAAACTGCAGATGGAAGATAACTGCTTTCCCAGAACATCCTTGGTAAAGGCTGTCTGGAAATTACCAGTGGGTGCACAGACATGTGCCTTCGTGTAGGATTAGACTGGTTTGCGTGACTGGGTACAGATCCAAGTTTTGAGAAGTGGGGTGTTGCACCCTGGGAGCCCCTTTGATGATTGGTTTATTATAGAATACTCTGTAGTCTGGGAGGATTGGCTAAAATCAAGAACAAACCATCCTGAAGGAGTTGGCTTTTCTGCATCTGGAATCATGCCATGATCATTTAATATGAGAGAATCAGCCCTATAGTCATAGAGGGAATTTCTTCAGGATCTCTTGTTCCCAGCATAGCTATTGTGCTCAGTTGATGGCCATTAAACCAGAGGCTTATTTCATTTTTATAAGAATTTCCTTGCCTGAAAAAAACAAAAGTTATGAGCCGAGTGCCCTATATTTGCTACTCCCTAAGTGGAATACAGAGATGAAGGAGGGAATTTTGATGATAGCCAACTGCTGATTGAGTGAATTGCTTTTAGCAGCATGGAAAAAAAAAGTGTGAGAACACCATGAGCTATTATTTTACAATTATCCTATTTTTGCCACTGTGGGCCTCTTCAGGGATCAGACTCTGGGTAACATACCATTTTTCTGTTTCTGTAGCTGCTGGATATAAATGCACACCCTCCCTCATTCTGTTTCAAAATGTGGCTTTTCCCTTACAGCCAGTCAAGAGAAGTGTGGTAATCTCTGGTATTGCTTGCACCTTTGTTATATGTTGGGGAGAAATATCACACTGTTTTTTACTTCATCAGTAGGCAACACTATGGTCTTTATTACTTTGTTTAAACTGGCTCTGAGATTTATGGATGACAGTCCTTCTTTGGCCTTTGAGGGTACATGGTTTTCCACCAACCCTTGCTAGATCTATTTTGCAGAGGCGAAAAGGCAGAGGATGTCTTGTAAAAATGTAGCAGAGTCTTAGTGTTACCTCCTATTGAGCAGTGGTCTGCCACTGTTCTGGACTAACTCTTTGTAAGAAGGGAAGTGACGATGCTTTGTGATGTGATGTGATGTGATGCCCTTATTTTTTAAACAAGCCAGAACTCAATGCCTAGAAGTCAGGCTTTAAAGCAGATAGTAAAGCTGAGCCATCACACAGGCCAAGATTAAGGGGCCTCTGCTCAAAAGTATTAGAGAATTTGTCATCAGGGGAAAAAAAAAGTGAAATATGTCTAAAAGTTCAGATAATACATCAAAATTAATTTTCTTGCTCTGCTTTTTTGTCTGTGTTTGAAATCAGAAATACCAAAATACCACAGGGGAGTCTGCTCTCATGTTAATTCCTTGCCAAGCCAGGCTTGGAAATACTCAAAATTTCATGAGAAAGGGCTTTCCCTAGGGGCTTCAGTCCATTTGTGCAGACTTGGGTGGTGCTCAGATGGTTCAAATTGTCTAGATAAGGATCAAATCTCAGATGTTTGACTGTCTCCCAAATCTGAACATGTTTGAAGGGTGGATCCTCCATTTGTGGTCTTCTTAAAACTGCATACCAAGTGTTTATCAACACTGTTGTATACCTAAACCCCAGTGCTTCTTGTAGGAGAGACAACTAAAAGCAATTTGAGCCTTTAAGAGAGTAAGAGAGGACCTTTTGGGACTCTGAGGATAGGTAACCACCATGGCTGTAGCCGCTACACTGATTCTTCAACTCGTGCTTGGCTAGTGGCGCGTTTGCTTTCAGCTAGACTGACACGGATCTGGAAGCATATGCAATGACTGCTACTTCATGGAGAATTTGAGTCAGGCCAGCACCCATCTGTTGTGGGAACAAATGAAAAGCAAGTACAAAATCTTTTCTCAGTTTGTGTCACGCTCTGTGGTATTTTCTGCCTCCAACTGATCCTGAGAACACGTGCTTTGCCTCTTCCTCAAAGCACTTCCTTTTCCCAGGTACTGAAATGCTCTTATGTTTCTCCTCTTCCTTCACTGAAACAATTCACAAAACCTAAAATCAGGAAAGAAAAGAAAGAGTTGTAGTGGTTGGCAGGAAATGGAAGCAGCACCATAATGTTTCTAGATGTGTCAAGCATATGTTGTGTTGTGCTGGCACAGAAATGTGCAAATGCAATGCTCAGTTTCTGAGTCTTTCAGATTTTAGGAAATACTTGAAGTGGAAATGAATGGTTCTGTGATTTGTGAACCTGAGTTCTCTGTTAGGACCTGATTCTTGTAGAAGATTTCCACGCAAGCTCCATCAAAAGAAGCCTTCCATGTCTGCTCTCTGGCATAAAGCTCAAAGCTACTGCAAATACAATCTCCACAATCTCCTGCCACTTGCATTTTTAGGGTACATCATGGAGGAGAAACAGGTTGGTCTCCTTTAAATCAGGACTTATCAGGACATTCATAATGCCACCAACAAATAAAATGAGGATCTTCCCACAAGTTTGTCTGGTACTTTCAGATGTTTTATGGCTTTAATGACTGCTCACCTTTTGGCAAACAATCAGGTATTGATACTCCTTCCCAGCTGGTGTGGCATTTCCACTGTGTCTGTGCAGCATGAGGTTTCTCCAGCTGCCCGAGTGTCCCTGTCTTTTCCAGAAACTTGCTCACCCCAGTCGTGGTACCAAACACATCAACATCAGAAGAGATTTAGCCTACAGAGTAAGGCCAATCATTTTTGCCATGTATAGTCAGTCATCTGAATTCAAGGTGCCCATGAGAACAGACAGGGGGCTCAGAACTTCTATCCCTTGTTTCCAAAATCTCAGTCATACAGCCCATCAGTTTCTTGAAGTGGAAGCTGGATGAAGTTGCATCAAGCGTAAGAACCAAATTGAAGCTTTCCAGCATACACTGCCTCTCTTGCAGAACTTTAGCTCATTGATCTGACTTACTGGACAAACCAGAGAGCAAATCTCCCCTGAGAGTGAACTTTTGTTGCAATTTTTCTTCTTTGCACTTTAATTTTGCTTTTGGTTATGCACTCTGATTTGAGGGTAACACTTCAATCAAAAGATAAAGCAAGTGCTTGCCTAGGTTTTATTAATGTCAGTAGAACTTAAGCATATGTTTTTCCAGCTAGGAAAAGAATGAAACATGTTTGATTGAGACTCCGAAGGGGGAACCGAAGGGGGAAAAAAACTCGAAAAAAATTATTTCTCCATGCTTCTGATTATTGTCAATATTCACACATGCATTAGAAAGAAACAATTGAGCAGCTATGATTTTCTTTTGGTTGTTGTTTCAAAGATAGTGCTAGCACTTCTGCTTATCCTTCTTAGTGGAAGATAAAATATTTAAATTTGAAGTAATTTTATAAAGCAGCTTCATCAGAGCTTATTTGTTTATTACAGTGTTCATGATTGTTGTGTAAATAAGATGAGGAAGCTATTTTTGGCTTCCGCCTGCTTGTCCTCAGAAGGAGTCATAAGATGTGTACACCAAGATGGTGGCTGAGTGCAGCTGGAGCACCTGGTAAGTCTCATTTGATGTGAGCTGTTTGGGGGGGTAATTATCAGGAAGGGGGTCAAAGATGAGGCCTCTCACAGGGCCGAAGAGCTCTCTGCTGATTGCAGCAGCCAGCTCTGCCATAAAGAGATGGAAACTGCCTCATCCTTTTCACTGGCATTGATCACTGAGGTGCTCTGCTGGCAGCCTTTCTATGGCTTCTGCTTTTTTCCTTCCTTTATTTTTCTATAGCTTAGAAAGGAGAGGGTGCTCTGAGGTAGACTCTTTGCCCTTAATTAAAACACATAGGACATATATATGTACTTTTTTTTTTTTTTTTAACCCCAAGGTGCATGTGACTTGTCCTGTCATACAGGGACAACAAAGCTCTCTAGTTTTACCCTCAGGTCAGTTCTGCTTCACTGCAGCTGACCTAAGTGAACTGTTTGCTCTGAAAAGGAAGCAAAAAGGGTCCTATGGTTCTGGAGCAACAAATACAGTCAGATGGGAGCCCTCTGCTAGGGCCAATGTGGATGTTGGTGAAGGCCTCACTTTGCCTTTCTGCTTTCCATGTTCAGATCAGGTTAACTTCAAGTGTATTGCTTACCTGAGAGAACAAAAATGCTTACACCTGTTTTCTAGCAATGAAGGAAATACCTAACTGCAAGCAGGTGAGCTGCAGTGGAAGAGTTGTGAGAAGGAGAGTGCAGTTACAGGTTAGTTTGAGATGGGCTTGCTCTCTACTTTGTTTAGGTCATCAATTATTTAAATACCTAATAAGAAGACAGAAAGGAAGAAAAATTACATTTGAGGGTTATATTCCACTTGTATTGGTCCTGAGTGAAACATCTCCATGACAATTTTGTTAGCTGTCATTCTTACCTTTATGCTCTGAGCTGAATGTGATTACAGCTTTTTAGGTCCCTCAGAGTGGCTCTGAAGTTGTGTTGTTTGCTTAAGGTGTGCTAGCAGCAGGGGAGGCTGGAAAGGAGGGATGGGCTAGCCTGGTACTTGTAAGCAAAGTCAGCTATGGGTATGGCACTGATTTTGTTGAACTAGAGCTGTCAATCCAGAGCAGTGGAGATGTGTGATGTCCTGTGGTTCTGGGGTAACAAACATAACCAGGTGGGAGTTTTCTGCTAGAGACACTGCTGCGTGCACGTTGCCAAAGGCTTTGACTTTCATCTTTCATTTTGTGCAGTCGATGTTGGGTGCCTGTTCCAGCTGAAGCTTGAAATCAATGCTCCGGGTTTATTTTCCTGCCTCCAAGGATGTGGGCAAACTATTTTATTAATGATATGAAGGTTGCATGCTGCATGTGCATGGCTGACTAATGTAGGCAATAGAAGTCCAAAAGAAAGGGAGACTGAAAATGTGTCACTTCCTCTTACTGTCCAAACACTTTCTTTTTGATGCTTGAAACACTCCAGAATAGTTAAGGGAGCACAGCCCTTCCGTGCAAGGGAGGGTTTACATGAGCACAGAGCTGTGGATAAGACAGGCCTTTCCTGTAAAGGCAGAAGGTCTGCTGCTGAGAGAAACAAGTAAGCAATAAGGAAAGATTTTTGTGCTGATCTGGGAACATATTAAGTTTACAATAGTAGTGGCATATCTAATTCTCCTTCTCTCTGTTTTTTTAAGCTTACCATTTTTGGTGATAGTCAAAATACTTAGAAGGGAGGGAAAGCATCAATTATTTTCACTTTATTACCTTTAATATTATTTTATTCTTATCTTTCCTGTCTCCACTTAAAGCAGTTAACTTTCCAATAAGTATTTTTTTTAGATCACATAGGGGCCACAGTATGTATTTTTGTTTCATTTCCCCTGTGCTCATGGGAGCAAATAGCTGCAAATACCCACAAACATTCACCTTTAAGTTTTATTTTGAAGATGAAACACTGTTGCCAAAGTCAATTAAAGAATCCTATTTTTTTTCTGTCTTCAGTAAGTATTTTACAGAAAATTCGGAGGTAGTGCCTTTGTACCTGAAGTGCTCTTCTGAGTGCTGTGTTTTCAGTATTAACTTCATGGTATTTGTCCTAAGGTGATTCGGGAATTTGGTGAGCCAGGTATCCTCTGAGCTTCACTGAGGGAAAGGACCAGATGCTGAAATCCCTGTTTTCTGAGGCACTAACGTCAGTCAACGAGGTGGGTGAGTCAAATACATAAATAAGTGTTGGGGTGGAGAAAGGAAGAAAAACTGGCTTCTGTTTTGACTCCAGCAGTAGTGATGGATGTATTCTTGTAAGCCTCCTGTTAACTTGGCTGAAGATGTGGCAGAGTTTCTCAGCTCACCTGTTGAAGGAAGGTGATGATAACAATGGGAAAGGCAGATCATGGAAAGTATTGTAATATGTGTATTCATCCAATCTTTAACCCTTTATTTCCTATCTTAAGAATCTGAATTGAAGGATAAGAGAAATTAAAACTCTTGAATGATCTGTGAACAAAGTATGGTTGGTGGGAATCAAAGGGGAAACATAATTGTGGCAAAACTATAGATACAAAAACTTTCAAGTGAAATGCTAAATTCAGCTATGTTCTTGTAATCCCTTGTGCATGACAGTACAGCAATCCAAAATTTCTTCCTGAGGAAAAAAAATATTTTGCATAAATAATTCATTAGTTGGATGAGTGAAGGGAAAGAAAAAGAAGCATCCAGGATGTGGGAGTGTGTTCAGTGCCTCTGTCTTATCAGTCTTCCCCTGTAACAGTAGAAATAAGTCAGCTCAGGGCCTTTGGCTTGTGATGGGGTGTAAGAGCAAATTCATTACTAAGGAATGCTATTTCATCCTGGACTTTTCGTCCTGAGGGACAGCTATGGTCATGACAGTAGTCGCTATATTTTGAGATTGTTCCAGATAATGTACCACATCTATTTGCCCTCTGCATGTAGACATCTCCTACTTTTCAAAACTTTTGGAGACATGAAGGAAGGAGCTGTTTTCTATACCAATTCACACCAATTTATTTAAAAGTTGGCTTGCTAGAGCTCCTAGGCACTTTGCTCCCATCTTTTAAGTTCAAGAAATGTTTCAGGAAAGCTTTTGCAGCTCTGATACCTGAAAGATGCTTTGTTTTTCAAGTGCTCCCTTTATCGAATTCTGAATGGGATGCCCTTCTGTGGCACACAACTAGACTGCTGTTCTTCTGATCCTTATTCAAACCCAGATTTCCTTCTTTCCCAGAGTTTTTTCCCCATGGAGACCTAGGCTTGGGAATTTGGCTACATCTGAGGCTGCTTATGCAACTAAAGTCAGCTGGTAAGAGCTCTGTTTTAGGAAATCCTTGGTAAGGACTCCAATTTGTTTCCTTTTTAATAAGAAAGTTATGTCTGCTGAAGAGCCCTCACTCTCTCCTTGCCTGCTCTGCTGTAACCCCCATGCCATGAAGAGCTCACTCCAAGAAGGAATAAATCCTCCACTCTGCCCTATTCAAACCTAAGGTCTGCCTTTGTGCCAGAGCTTTCAGATTCCAAAGGCATTTTTGGTTAGCAGCTCTGCTGGATGCACAAAGGGTCAGTGCACTAATAGGATACAGCACTGGGAAAGGACTGGGCTTTAAGGGATCCTTTGGAGATTTGATGCCCTGTGTGAAAGAGGTCAGCAATACTGCAGCAACATTTTTAATTTACTTGTGGAAAAAAAAGAGAAAAGGGCACCATAAAAAGGGGGAAGGAGACTGGAAATAAGGGACTCTCTAAATCCTCCTATCCTGGTGATCCTTACCTCAAATCCATCCGTTGGTGATAAACCCAACCAATGCCTTTATAGGACTTAACAACACGGAATAAATGTCCTCCTGCCTTTCCCCACCCCCTACCAATGCACAGCAGCTCCTTATTGTGTGCACAAACTTTAGAGATGCTGGGGGATGGTGGTATCTTCTTTACAAGGGACATTGGTCTGCACTTGCTCAAGGGCTTGCTCTCTCATGTTGATGCTCTGCATAGCAGAAATAAAAGACAGCCCTTTGCAGACAGTGATAACAGCAACTTTTTGGTGATGGTTAATGCTGTCCTAAAGATATTGATGACAGGTACACATGGGAAGAAACTTCGTGCAGGATTTTGGGAAATCCTCTCAAGTTGTGTTGTCACACAGAGTGTTCAGCTGTTGCTGATGAGAGTGTTGCTGATGCCTGGGAATCAGAGAAATGCTGATCATCTGTGTTAGGGTGAATGACATTGGAGCTGTGGGAAACTAAAACGAGCTATTTTGACTCTGGCTTTGTCAGTGTGTGTATGACTGAAAGCCTGAAAACTGTGAGGCACTGGAATCTGTATCCAAACATAACTTGCACATCTGCAAGAGATATCAACAGTGCTTACATGACTTTGTACAGGAAACATATTTGAAATGTTCTTCTCCATTTTCCTTCTTCCCAGCATATCAAAAAGCAAAGGGCAATATGGAACATTATGCTTCAGTGGTGGGGAAAGGCTTTGGGGTAATCTATTTCTGAGTGGATGCTTTGATTTATTTATTAATTTATTACACAAGATTTATTTTTCATTAGGAAGTATTTTTTGGAGTTACATGTAATGTTGACTCCACTCCAGAACCACCTCCTTCTGGAACCACAACTGAAGTATTGACCAGCTAACTTCTATCCTAACATCCACACTGCTGCTCCTGTAGTTGCAGAGTGGGCTGCTCCAGGAGCAGAGTTTGCTGTTTTGGGTGGCAAGCCAGGTTGGCACTGAAGTGGATAACCCCCAGCACTGACAAAGGAGAAAGGGGGAATGCATGAGTGAGATGAGCACCAGCATGCCACAAACTTGTCTTGGACTGATTCAGGTCTCCATAGACCTGCAGACTCTGTCCCATCATTGTGTTGCATTTCAGGAATGCTGCACACCATTGCAGAGCAGGTGGAATGGACTAGATATTCCAGCTGTGAAGTTGGAGTTGGAATAAAAGGCAGGCAAAGCAAATGGTTGGGAAGCATTGGAAAGACTTGCCTCTGGACTTGTGAAAATACAGTCTATAAATACAATGCCTTCATGAGCACTGCACTTCCAACAAGAGTGCTATGACTTTTTCTGAACAAATAGATAGTGAGGATGTTGAAAAGCTGGCTCTTTTCACTTTGGAAACCTTGATAACTTAGATGCAAAATCAGAGGTAAATGCATTCACTTGTCTCCTGCCCCATTTTCTTCCATCCTTGACATGCCTAGTGATACCATCCCAAATTTATTTACTGACAGTCTCCTATGGTCATGGTACAACTCTTTCAAAATGTGAGAATGGCTGTGCCTAAGATTTCCAAGTTCTCAGCCCCTCTGGTAATATAGCTGCGGTGTTAAGCAAAATTGTATTGTTGTTGCAGCAGTACTAGAATTCAAAAAGAATGAAGGACTTTTCCTGTTCACGTGCTCCCATCTCTAAGACATGCCCTGCAGTTAACATAATTTATATTATTCTGTTCATGCTCTGCATCCATTGCCTGGTATGAATTTTTGCGCTCTGGCCTACAGCAATAACTTCCTTGTGCATTGCCACAAAATCTCAGTTTCTATTGTACTTGATAGAGATTCCACCCTGCATTTTCACCCACATTCAACAAAAAGTAACAGACATTGTGTTGCCTGCTCCCCAGCAGAACCAAGCATGCTTGGCACAGTGTCAGCTTAGCAGACTCAGCTTCCATCCAGTATTGAGGGTATTGAGCTGGTACCTTCTTTTTTGACGTAAGATGCAAATTTTGTTCAAGGAAGACTGGAGTTGGGCACACACTGCAGTAACTGCACTGGGAATGGTCGAGTTAGAAATCAGCTCAGCAAAAACAGGATTGTAAAAATATCTAACTTAGAGGGAAGCAAAAATAAGCCTTTTGTGAACAAGGGATCCTTAAACCTCCATGAAGATGGCTACAGCTGGAAAATCATATGTTTCTCTTACGATAAACTGTCTTGTTCAAGTGTTTTCAGGCACTTTGAGCTCTCCGTTTGTGGGCTTGGAATATACCCATGAGCTCTGCTTGGCTCCTTTGGTTTGGCTTTGCTTTGAAGCCTAGGCCCTTTGTGGATGAGTTTAGACTGTCTGCCTTGGGGTTGGGATTCTTGAAGGCAATGAAGTGCTGGGTGCGTGGCCTGTTTGCTGGTGGTGCTAAAATGAGCTGTGACTCATGCTAATCATGCAGACTTTCTTAATCCGTCCCTTCCCAGCCTTTCTTGTGTGTTCTGCTGAGCTGTGAGTTAACAGTAGTGACATTTTAAGTTCTAGCATCTGAGTGAATCCTCTTGAGATGAGGACAGCAGTTCACAGCTCACGGAAGTTTGGTTTCTGAGTGTGTCCCAGACGCAGCTGGATGTGCTGTTACATGCCATACCAGCACTGGGCACCATCACTAACACCAGAACCACAAATTTGTGGAATTTCTGGCACCACAGGGCTCAGCACTGCCATCGTTTCACCTCCTTAAATTGCATGCCTCCCTCCTTTCTCCTGTGTTCCAGGAAAGTGTTGTCCTTGTTCTGGTGGTGAAGAACTGGGAGGGCTAATGGCTGGCTGATCTCCCTGCCAGGAAGAGGTGTTCTGCTCAAAACTGGGCCAGCAGGGAGGCTGCTGGTCCTGGAAGAGTGAGTTGGCTGATAGGGTGCTGTGCCCTTGGGGGATGTTATGTACTGTGATATTGCTGTTCCTATTGCTGTTCTACAGTGAGAAGAAGTCCTGTGGAAACAGGTTATGCCTCACTGCCAGATGACATCCCAGGGGTCCTTCAGGGGGAAAGTTTCTCCATGCAGGAGTTATCTTTATCTGCTGTATAATAGCTTTACCTTTTTCTGACAATGGCAAGCATCAGCCCCTCTTCTGGGGAGCCATAGTGGCAAGAGATTGCTGGATTTTTATTCTGTTTCAGTTTTTCAGTGTTGAGGAAGGTAGTGGAAGGTGTTCTGGAGAAAACTACTAGATGTAGGGCTTTTCTTGTGTTTTATGGTTGGTTGAGTGTTTATAGTTGGGATAGATAGCCAGTCCTGGCAATATTTTTCCATTAAAACACTGTCACAATTAAGACTGATAGTGAATTCTGTAAATATCCATACAGGGAGAAGGGGAAGAAGGCATCTCTCCGTGGTAGATACATATCCTTGGGACCTTTGGACAACTTCAGTTACTCTAGCCCATCCTGCAGCTGAAATAGAGATGTGGGGTCTGCACTCTGTGCCTCAGGGCACATGTGCTGTCTGGGCCCATGTCAGTGGGGTGATATACAGCCTCTCTTCTCAAATTGTATTTCTTGGGAAGCAGCAGGACTGAAATTTGTGGAGAAGCTCTACATATTTAGAGGGGGAAAAGGGGAAAAAAAAAATCCCACCCAAGTGCACTGATAGTTAAGGTTTGTTCTTTAAATATCTTGTGTTTATGCTAGAACTGTTACCACAAAGCGAGCAACGTGTTTTGTCTACAGAGTGACCCATGCACCAAGTATAGTATTAGCTGCCTTTCATTCCTTTTAGATAATCTCTTACTGCTATTATTAGAAACTTATGCAAGCTTCCTGGTGTCCAAAATTGCCTGGATGTAACAAGAGGTTTTGCCTTTGTGTGTGGAGCTTTTTGGCTGTGTATTTTTGGCTATTGTGATGGAAACAGCAGAGCAGGGTCCCTTGCAGAGGTCAAAGGTTTGTTCTGTTGGATGGAGCTTCTGGAAAACTCCAGGGGGGAGATCTCTGTCCTTTCAGGTCTTTCTGAAACAGGACACTTATAAGCTCCTTGCTGTCCCCAAACCTTGCCTGATCCCCCAGCTTGCTCCAGATTGCAGCCTCATCAGCCTGCCAGCTTTGTAGCTGCCCTTGCCCCACTCCTGGCCATATGACCTTGGATAGGCTGAAGCATTTCTAACCATGGTATTTCTCAGCTTGGCCTGTACAAACACAGCTGGCCAAGAGGGTGATTGCCTGTGAAGCTGCTCTGCCAGATATGAGGCAGGGTAAATTTTGATAGGAAGTTAGTGACAAGCTTGGGGAGAACCTGGGGGGAGGGGGGGTAATCACGACTCACTTTTTTAGCCTGCATCAGCTGCAGCCAGCACAGCATGTCAAACTGCAGCCAGAGCAGTTTGGCAATGCTTACAAACTCTGCTAGTGAGGCTGACCACTGAAAGAGCTTATAAAGTCAGATTTTTGGCAAGCTTTTAGACCACTGTGTTCCTGATGGAGCTCTTTAAGGTCTCTTAAAAAAATATCCAGCATTATCAGAAAGAACCCTGTTCTCTAGAGCTAGGCCAGGACCCATGAATGAAACAAAGCTGACAGCACTGAACTGCAACAGCTTAGTGGGGACGAGGGAGGAAACATACTCACACACACAAAGCAGGACTTCAAAAAATAGAATATATTTCTCTGTTTTGAAGTCTCACATCACAGAAGCGATGTTTCCTGCCTACCTCAACGTACTTCTGCTAACATGTTCTATGCAGAAACCTTCAAAAGGAAACCGTGTTTTTTTCTGATGAAGTTGTACACCAGGGTTGTCTTTTTATTTCTGAAACATTCATGAGGGATGAGTCCCTTAGTATTTTTCATTCCTGGGGATTTACATTTGTTGAGATATGGAAAGAATAAGCACAAGCAGATCCAAATGGTGAAATACAGAGGAGAGCCCATGTGTCATCGTCCCAAGCCTCTAGGATAATCATAGCAAGAGCTTTATATGACAGAGCTGTATTATAGAGGGAAAACTGATCTTTTCAGAATTTTCCCGTATTTGACAGGTCCAGTCCATTGCATATGATACATGTGTGGTGCCCACTGGCAAACTGAGAAGCTGTTTTTTATCCTGTTGTGCAAAGGAAAATGGGAGCTCCCAGCACAACTGTGTGTAGCCTGTCTGCAGGGAAATGGCATAAAAGGGGCTGGAATAAATCAGTTCCAGTGCAGGCTCACTGGGGATAACTAACAGAGAAGCAGTTGAATGGCAGTGAATGTTTTCATGGGTGCAGAAATCTGGAAAAGTTGAGCATAGTTAGCATGTGAAGGAGCAATATAACCTCTCTTGGTGCATAGGAAACTGGGAAATAAGCAGATAAGAGAAAACCCTAGCCAGTGGGGTAAAAAAAAGGTCTGTATGTGTCTTCTACCTTTTGGTGTTAGCATAGAGCATTTACTGGCAATCCGTCAGTGGAGTTTAAATAGGATTTAAGTGCTGCTTGATTGCTTGAGTGAAAACATTTTGCCTTTTTTATTTTTTTTTTTTTTGGCAGCTACAAAAAACCTTGAAGCCAAAAACCTTAAAGGATTGCTCAGTATTGAAGCACTTTATTTGTGCATGTGAGCGTTTCCCCCTCATCCCCCCTCCTATGGTCTGTTTATGTGAAATACTGGCAGAAAAAAGTAAATAGAGAGAAATATATATATTCTTTTTATTATTTCTTGGCAGGCTGCTTAGAGTATAGAGCACTTTTCAGGTGAATTTAAATGAGCATGTAAATATAAACAAGATCTCAAAAATTCTGGAAGTCCAGTTTGGATTTTTTTAAGAATACTTTTCTGGGCCTTTGTCTCTCTTGTTGCTTACATTCATTGTAAAGCCTATTTTCCTTTCTTTATTTAAGTCCTACATGCAGGAAGTCTGTGCCTTCATTTTGGTGCCATTACCTGCCACTTTTCGCATTTAAGCAATTTTTATAATCACCCTTCTCAATATATTATCCAGGCCAAGATATGACTTTCTTCTGGACTTGGAGAGTAAAATTGCCAAAGTGCAAAAATTGCAAATTGTGAAAAGTGCTCAAGCAACAGTGATTACTTGCTGTGCTCAAGGTGAAAAGTTTGTTTTTGTTTAAGGCCCTGTGTGCGGAGTTTTATTACAGACATGACTGTGATGGCCATATGTCCCTGAAAAGAATGAGGGAAGGTCAGTGACCTACAAGCCAGGAAAAAACTCTATCAAGGAGAAGAGCAGCAAAGAACATTTAACTGCAATTACATTCTAAATACCCCTCCATTTTGCTGCTGTGACAAATCCCTCTGATTTCAACAGGCTTTTTGGTAATTTTTGACTCTCGGGCATTATTATTGTAAAATAATTAATGAGTTGTCCCAGAGTCAGAAAATGGGCTTAGTAGGACTTTCAAAGTGTTCTTTTTCTCTCTCCCAGCATGAATCCCAGTCCCTGTAGGCTGGGAGGCAGCTTGCCCCAAGCAAGGCATGGTGCTACTAGTGAGAAATAGCATTTCCCAGTACAAGGAGGATGGGATCTGGTGTGGGAAGGTACTTCTGGCCAGTGCCTTTGCAGGGCAGTCTCACAAGCTCTCCTGCATGAAAAGCTCAGAGCTGTGCTCCTCCATCTGACCTGGAGCACCACCATGACCTGTGCAAGGCCATGGTTTCAGTACTGACTTGAGAGGATGGGCGTGTCTGTCCCAAAGATAGGGTGACAGAGCTGGAGAAGGCCAGGGGCTGCTTTCCAAGGGGTGATGCCCCAGGCCCTGCTAGCCCTGCATGGGGCTGAGTGATGAGCAAAGGGTAGCACCACACTCATGCTGGTGGAGTAAGATGCAGCATTGCCCTTCAGGCACTGTGGCAGGGAGGAACTTAAATTTGGTCCTTTCCATCAGGCAAAGAATTTTGTGTATTACAGATGGGCTAATTTTCAGTATGTGGTATTTAGGAGTTTAGTCCAGGCCCAACAGTAGTGAGTGCTTGTGGCATACCTCATGAAGTTCTCTTGGAGTTTCAGTATTTCTACTGACTTCTGTGTGAAAGATGATTAAGAAGTAGAGGTGGCTAAAATACATCAATAATCAAACCTTCCCTTCTTGAGCCCCAGTAACATCATGAAACTGGAGGTTTGATTTCAAACTCCCTGCTCTGATCTTCTCTATTTTTCTGATGTGCAGACATCTTCCATCTAAAAATAGTCAATCTCATTGTGTGGGAGGTGTATTTAAACAGTGTTCTTCAGAATATAAATATTATTATTACTTAAGCTAACCCTGCTGTAGAGAAGTTCACAAACTTGTGCTAGATGGCTGCCTGCTGTCTATAGAAAGTGTCAAATGCTTTCAGACGGGGTCTTTCTGGGAACATTTCTGCAATGGGACATGGCTGTGGGTTTTGTAGGAGGCTGTATGACACCTTGATTCCTGTGAATTACAGGGGCCTTCAAGAACTCTGCACCTTACAGGCTCGAGCCATTACAATATTGAGTTAATAATTAGGTTTTAAATACCACTGTAACTTTCATTTGTGATAGACATAATTTGCAATCATATGCTGCTTTGGATAGGATGGAGCTTAAATTGAATCTAAAATGAGGAACATCACTCAAAACAGACTGAAGGAGATAATTATTTTAATAAAAATATGTCTGTGCTTGCCGTTTTAATAACCTTAACAGATCAAGGCATATATGCATGGGGAGGCCTTTAACTAGAACTTGTATTACCATGAGACTGTAGCCTTTGATGTGTTATTTCTAGTTTATCAAATGCCTTAGTACTGCTGCTCAGTTTGTTTAATGCCTTGTTTGCTGGCGCTTGATTAGGAAGTCAGTAATTAATAAATGGGTGGTAAAATTAAGTTCAGAGTTAAGAGAGTGTGTTTGATGAGGTGATGTACAAGTACTAGGGCTCTGCAGAGCCTTGTATGGTTTTTCCCTGTTCAGCTGCCCTGCTAAAGCTTGGGGACTAATCTGAATGGTTCACAGCAAATCTACATCCTCAAATACCCACTGCCTTATTGGGTACTCTGGGATGGGATCATCTAAGGTGGTCCAGGCTCAGAGGCAGAGGAGGGAACTGGAGGTAGGTTTCCTGCCTCCTGGGAGATTGCTTGAGTCACTGGACTGTGGGAAGAGAGGCATGATATCATTCCAGTGTCTCTGATGTGTTTTCCACCCCTCCTGATCCTCAAAAAGAAGGCTGGGGGTGTGTGGGGTGGGGAGCCTAGCAGCAGCTGTTCCTCAAGCAGAGGAGCTCACAGGCGACCTGAAACTGCATCTTTCAGGTCCCTTTAGCAGCATCAAAAATTTAAAGGAGTGTGCCTGGTACCAGGCAAGCACACGAGGGCCCAGGGTGCAGTGTGGCACTGTGACTAATGTGTGTGTGCATGCCTCACATACACACGGTGCTGTGTTAGCAACAGAGCTGCCTTGCTGCTGGGAGTGTTTTTGTTAACTGTGCCAACACTCTTGGGACCGAAACGATACAGACTGAAATCAGCTCAGGAATCACAGCTCGTCCTTTGAAATATGAATAAGCTCTCCAGAGAGTGGTCCTCCTAGGAGGACATAGGATGGAAGAGATTGAGAAGTCCAGCTTGCCTTCTGTCCTTTTGTAGTATTACTGTAAAATGTGACCTCCTTTATTTAGTGAACTGTATTAAATAGAGCAAAGCACAGGCCCAAGTTGCAAACTCCAAATGAGTGAAGTATTTCCATACTATGAAAAATTTTGGCTGCTTCTCAAATTCTACATTTCATATTTGCCTTTGTGGTACCTTTTTCCAGACAAGGTCAGGGCCTGAAAGCTGAGCTGTGCTTGAAGAAGTTCAACAAGTTATGTAGAGCTCCCAGGTTTGAAGAAATGTCATGAGATTGAAGTTTCTCACCAGATTTCAAGTGTTTCTGACATCTACCAATCCTGGAAAAGCAGTGCTAGCCTTGCTTGCAGCATTCAGTCATCTGTGATTCTAGAGGCTAATAAAAAATGAGTTTCAATGGATCCAGGATACTGCATAAGAGGCAGTAAGAGAGTGCAGATTTGGTCAAAGTCCTTGCCCCTTGGGGGTGTTTCAATATGACTCCCAAACCATAAAGTGGGGTTAACAGGATTAGAAACACATAATACAGCTCCAGTGCCCCTCCAAACCGTTTTACTGTTTTGTGTATCCACCTCTCACTTGGGCTAGTAGTTCCATGCATGAAATGAGAAACTACCTGACCTGAACAGAGATCAGCTTTTGCAATGGCTGCAGACCTGTGGGAACAGCACAGACTTTGAGGGTACTGCTCTGTCAGCTGCGTGAAAATATCTGTCCATGGTGGATGGTGGAAAGACTTCACACCTGTAGTGTCAAACTGGGCATCAAGGATGGCAGCTCTCTTAAGGACATACTTGGCACTACTGAGGGATTTTGCGCACATGGAGTTGTGAAAGTTGGCTGTGATTTCTAATTTGTGCAGTGTAGGAGATTTTAAATAATGAGAAAAGGATGCTCTTCCCTTCCTTTGGGGTTAAGGGAGATGCAACTCTAACACTTGGAAAAATCTATGAGAGCAATTGAGTTTCCCTGATGCATCTATCCCAGTAATTGATGTGACACCCTGCACTAATGGATAAACGGATTGTCTTTGTATTTCTGCAAAGAGAATGTGTCGCATATTGAATAGTGACATTGATATTCTTATCAGATGTAAGAGTTAATGCTTCTTTTGGGTAAACGGAGTAGTTTGACCTCTGAGAGCTATTATCTTCCAGGTTTCCAGGTAACTTGTCACAACATCTTCCTTTGCTGTATTTGTTTTGAAAGTTTCACAGTAAACATGTAAGCTGGAGAGTTACCTTTCTTACATGAAATCCAAGATATATAGTCAGAAGTATGCATCCTTTAAAAGTGGATTATCAGTGTGGCTGGAAATTTGTCATCAATCTGGCTGCATAACTATACTAGGCTAAAGGCATCTGATGTTCTGTAGAAGGGGCCCCCACATGCTCCATCCTCTATGTCTCCATAGATACAGAGGACAACTGCTCTGCTGAGGTCAACATTTAAATAGATGAGCTAAACAAAGTGCAAGAGGAAGAGGGACAGACACAGGAATAAGTCCCTCAAAGTCCCTTTTGCTGGGCCATGTTGCCTTTCTTGTGTCTATTGTTTCTAAATTAAAGGCTATCTAGTGTTAGCAGTTGTGGTTCCCTCCCAGTAATCACTGTTACAAACATTGCTGGGGTCTTGCAAGGTATTTATGACTCTCCTGGGAAACACCAAGGAGAATTATAAAGCCACTGTGGAACAGTGTGATAAGAAAAATTCTGAATACAGCCTTCATTTGGGAAAAAAAAAAAAAAAAAAGAAATTCAAAAGTAGCATGCTGCTAGTACTGATCTCTTCTTTCATTTAAGCAAGAAAAAGCACATTGAAGAGCTTCAGTTAAAAAAATAAGGTTCTTGGTCCTGCTATGAGCCTATGCTGAAAGTTGTGTTTTCCGATTTCTTTTTGTTGTTGTTGTTGTGAGTTAACTTTCAATCAAAACAGATGTTTCAGGTGCTTGGGTCCTGCATATATTTACCAGGACAGGACAGTGGCCAGGAAGCTGTAGTTACTGGTGATTCATGTAATTTCTCAGATGGGGAGGCTGAGACCAATTCTAGGAGAAGAATTTGTGCCCATCCTCAAAGACGGTGTATCAGATACTTTGCAAGGAAGGGAAAAAGAGAGGGATTTACCACTAAGCCACTTTCCAAAGGGATCAAGGAGGGTGCTGTGCTTCGCTCCTACACTGAGCATAGAGTGGAGAAAGGGGGATGAGTCCAGTGTCACATGCTCACAGTGTATGCCACACAATGTGCCATTACCTGTGGGTGCAATTGTGCATTCATGCATAAAAGAATAATATGTAAATATTCATCAAGGTGGCTAATAGGGTGAGACAAATCATAGACTGTGTAGGGAGCTGCTGTTGCCTCTGGGAGTTGCCATTCAGAGGCGGTGCCATCTTCATCTTCCACTTGAGTCATTCTACTTTTTGTCTTTGTGTCTTTTTGAAGAAAATTCTCAAGTTGATCCTGGATGATATAAATCATGTTGTTTGACATAGCAGCTAATCATGAAAATATTCCTATCATCCTAATAGGATCTAGGAGGCAGTTCTTGGGATATAGAGTCCTTGCAACCCACTTAAATCAAGCTATCACTCAGTAAAAACACACCTTTTCTTTTTATCCTTTGAAAAAAACCCAATCCAACATACATATAAAAGGCCCATTTTTATACTGCCTTGCAAGAGGCAAGCTCAAGATCCATGGCACTTCTCATAACAAAAAGGCAGAGAATAACCTGTCTGCCCTGCCCATCAGCTTTTCAATAAAATTGATTCTAGATGTGCAAGGTTGTCTGTGCACTACTGCTAAGTGCATAATAGCTGTAGTATGTCAACTCATTATTCTGTAAAGTGCTGTGAAATACCACGATTACGAAAGATGCTACATAAAAACAGCTTCCAGTCTGGTTGGGTGATGGTCAGGTGGCCAGTCAGGCTGCTGTGGTACAGCTGCATGATCTTCAGTCCAGCAGTTTTATGGCTACAAACATCCCTTAGACTTGTTTGCACGTGCCGGAAATTACAAGTGCCTCTTCAGGGGTTTATCATGCTGCCTCTTTTTGATTCCTCCCTTTGTCCTCGTGTTTCGGGGCACTGAAATTTCAGATGGCTCCTGCTCTAGATTTATCCATGTGTGTGCCTATCACTTTTCAGTGAAAGTCTGTTATAAAGTAATTTATTTTGTAAAGTACGCTGGCTATTGGCCAGTGGGTAACTAAAGGTGAAAAGAAGCAAATGAAAAGCAGATTAGAAAGCATGTTGTGGACTGGGAGAAGGGAGGCTCTAGTGTGAAGGAAAGTGAACAGGAACAGTTCAGAGAAGCAAAAACTGAAGAAATAAGGCATGCACATTTAGCTCAAAGGACTTAATTACAGCTAATTTAGGATGATAACAAAGGAGTGATGTTAACAAGATCTAAATGGGGAGAAGCACAATGGGAAGAACAGAGAGAGCAAGAACAAATAAGAGTCATAAAATGGACAAATGTCTTCAAGTCTTTAGAAAGTATGTTTTAGTGCCTCTTCCCCTCCTCCTTTCCTGTTCTCCAGGAAATGTCTTACCAATAAGAGGAGCAAAAGGGTTGGCAAGTTTAATAATGCCCTGAAGGTGATGAAATGTTGGCGCTTGACAACAAAATCTTGGCCACCCAGTTCTCCAGCTTTGCTGAATTGTGAGCCACTCTTTCTTTTTAGTGTCATCTCAAATCTGGTGACTCACACAGAGTATTCATTGTGCACAAGATAAGATATCACAAATTCACAATTAGGAATGCAACTAAACTGAGTGCTTAGAAGAAAGAAAGTGTCCCTTCCTCATCCCCACCTCTTTTTTTCCTTAGGGGACTTTCATTTTAGAAAAGTAAATATTGCAGCTGTGCTTCTATAGTTTACTCTGGAGAGTCCATTTAAGATGGTGATGATTAAGACGTGCATGTTTGTCGTGCTAGTCAAGAGACTGGACAGCTTTCAGCAAGAGGAAGCTGTGGAGTGATGGCAGCAGGACAGGGGACTGACAATTAACTCACACACAAAGATGAAACCCATTAAGACCCAGCATAGCTCTAAACAGTGAGCTTTTTTTTTCCAATTATGTCATCTTGTCTGATGCATTGCCACAAACCAGGCTGCTAACATGGGCTTTCCCCCCACCACAGTAAGGCACACATAGTCTCAAATATTTGTGTTCAAATTTAACGTGTAAAAAGTGGAGACACAAAGATTCTAAAATGACCTGTGGAGATATGTTTGTCATCTCCTGACCTTCCTGAGTGGGGACCTGGCTGAATCATGCAAGTGTTGCTGGCTCCTGTACTCCTTTCCCATGAAACCTGAAGCAGAGCAAGGGAGAATGGCTGCAACTGCACAGTGCTGTGGCATCAGTGCAGAGCTTGAGGGTGCATCCAGGCATAGCCAAACCCCCAAACTCACCTTTGAAGATCAGAAAAGTGTACAGAGCCCTGAACTAATATCATGCAGTTTTGTTTGTTCTTTGTATTCGTGAGGCTGCTGTTTCAAAAACAAAAAATAAGCTATAATGAATTAACAAAGACAATGGTAACCTTGGGTTAAACCTTAATTCAGCAAACAGCAATATGACTGATGTTAAAGGTGGGCTTTTCACTGGCCTAGAGCAGCATGCTTCCTTTGACTTCAGCAAGGAAATGTTGATTTAAGGTGGGCTGGAGTGTTCCGCTCTTCATGAGTATGTTCAGAAATCCAACGATTCAGCTGATAAGAGCTTCCTTCTTTAGGTGAACCTATGAGTGCTTTGTTGATGTCCACGATACCCTATGCACGAGCGCTTAATAGTGGATGAGTGTTGGAAAGATTGTGGATTACTTTGTTAAGCAAGCGTGGCTTGTAAGTAATGTGGAGCTGACCCCTTGTGACACTTGCATGACCCAGAAACAAAGCAGCAGGCAGAAGAGCCCTGCAGTAAATGAACAGTGTTTTGATATTTTCTAATAATAAAACCTATGAAGTTAACCTTTGGGAAGTATAGTTAAACTTAATTTATTTTCAAATGTGCAATGTTTTCAGTATGTTTGTTTGCACTGTAACCTAATTTTCCACTTCCTTTCCCTTGTCATACAGTTTTTAGGCCAGGAATGCGGTAATGAATAGAGAGAAGAATGTCAGTTTAGACTGTAAAAAGCTTCTGTGAAAAAGCCTAGTAGAATTAAATAGGGAATGATCGTCTGTCTGTAGGATTTCAAAGCCCATGTCTCCTCTGGTTTAAAGCCACAGGATCGCTAATAAAGGATCATTTCATACGTGTGGCCTACTGAGCTCTGTGACTGAGTGTAGGTTGAATAATGCCATTTCTCCCTTTCTCTCCCTCTTTCCCTCTGTTTTTCTTTCATCATGCACTGAGATTTTCCACGTGTCCCACTCTGGTTAATTTTGTCTACAGGGCTGCTGGACTATTGGGGTGTGGGCAGCCTGGCCCTGTGATTTTTGTGTAAACAGATCTTCCTCACTGGGATCCTTGTTGGGCGAAATCTGAATCCAAATTAATGTATTGGATTATGTTACCTCCAGGAGCAAGCATTAATGAGATCAGCAATGAGATCAGCATCAGAATTCAGCAGGGGAACCTCTTTCTCTCTCACGAGTTGAACCCCACCACTGGCTCTTCTAGTGTGTAACCCTTGAGCAGATTTTGAACTTGTGCCCAGAGGCTAAGGCTTGTACTCTTCCATACATTGAACTTTATTTTTAACTTTACTGTCATCTGTACAGTCAATGTATGTGTATGACTACCAAGGTGGAAACCTTAGAGGCTGACTCTGCTGTGTGTGGTTTTTTTTATCCCCTGAGTTGAGTTGAGTCAGTCTGAGCACAGTGGAAAGGCAGGGAGCAGTGCTGGGCTCTTCACTGGCGTGGATGGGTAGGTGTACACTGGAGATGAATCGGGGTCAGTACACTGTGATATGTTAATTTGCCAATAATCGTTATAAGTAATAGCTTTACTGATTCATGAGTTCCATAAATTGATTAGTCCCTCTGTTAATGAAGAGCTCTAATGCACTACATGTGCAATAAATAATTTCTTTACTTTATGACTTTATCTGGCCTGGGGAACTCGAGCACACTGGGCTGTGCTGGTAGGTACCACTTCCATTTGCCAATGTGTTACTGCATAAATATGAGCACATTGTGCAGTGCACATTCTGCAGTGGTTTCTGCACAGAATTAGCTGAGTAATTAATTATTTGAGCTTTCTGATGCATCACACTGCAAAATCAGCTTGGTTCCTACTGGATCATCTTCGCAAAAAACTGGGCTGACTGCACTCAAATGTGGACCCTCATGCAAAACAAAGTTTTGCTTGTCGAGCAAGCAATATCCAGTTGGAAGAAGGGCTAGTAGGGTCATAAATCACTTCTCTACTCTTACAAATCCTCTGTCCCAGTGCAGAAGCAGCCCATGGGCTAGCTTATTTTAGGGCTGGCACTGTGGATGAGCAGGACTGCTTGTTCCTGTGGGTGAAACTGGGACTGTTGCTGGTGCAGCCATGGCAGGAGTGGGTTGAATCTGGGTTTTGTTACATGAAGCAACCACCTTTCCCTCTAACACACGTGAAATTCTTCAGTGTGTTGGATTGAAGAATGCTCCACACTGCCTGAACAGTGACAGTGCCCTTTTCAAAATGCCTGTACCCCCAGTGAGAACAGGGTTGCTTTTTCTTTTTCAAATGGACTTTGCTGCAGTTATCCATGCCTTTGTCCCTTTGAGATGTCGTTGCCATAATACACTCTACATGGGGCTATACGTTGAGCCCACTCAGAAACTGAAGCTAATGCAGAATGCAGTGACCCGCTTATTAAGTAGTGTTTCACGCTGGGAACACATCACACTAATGTGCCAGGATCTGCACAAGCTGCCAATACGTTTTTGGATGTTGGTGTTAACCTATAAAGCTATAAATGGTTTGGTACCTAGCCACTTGGGTCAGGAGAGAAGGCACGATGCCTTTATTAATTATACAAGCCTCCAGCTGAGAATGAATCTGCTTAGGCTTCTGGAAACGGTTCACACTGGGCATGTTCAGAGGCTTAATGCAGGCATTAACATACCCTTACATTGCATAATTTAATTTGCATAACAACTCCTAGGTTTGTAGTGATACCTTCCCTTGCATCTACCTTTGATGTTGCTGCTACCACCTCTAAGCTCTTTGTGAAGTTGGCAGTGTGAGCCCTGGGCTTGGGACCAAAGAGCAGTTTTACTCATCTGCTACATCAGGAGAAAGCCCCTGTGTGGGCCTAGCAGAAAGCTCATAAATTGAGACACATCAGTGTTTGTGAAACTAGTGAACAGGCAAGTAGATCATGCTTAGTCAGAGGTACTTTCTGAATATGTCTGAGTCTGGAGAAAAAGCTGTAAATTTGGGGCTGATTTTAGATTTGATCAAAATGGGTTATGGTTTAGAAAATGTCCCTCCTTTTCGGAGCAGAACAAGTAACCCACAACATTCACCCATTACATCTGCAGATAGATCTGCAGCTACTTCCTGCATTTTTCCGTGGTGTTTCTCCCTGGTAATTACAGTAATATTTATGTCTCTTTGCATTTTTATATGTCCTTTGTCAAGCTGATTAGAGGAGGCACAAAGCTGCCCTTTCATAATAAAAGTATTAAAAAAATAAAAAGAGGCCTCATTAGCAGGCTTGCTGACATCAACTAAATTGAGTTTCACCTCGTATCAGAATTTTAATAAATAAGCGCTGATGCTGAGCGCGTTACTGTAACATGCACGCTCCACTCACACAGCTTGCTGCATGCTTTGTACCATGCGGCTTTTTCCTTTTTAATGCAAAACAATACTAAGTGAGTCAAGGGGAAATGCTATTTCATATTCAAGCCTTTCTCTTTCCCTAGCAGACCTTAAAAGAAATATAAAATAATTTGTCTGGTATCCAATCACTCTGACTATGCTTTCTGAATCTGCTGTTGTACATATCAGAGCCTTAAATCTAACATTTTCTTTTGCAGTGCTGCAAATGTGAGGTGCGATTTACATTTGTTTTTCTTGCAAATTAGGGAGAGCATAAAACACAGGCAGCTTTCCTTTCCTATGTCATCAACTCTATATAAAGTCAGGCTGGAAAAAGCCACAGGAGCAAAGAACAGGGAAAGAGAGTGACAGAGGATGTTTTGGTAATGTAAAAGGCATCTTTACAGCTAACAGAGCAAAAGACTCTTTTCCAGGCTGCTTCTCACTCAAATATTTATGACAACAGTTTACTCTTTTAATTTCTGGTTTCTCTCTTAGAAATCCATATTTAGGTAGATAATTTTAAAAGCCTACCCCTGCCAATTGCTTCTAGGTGAGTGCCAGGTCCGTGCTCTTGATCTCAGGCAGTTTTAGTAACTAGCTTGGTGTTTTAAGGGGAGCTGTAATTTGGGTGGTTTTTATAGATACCAGCCACAGCCAAACAGCAATCAAAGCAGCCCAGTCAGGATGTCCTGGCAAGGCTGTGGGTGCTGAGGACACAGAAACAGAAACAAGCACGGGTTGGTGGCAGTGCCCCAGCCACCAGTGGCTGCTGCTGCTGTCTGCCCTCCCTGGCAGTAAGCGCTGTTTGGTGGCCAGAGCCCCACATCAGACTCTTGCAGTGCCTGCACAGCCCGGGATCTGCTTTCCTGCCTGGCAATGCTTCTGCACAGACCTGTGTCCTCAGTGCCCCTCCAGAGGGGATTCTTTTTTTCTCAATTTATTTGTTTTGTGCCTGTTCCCAAGACTGAGCTGTTTGTGAGAAGAGTTTCAAAGCAGGTGAAGGGCTGAAGCAGTCATCCTCTCCATGTTTGTGGTTCTGACCTTAGACCCCACATGGGGACTCATCCCCTCATGTGCTAGAACAAATGTGACAAAATGGTGCCAGGCAGGAGGTGCTGTTGAGGAAACAGAAGTGCTCCTTGCCATCTCTGGCTTCCCGCTTTGCAGGGCTCAGAAAATCCCAATTGTCCAAACTTTCTGAGCCTAGTGGTCCCACTTGAGATCAAATCCTTATGAGCTTGTCTAATCAGCCCTTTCCCCTCCTACTTTCTCAACATTTTCTATCACTACCTCTTTACTGCAGTGCTGGGACATGCTCCCTGTAGAAGCTGAGTGTAAAACCTGCTAGCAACTTTAGGGGGTTTCTGGCTGTAAGCTCAAGTTCTGAACAGATTTGCAGCTTCAAGCACTTGTGCCAAGAATTGGGTTGCTTTGATCAATTAAATTCCCTGTCAGTGAAAGAATAATAATAAAGGTTATGGGGGCCATGCTCTGAAGCTCCATCTGCAGAAGAGTGTATCTTCCCACTGCCCCTGAATAGCATCAGCAGGCTCTCCTCTACCTCTTTAATGGATTTAATTCTCTTTGGGAAGCTAATCTCACCCCTGCTGCCCCAGCACAAAACCCAAAGTGGCAATCTTGTGAAGCACAGAAAAGCAATTGGGGGGAACCTAGCTTTTTATGGTAATACCCAGGGAAAGTGACTTGCACCACTGCTCTTAAGAATGCAAACATGCTCCCACCAAGCGCTGGATAAACAGCACGACTTGTACCTTTCAGCAAAACAGAAATGTGCTGCTGCCAGAGCCAAGGGACTCTCTACAGGAAAAGTTTGCTTGCCAGCGAGCATGGCTTTGCTTATACTCAAATGCCTCGAGGTGTGGAGACAGTTTTGATGGAGAGGAGGGATATTACAGAGAGGCAGGAGGAACAGGGAGGGAAACCTGAGCTTGTGCTGGGCTTATGAAAATGATGGAGGCTGACCCTTGCCTCCTGCCCAGTGCCTTCGTGGCTGCTCATGGCATGGTGTGTGTATGTAACAGTGTTGGCTCACTTGAGTGGGAATCACCAGCCTGGCAACCCTCAGCCTGAGTAGGCTTTGCTCTCAGATCAGGGATTTGTCTGTTTTCTGGCTCAGATTCATTGCTTATTTATACAAAAAAGATGAAGGTGAAAACACTCACAGATGAAAGCAGTGTTCATGTTCCTGCCCTGGCCTCTGCACTAACCACAATGGCTGCACAGAGAACAGAGGACATCTCCTATGGAAAATTAAGGGCTCCAGTTAGCAGGGCAGATTCCTTAATCTGAGGAGGATTCTGTGCCCTCCCACCCCCATTGCTATGCAGCTCTCCTGCTGTGTACTTTGTTTAGGGAGCTGTGTCGGCCAAGTCACTCATTCTGTCCTTGTAGGGTCATTTTTCCGTTCTTTGGGCTCCTGACACAGTGTCTGTAGGGTGTTGCTAAGGAGCTGTGATGAGGAGCTGATGGGGGAGAGAAGCAGAGCAGGTGAAGAGAATAGGGAGAAAGGGGTGCAGGACTGTCTTGTTTTTCAACAGCTCTGAGACGGATATAACAGATCGTGACACCTCATCCTGGCATTTGGGAACTTCCTGGGGGCCCCAAATTTGCAAGGTGGGCATGGGATCGGAGTGGATGGTGAGCAGCAGGCAAGGCAGGGTTGTCCTCGTGGTGTTTCTGACTGATGTAGAGTGTCCAAGGCATCTCCTGAGCCAGTGATCACCCCTCTTCCTGGTTCTCTGACACAGAGTGGCCTCCTCACCCAAGATAGCTGGATATAATTTTTATGTGCTAGCTGCCAAAATATCTTCAGTTTAGCTTCAAGTAAATCACCTGTCTTAATGCCCGTTGTCTGGAGATCAAATTTGGAAAGGCAGCAGCTGGAGAAAAATTAAAGCAGACAAATGTGTGTAAAAATGTTTCCCTCCAACTGCTTTCATCACAGGCAATTCCTGACAAAATGATGAGGCTTAGGGCTATAAGTATCTCAGTCATTTCATCTGGAGTAAACTGAAACCAAGGTCAAGTCAGAGCTGGTTTATGTCGTTTTTCTGTCTAATCTTACACGTTTCACTATGGTTATTTTATTTGAGTGTCTGGCACTTGCTATTTCAAGCTTCCAGTGGTATGCCTGCTCTGCACCCCTGTTTGCCAGCTAAAATGTTTCCACACCACTAGTGGACATGATTACATAATTTCAGATGCACTAAGGCCTGAAATTATTGGATTTCTTCCCTGGTACAAATGAATGCATGTATGTTGTTTATTTTTAACTTCGCCTCCTGCCTGTGAACTCCAGTAAAGAGAAATTTATTTTTCATGATGGATGCAGGGGGGAGGACAGGAGGGGAATAAAAGAAAAGCATCTGAGTGTGAGGGCAGCAGAAAAAGAAGTGTGCTAAGTTCCCGGGTGATAGTGTGATGTTATTCCACCTGTTTCTTTAATTACTAGTTGCTGAGCCTCGTCAGCTGCCTCCACAGCCCTGAGAGGAGAGGAAGTACTGATGGGGTCCCACGAGTGTGGCTTTTCAAGCTCTTGCCAAGACAGCACATGGAGTCATGTTCCTCCCAGGATTGCTCATCCACAAATGTGTAGGTCATCCGAGCTCCAAACTTACTTTGAAGATCAGAAGTAATCTGTGTGGTCTCTTCTAATCCACAAAACCCTTTCTCTGAATCATCACTTCAAGAGTAGAATTTATTGAATTTGGGAGCAATGTCTTGGTTTTGTGACATTTAGTAAATAGGGGGATTCAATACTGCAGTATAAAGGGATTAATTTACTTCAGCCTCCTTTCCACCCCCAGGAATCTTGTATATTGTCTCCAATGCACCTAGTTAGCTCAGCAAGGTAATTTTCCAAAAAATGCTTTAAAATAAAACTGGTTTGCTAACGCTACTCCCTTGTATCTGTGCACGTTTGAATCCAAAGTGGAAATGTGTTTAATCTGCAGCTTCTGTGTTAAGAACTAAGGGCATCCAAGCCCTTGGGATGGAGGTGTGTCTCTGAGCCTCCAGAGCCAAATATAATTGAAAGGGCTCAGGTTTCCAATTCCTGCTTTAGTCCAACTTCAGTGTTAACGCACAGGATGTGTAATGATGGCCCTCAAAGGCCTCTTTGCATTCACACTTGCAATCCTCATGTCGTATTAGTACAGACTTTGCCCTGTGTTTTATTTCATGCTTCCTTCACCACAAACATTTGCCGCTTGTGAAAAACCAGCTGGGGTGTCTCTCTCTCTTTCCCCTTTAATAATCTCTAGTTTGGGACCACTGATCCTTCAACAACCTCTTCTCTTTTTGATGTGCCCTCTGTTTTCTCTTATTTACAGCAACTGCCATGCTTGGGATTCTCTTGTTTGTCCTCTCCCTCCTCTCAATTTCTCAGAACAAGCTGAAAATGAGATTTAATAGGCCTCCCACTGTTGTTGCTCTTTTGAGATTACTGGGATCAGATGTTCTTCTCTTGAGAACTACATCAAAGAAAATGAGAGACAGTAAAGACCAGGATACCCAGGAAGGTGATGGAGAGTCCGGATAAGGCAGGAAAAGAGTGGTTTTTAGGATGTAATGCTGTGGAGCAGGGCATTTTTTGCTTTGTTGGAATCTTTCCAGGGTTTTACAGACGTATCAGTGCCACTGTGGTGTGAAAAGCTTAATAATTTTTTTATAAAAGCTTTCAGCAAGTCCAGTGCTACCTGAGTGTTGTGTTTTTAAAATCATGATATTTTTGTGCTACTTGCTATAAACAACCCACTAATTTTCATGTGGGATTATTTGGCTGACCTATCCATCCCCATGTTCCCAGAAATCCTCTCCATATTAATTGCATTTCACTGCTGGAGGCACCTGTTAGCAAGGGCACAGCTGAACAGGCTCTTAATACTTTAAAGCTCTGATAATACTCCAGTTAAACCTCTCTTTCTTGATTTTTTTTTTTTTTTTTTTTTTTTTTTTTTTTTTTTTTTTTTTTTTTAAGAGAGCAGCTGGTTGAACTTGCTCCTTAGGAGCAGACTGAAGCTAAAATTTCTGTTCCTCTCTCTAGTGTGAGGTGACTTTGCAACAGAGGATCTGATTGTTTTTGAAGGCTGTCATTGCACTCCCCTTTGCCTCTTCTGCACTGATGGGGAAAAGGGTCACTCATGGTTTTCACTGGTAAAAATAACCAGCATGGTATGTGTGGTTTTATAGTTGGTCATAAAGCTCAAAGAAAGCAAATATGTATGGCTGTATGGAAGGGACTTTGGGGGGTTTTGTGTATTTGTTTTGATTTTGATTTTTTTTTTGGGGGGGGGGTGGGGTGTGTTGTTGTTGTTGTTTGTTTTTTTCTTCTTAAGTGCTGCATTTAATCCTGCTAGAAATGTGAGGGAAATTTCACAAAATTCAAAGTGTCTGAAGAAGGAGATAAGCCCTTCATGCTGTTCAGCTCTACAGTGTTTATTCCTTTCCCCCTCTATTTTCTTATCATTATCAGAGAGAGATGGAAAGCTTTTGTCAGAGTTCTCCTTTAAAGAGAGATAGTATTTGAATGTAAACAAGTATGAGCACATGGTGTGACCAAGGGAGCGAGCAGTATCTTCAATTTCTGAATTTTCTGGCAATCATGAATGGTGTCAGGATCTTAACATGACTCTTAAGCTGCCCTGAGAACAGGATGGCTTCTATGGAAACCCACTAGACAAGTGATTCAAAAAACATCTTTTCAGAAAATTACTTCATCATATATGAGATTTCTTTTTAAAACTAACTACATGGGAGTTCTTGGCAATGATGGTCTCTACATCAGATGGTCTAACTAGCATGAAATAGAGCTGCTGCTCTCATTTATATACATTACACTATCTGGTTCCTCACTTGTGGTTTGGTAAAAGCATGAATTTTCAAGTTTCCCTCATGGGACTTCTCTGGCTTCTTTCACTTTACCTTTCATTTTCTTCCCAGCTATGAAGAAATACAGGATGATTATTAAATGGCTTTAGGAATTTTCTGTAAGAGGGAAGAGAACATGCAGCATCATAATTTTTTATTGCTGTCATCGTAGTTTCTTATTGTCTTTTCAAGAAAGCACGACAATAGTGAGCTGGGGAAGATCTAACACATGCAGTTTAGCTGGGAGAATTAATGATAGATATTTTCTTGGTGTAATATTTGTCAGGCAAATCACAGAATGTTTTTCATAAATACCTTTGTGCATACACAGTCATCAAGAGCTGTTTGATCCGTGTATCACTCTATAATCCCAGGGTAAAACTCCATGACAGATGTCTGTGAGCCTTACAGCATCCCAGTTACAAGGAGGATGCAACACTGGTTGGAGAAGGGAATGGGGTGGCTGGAAAAAGGGGTAACATGGGTACCAGCTGTGTTTACATCAGTGGGTTTGTTGGACACAGGAGAACTCCCCCTCGCCTCCAGCCTCTTCATGGGAGAATAGAGGTGGTGTAAGGCTGATCACAGCTGCAGAGGCTCCTTGTGTGTGCTGTCCCCAGCCCTGAGGACACGAGGACACGTAGTCAAATTGCAACAGGCAGCAGAATGCAAGACAACTTAGGGAGTGAGCTGGAGAAGGTTAGAGACATATCAGGGAAGGGTGAAGGAAGGATGCTGTCCTGGGCAGAGAGAGATGGGGAATGTGCCCCAGGCTGCTTTGCCATCAGTGTCAGAGACAGGCACAGCAAGCGTGCCAGCAGCCCTGCTGCCATGCCTCTTTCCTCAGCACCCACTGGGCCTTTCAGTGGCATTGGCACACACACAGGGGCCAAATGGCTTCTCACAGAGTGCAGCTCACCCTACTGGTGCCCCTCTCCACCAGAGCAAACACAGATCATCCCTGGCCCCAGCCTCTCTGGCCCCTTCCCAGCCCCTTGCCCACCAGCCAGGATATGGCCAGAGGCACAACCTCACTCCTTCCTCTGGAGATCAGTAAGGAGGTTTCTGGTGGGTACTGTCACTGTCCATTTTACCTTGGTCTATTCAGAATTCTTTTTTTAGTTAAAAATACTCAGCTGGCATTCTGTATGAAAGTACATATGCTTTTCATTCCTTCTGCTTCTAATTATTAAGTTATTTAATAATTATTCTAATTAATAAATTATTATGAACTGTTCGTTATTTTTCTGTGATATTTTAAAATCCAAGATGGTTTCTGAGGGAGGCAAGCGACCAAAAATATTTATATTTGTTAATAGCTTGGTAGACTCATTTAGTTTAATTAGCTGTTACGTGGGAGTTTAACTCTTGTCATCAGATTAAAAATAAGTTTACTACTATGTATTCTTTTGAATTTTTCTTTAAAATTATATTTTTTTCTGATTTTCTTTTCTGTCTTTCTTTCCATAGTGAATATACTATCTATGCTAAGATTTCATGCCCTCAGTGCTAAATAACCCTCCCCCACCTTCTTTTCCTAGCTGGGATTTATAATACACCCCAGAAAAAAATAGGTGCTGACTCTGCTGTGAACAGTGCCCCTTCATTATGAAACAGCCCTTGCAAACTTTTGGAAAATGGACCTACTGTGATAATAAATCTTCTCCCTTGACATACAGCACTGAATGTGGCTCTGACCACATAAACTGCACTCCCCATGATTCTGGGGCTGTTCACAATGCCAACCATTTATAAGCCAGTTGGCTTTACATTAATTAATTCCCAAGTCATTCACAAATAGCAACAATCACCTCAAAGTGCAGGGCTAGGAGAGGGCTGGCATTTTTGAAAGGGAGATCTGTATATAAAATTTACCATGCTCACAATAGGAAAAAAACCCAGCCCTTGAAACAACAATGGCTTTCTGCTTTTGGGCTCAGGGTTGCAGCCCCTTTCAGTTCAGCTTGTGGTGGTTTATTTATGGAGGGTGCTAATTTCTGATGTTTGACTTCTTCTGTGGGCAGCCTTGGCTGGGCATCCTGCCCCAAGTGCAAGGTAGGGCTCCCTGCAGGACGAGGTAGGGTAATTATGTATCGCTTTGGAGAGAACCTCAAGGATTCTAGGAATGCCAGGGAAAGATTTAGCTTCGTGACAACCTCTGCCAGATTGCTAGCTGCTTCTCACCTGGATTTCAGTCCTCACAGCCTTCCCTTACAGGGTTTTAGCATCAATTGGTAGAGTTTTATGGTTCAGACATTAATGGGAGTAATTTAAAAAATCTGTCCAGGAGAGGTCTTGCTCTCCCCGCCTGTCACAGCTTTTAGGCTTTTAAGAGAATTTTTTTCCAGATGTGATTGAATTGCATATCTTGTTCCCATTGGGTGCAGCTTCCTTTGGCTGCTCTTGGCTACCCCTTCTGCCATCTCCTTTCCCCAGCACTGGTTCACCCAGCCTTTCCCTGCCTTTGCTTCAGATCCCCCTTCCTCGTGCCCCTCTGAGCTTTCCCATCTGTGCCTCGGGCTCCCTGCCCTTGGCTTTATTTCATAGGGGATTGCCCACTGGCCAAGTGAGTTACCTGTTGCCACTCAGCCCCTTCCATCTCCATTGCTATATTTTGTTCCTTGTGTTTTCTGTCACTGGTGTTTTGCCTTGTAAACATAAGGCTGTGAACGTGTGAGGATATTTTACGCTAGAAGTCAGCCTAGAGAATGAAAGAGTTGGAGATGGGAACATTTTTTTTCCTAGTTGGTCACCCGTTGCTGGGTGCACATGGGCCTTCACTCCCTTCCCTGCCAGTCCCTGCTGGGACCACAGCCAGAGATGAGCTGCCAGTGCAACTTGGTTGCCCTGTGGAGGTGCATTATGGCACAGGCTCAAATGACACAATTATTACAGATGAGCTTCACAGGATGGTGCCTCATCCAGGCCATGGGACTGACAGTGCTCATTCACGAAGCAGATATTCAGTAGTTTTTCTTCATCATTTTTTAGCAGGGGAGGGAGTAGCTGATCCCTTAATTCCAACATCCTGTTCAGATACTGCACTGAAGACAGAGTTATTAATTTCCTCAGAAGGTTTTTTGCTGTCATTCAGCATGACAGTATCCTGAATGCTTTAAAAATATTAATGGGTTTATTTTCATAGTAGAACCATAAGATGGAAGAGCATTGCTTTCACACTGTAGTTGTGAGCAACAGCAAAGAGTGCAGGATCAAGGTCAAAGAGAATGCCAGGTTTAGACACATAATAATTTTTTTTCCCAGACGACATTCTGTTTATCACCTTACTTCAATGTCTGCATTTTATACAGCCCACTGAGTTCCATTCTGGCTGCTGCTGCGCAGTAAATGGTTCTGCCAAGTTCAGAGGTAGTGCTGTGTGAGCTCTGCACTGTTTAAGTCCTACAAGCTTTTTGGTCTAAAAAGACTCACTTAGTCCCACAACAGGCAGATGTATCTCCCCAGGTCAATATTTGTCTGCTCTACTTTCTCCTACTTACTGTAATCTTCAGTCCCAGTACCACCTTTTGTAACAGGCAAGACAGGAGCAAAGCAAAGAGCTTTTATTCATGCTCAGTGTCTCCCAGCCAGCTGAGGCAGAAATCCTATGGAGTGAGCATGGTAGGTGCTCATGAAAGCAAGGATCTCTTGCTATGCCCAACAAAATCCCAGTTCAGTCCATTTTTTCTGATACTGTTCAGGGTTCTCTAGAGGTATGACCCTTGAGCTCCTTGTGCAAATACATTGTTTACCTGCTCCTTTTCTTCATTCCCTATGAGGTTTCTTGTCCCACCCTTCTGACCAGCCAGCACACCCATTTGACGCAATCACAACTTCAAGAAGTGGTAGTCCTGCTACCACATTTGAGTAAGATATTGATCTTCAACTCCATAGGTATTGCAGTCTGCTAATACAGGGATTAATTGAATATAAAATAAAGATTCCCTGCTTTTTATGTTGGTTGGTTAGGTATGCCACATGACAGAGCTTATCATGGTAATGGTATTTCTGTTGGATTCAGCCAAGATAGTGCCATAAAAATAAAACACATTGAGATTCATAGAAATCTGTCTACATTCTGCTTCCAGTGAAGCTATTCAGGGCCAAATTTTCAAACATCAGTTTCTAGTTGCACCAACACAAGGAGCCCATGCAAAATACAAATATGCACACTTAGGTTCTTACACATGCGGGCAGTGCCCATTCTTGCTGAAATGTGACATTCTGAGAACAGATGTTGCAAAATACTTGCACATATTTTGTGGGAGCAACAGTGACATCAATCTTGCTGGAAACATAGCTCCCATTTTCGCTTTTTCTTTGCTTGGTAGGCCGTTTATCTTGTTTCCTTTGGCGCTAGAAGTCTTCCCCATGCTGTTTTTGGTGTCTGGAAAATCTGCCCACCTTCAGCATGCCAATCACACTTCTTTTTCAAACCTCTTCTTCAAACTTCTCCTAATTCCTTTTATGTTGATCTTCTTACTGTCATTTTCTTTCCAACTCAAGTCTGAATTGCCTCTTACGGGGAGTTTTAAATGCGTGTATTTATTCATAGTCCTGTCTGTAAGCTGTCTAAGTTAGTGCCCCCTTCATTTTGAAGTGAAAAATTAATTTTATATAGTTGTACTAACTTAATCCATGCCTTCATCTCCACAATGCAAAGCCCTTTTTTTGAATAGTCCAATTTCTGTTTTAAAGGTGAGTTTGTTAAAATGTTGAGATTAAATAGGCTGTTGGGGTCAAAGTTAGAAGGTAACAAATCCATGGGAAGAGCACAAGACTTGTGGTGACCAGACTAGCAGTTTCAGGGCTGAGTAATACACTACTGGCATGGCTTTGCCTTTTTCCTCCAGAAAAAATTAAAGACAGTAAATCAGTTTGGAAGGTATGGCTTATTTTGGCCCGCCGACACTACAAATGTTATTTCTGAAATAGCAATGGTTAATTGCTCAAACTTCTCAGCTGTGAAGACAACGTTGAATATTTTCGTGTAGAGTGAGGGACGGGAGCTGGAGCGGGGCCTGGATAGGGAGCTCCTGGAGGAGGCAGGGGAAAGTAGGCACAGCCAGGACAAGAATGGAGCCTGCTGTGGGGGCTCCCTGGACTCACTGCCATGGACAGGGAGATGTGAGGCAGCTACAGTGGCTGGTGCCTGCTGTGCCTCACTGGATGGGCAGCACTAGGAGCCTTTTTGCAGGCAATTGCTTGCTTTGCCCAAGTGTCTTGCTAACCCTGTTCATAGGAGGTGTGGCTAGTAAAGTTGTGTGCATATGAACTTTTTCCCCTGTATGTTATTATTATTATTATTTACTCTCCACATGGCCTTTCATTTCTGTGACTTAAGTCTATGAACATTTTATTTTTCATTTTCAGTTACTTTTTCCAACATAACATGAAATTACAGACATTTTCAGGCCTTCAGTTTTAAAATTATCTCTCATTTTTATAATTTATTGCTCTTAATGATTTTTCTGACAGGTTTTAGTAGCAAGATTCCCTAAGTATTCCTTTTTTTTTTCTTGGATGCAGTTAAGTATATTATACAAGACAGTATGGATAATATTAAGATCCCAGTAGTGTAACATTCAGGAGAGTTTCCAACAGTCAGTGTTATCTGTCATCTCAGGATATGCATCATTTGGGGATCCTTTCTGTGGAAAGAGTGAGAAGAGATGCTTCTCCAGACAGCATTTGTCACGTTGTCCTAGGATTTCTGGGAGCTCCTGCAGACACCCAGAGGTGGCTGCCGTCTGCTTGTTTTGATGGTTTGCATTAGGATCTGGATCAGACTGTGCTGGAGAAGAAAACCTCCAGCAGCTACCATGGCCCTGGCAAGACACAGGCTGTGCTCTCTGCATGCCTTCTCCAGATGCTGGGCATATGGGCCTGTCCTGAGAGCTCCAGGATGGTTTGGCTTAGTTGGTTTGGCTGAGAAGGCAATTGGAGGAGGGAGTATGGAGAGAGACTTATTGCTCTTGCAGATAACAGCCTTGCTGAGTTTGATTGATGGATGCTGTTTCATCTGCCAGACATAAGCTAAAACTTAGGAAATGGAGCAGAAATACGCAGCTTGGGCAGAGCAGTTGTGTACAGCAGGGAGAAGCACAGTGCTGGTTTGAGCAGAGCTTATGCTCAGCTGCCCTGGTGCACCACAGGCTCCCTGGTGAGCACAGCTGAGTGTGAAGCACCAGACCCGTGTGTACCAGCCCTGCAGGGCCCAGAGATAGGGTGCCATGCATGCTCTGGCCACATGTACTGAGAAATAAGATTTCTTCCTTCCTGTTTTCCCAATCCTTTCTCTTTGCTATCCTATTGATGCATCGCAGGCCGTCCATCTGGTCCTGAGAGCAAGAATTTCCCAACTGTGGCTCCAAACTGATGCTCAGGAATTCTGGGCTCTGCTATCTTTGGCTTTAGCAGGCTGGCTCAATGGCACTGGGCATCACCCCGTATCCTTCGCCATCTCAGTTCCCTCTGCCTGCCTTGGACTTGCTCCACACTCATCATATGCTCCCAGCCACTTACTGGGTAGCACTGCAGAGTAGAGAGCAGCATGCCTGCCTCAATGACAAATGTCAAAGGCTCTGAAATGGAAATGGTTGAAGTGGCACAGATTTCCTCTAGCTAGGGTAGCTTATCCTATGCAGGAAAGTGGCTGCAATTGGAGTACCTTTTTGCTAATGTACACTGCATTTTCACTTTGCCATAATTGTAAAGCTCTAGAATGTCAATAAGGCTGCAGCCTGTACATTTTTTAACAAGTGCTGCTGTGCCTCAATCTTGTTTGCCACTCTCTGAAATCCTGATAACCTGTTCTTCATTTAGTCTTTTGGGAGCTAACGTTTAGCTAATAAAATTCAGAGAGGTCAGAATTCTTATAAACAAGGAGAATTTGACACGTTTGTCTTCTCAGAAGGTTGTGAAGATGGTATAATATTTCTTGTAGAAGGTATTTGTCAGGTGTCTTCCAATTTGAGAGAACAGTTGGACATTTTTCTTCCTCTTAGAGGTGTTAATAGACTCAAAGGTGGAAGAGGAGGCATGGGCAGAGTGGAAAAAAGACCTGACAAGCTCGAGTGATGGCAAACACAGCAGATTACACTAAAGACAGTCTCTTCTCTGCCACTCATTTTTTCTTCCTTAGCACAGAGTGCATCTGGCTCTTCGTTACAGAGGAGCTGAAACGAGCCCTTGTGAGTGATCAATGCACATGCTGGGGGAAATCTTACAAACACAGGAGAAGCACCAATTGTATCCTGTCTGGAAAGAGAATGCTAGTGGTTGAGATTTCCCCAAATTCAGTCTCTTGTGAGGGAACAGATGAACAGTGTGTCTGTAAAGAGAATTTAAAGGTTTCCATTAAAGAAGAAACATAGACCTGAAAAATGCATGTACGCTGAGATAACGTGTATCTGATGCGGCAAATGTTTAATGTTTTTTCGTACCATTTAGAGTAAATTTATGTTCAAATTCTTGTTTTGTACAAGAAGTGGGTGAAATAATGTATTTTGCTATTTGATGTAAATGCTCACCTTCATTTGTTTCACAGTGGATGTGCCTGCACCAGCCTTCCCAGTTAGTGTTGACTGGCACTCCAGTTGGCTTCAGAGCAGAAAAGCTTCCTACAGAGGAGCTGGGGATAGTGGGTTTTAGAAGTGGTCTTCTTGGGTTTAGGTCAAAGGCTTCTAACCAAAGAGCATCAGAAAGCTGCTCCTGCAGTGGTTTTAAGTGACAAGGAACAAGATACACGAGGCATCTAGTGCATCCCATCTGCACAGGAGAAGAAAAAATTTGTCCTGTGGCTGTCAGGTCAGTGTGCTTTGGCATGCACAGAGGTATAAAATGTTTTTCTTCTAAGAGATTCCATATTTTGTGCCTCATTTGATATCCTTCAGACCAAATTCAACAGTTTCCTTGGTAATGGTGTTTTGTACTGTGAATGCTAGTAAATCAAATATCCATGATGGGGAACCAGATTAAATTTACAATCAATTTGCCATTTTATGAAAGGGCAATGAAATACTGGTATCCCATCTGAAAATTGTTTATTGAATATAATGAAGAAGAAACCAGTGGGGACATATGGTAATTAAATAGGGGCTACAAAAATTGCAGTAAATTCTGTGAGAGAATAATACGAACTTCTTTGTTGAACTTTCAAACTGCCCTGTGGAGTTTAACAGACAATAGAGTTCTCTTCCAGAGTTCAGAATTTCTTTAGGTTATTTTCAAACCTCTATACAGTGTCATCTTTGTTCTCCATTTAATGACTTGATTTCTTTTCCCCCTTTTCCTTTTAAAAGAGAATTATCTGCTAGTATAGCAGCATGAGAACAAGTGGGTTAAGGACATGTGAATTAAGTGATATAAGGCTCCTCTTTTTTACTTGCATTGGAAAAATCTTCAGATTCTTAGAACCATGCCCAGCCGAGGTGGAAGTGAATGCAAATAATTATTTTGGTGTAAACTTCTTGTGTTTACTAATACAAGCCAGTCATTTTGCCTGTCCAAGTTAGTGTTTGAACCATTTTAGGTTTTGGGGGTGTTTTTCCCTTTATTTTTTTATTTTTTATTTTTATTTTTTTCCCTCACTGGTGTATTTCTAGTATCTCACTTTCACATCAATGCTGAATGAGGGTATGTCATCAGATGCCCTCTACTCAGTTTAAGACAGGATTGCAAACCTGTGCATCCAATATCAAAAGCCAGAACCCTAAGCAGTAGAATAAGAGGTACATTTCCTGCTAGGATAAAACTCCTGGTAAGAGACCTAGGGTCACATTAGAAACAGCTCAGCGATATGATACAAGTATCTTGGTGATCTTGTGTCAAATTTGTTTAAAAAGTGTTCCGAGGGTAACTGAATATCAGCCGTAGTTGCAATACAGATTTGGTATTGTATTCCCCACTGGCTGGTTGGCACACCTTGTTAAATCTCACATAGTCCAGCCTTTGTATTTTCGATCCTTTCTTGTTCCTTGTCTGAGTTTTGTGCTCCGAGTTTGCGGATGTCAGATGTTTACATCCTTCCTCATCAGTAGATGTGAGATGATGACATTTGCCATTCTCTTGGGTAACTTCTGGGCTTAGACTTTTGTAGGCTTGCTACCAGGAGTTCATGTTGGGCTCTGCCTATACTTACCTTCTCTTTAGTTGGATCCTGAAGGAAAATCCCCTTTCTGAGGAGTAACTCTGTCAAGAACTTCCTTTTGGATGTCAGCAATGTTGATACAAAACAACTCTATTATCCCAGGCCAAACTAGGGAGATGGTAAAGTTTCAATCCAAAGCCATTCTTGAGGAGCGCAGGAAAACATTTTTTTCTAGCTATCGTTTGCAGCAGCATCATCTGGATAGATCCTGGGCTTATTCAAGAGAGGAATACTTTTAAAGTAGCTCTTGCTGGAAAACCAAGCACGTTGTCCTCTGCCAGACAGCACTGTCTGGAAAAAGCAGGTGTCTGTAGTCACAACACATGCCCTGTGGTAGACCAGTAGGAAAGCCAAAAATAATAATGGACAATGCTGGGCCACAGCAGTGCCAGAAACTGGATGTGTCTCAAAATGGGAACATTGTGCTGTTTTAGAGAATGTATTTTACAGGACAGAAATCAGATATTCCCTTCATCTAAGGGCTGAGTTTTTTTTTTAACCGTCAAGGACTGCAAGAGGCTCTGAGGAACAGAGCAGAATTCCCACTGTTCCTGGGATCTAGTCTCTTTTTAAGTAACAGGCACTTGAAAAGAAGCCTTGGGAACTGAAAAAACCTGGTTTGTGGGTGTTTCTTTGCTACCCATCATACATTGAAGGGTCAGAGTCACACATCAATGCAAGCTATCCCTGCCTATTTCAGTTGCATCTTACTTAGGGATTGAGAGGCTTTATTGCCATTTTTAAGGAACACCAGCAACCAGGCACACTGTGCCCCTTAATCTATCATTTGTCATGTCCCCAGTTTGCCCTGGCTTTTGCAGATGTGTGAATCCAAGGGTCAAATAGAATGGCAGTGGTTTATATCAGTTTCTACTTTTCTTCTCTTGACACACAACTCTGTGCACTGTTCCCTTGGTCTGTGGTCCACCCTGATCCTCCTTATCCTGGGAAGCTTAGGTCTTTCTCTCTAAGACTCTCTAGAGTGTGCCTCCTCTAACTGTGTTGTGGGAAGCTCAAGACTGCAAAACCAGGCCCTGTTATTAACTCCAATGTTTGTTCATTAAAAGAAAAAGGCACACAGAAGTGCACACAAAGGGAGACCTTCATCTCCATCATCTGCTTATCCCTGGGGGGTTATTCATCAATCAAACACTGGACCCCTGGCAAGACATCGAGGGTGATAAATTTGAACTTCCACTCAGCAAAGTGAATCTACACCTCTTACCTTCCATGTTCCCCAGGAGAGTAAGCTTCTTGCATGTTGTAGCATCAGTCACTGCCCCTGTCCATACGTTCATTCTGCATTATGCAAAGTAATGGCAAGGGGACTCTTGCTCAGCTGAGATAAAGAAGTGGCTTTCATGTGGCCTGGTTTGATGTGAATCAATCTCTCATTGTGCAGCATCTGCACAATGATTTGCAATGCTGACAGCCTTTCCTTGTCATACTGAACTAGAGAGACACAGGTCTTCACAAATAGCCTCTGCCTTTTTCAGTTGTGTCTTTTTTGAGGTTTTGCATTAGCAGTACCACCCTTGGCACCAACTGGTAAAATTTACCCTTTCCTGGGGGGAAGAGGGACTACTGCTGTATGTTCACTTTCAATACTGAGCTGTGCTTAAATGCTTGATCGCCTCAGTGTTGTACAAAAGTCCTGGGCTTCTCATGCTCCAGGCATGTCCTATTGGCAAATCTGGAGGGCTGGTGATCAGTCCAAATCATGAAGGATGGGCTTTAAAGGATGAGAGAGAAGAAGAACTATTAGTCCTTGGGCTGGTAAAATGTTGGTTATCCTCCAAGGCTGTCATATCTGTAAATACCAGTGACTAAGGCCAAGAGACGCGTGTGTGAAACTTTGGTGCATTCAGAGGAGCTAAGCAGCAATGCAAGTCAGGCACCAGGCACTTTTGGCTGCCTGGGTTCTCATGGGGATGGCTATCTGTGGTTTCTCTCCATATTACTTAACTGCACAATGGCTTTTCTAATCTCCATAGGTCCAGGCATTTCTCTGCTCTCCCCTACACAGCACTGAGGAGAGCTTAGGTGGCCATGTGTCTTGCTAGGCTGTGTAGACACACCCATGGGTGGTTTGCCACTGCTACATTGAAGAAGGGTAATGGAGGCTGTTTGTAAAGATTTACTTTGTCATCAGCAAAGAAGAGGGTGAAGCTGATGATAGGTACATGTGTAATGGCTTTTATGCAATGGGTAAATCCAATGAAAGTGATATTTACTACAGTTTCACCCTTCATTTGCTGGTAGTGTGGGCTGTGCATGGCTCTGCACTGCAACATCTCAACAGTGGCTTCTCCGGGAAACCTGAGGGCACCATGCCTGTGACTGCCCCTGCCCAGCCTCCCTGAGCTCCCCTCACCCTGCTGCAGTGACTGTAGTCCCGGGAAGAGGTAATAGGCATGGACATGCTCTTTGGCCAAGAAGGGGTCAGCTGGAGATGCTGTGCCCGGGGCGGGTCCAGGCTATTGTGTGGCACTGCCTGCAAGTGGTGAGAGGGGAAAGGAGAGGAGTGGCAGCACTGGGGAGGCACATGCTGATAGCTGGCAAGTGGCATCCCAGCAGTGGCTGGGGACTTTTTCCAGGGCTGAGGTGACAATGAAGGAGAGGAGCAATATGCAAGCAGCAGTGCTGTCCAGGGGGCGTGCAACTTCCCCACGGCTCAGGGCATCCTCATTGCTGAACTGTGAGTCCTGGCGAGCTCTGCAAAGGCTGGCGGGTGTGTGCAGCCATTTCCCTGCTGGGTGGCTGGCGATGAGTGGTCCCACGTGGTTCAGATTTAGTGAGAATCCCCTTTTTGTGTTAGGAAGGCCTTGTTTTCAGTCCCCAAGTGCCTCGCGAAATGAATTGTTGTTTTCTGGCCAGCCTGACTAGGAAACACAATTCATGCAGTTGCTGGGAACTGGCAGAAACATCTTGGTTTTCAGAGTGTAAATTATGAAAATGCATTCTTATTCTCATGGATTTTCCTTGAGAAAAAGCCAGCAGTGGGAGTGTGTTAGAGTGGTAAAATACAATTCATGACAACAATCCCACTGAGAGGAGTATTTTTTTTCAGTTTGGTTGCTTCTAATTGTGGTAAGGAGCAAACACATTCCTCTCTAATTTCCATTGGCAAGGTCTCCAGTACTCTGCAAGTGCCAATGCGTGTGCTGTGGTTGGTTTTGCATTTCCTCCTCTCTTCTTCCCCTCCTCCATCTTACTGGTATTATGGCCAATCCCTCTGCAAATACCTCTTTCAAAGGCAACATAAGTGTTCTCCTTCTTGTTTTTCTTCCTTCAAAACTTGGCTCTATCTCTTTTGGCCAGCTGCAGCCTTCCTAGAGCATCTTTTACCTGACAAAAGAAGATACCTTTGATAGTCAGGCATGACTGTAAAGTTGAAACACGTGCTTGGTTCAGATACTGATGAACTTTAATTTATCTCAATTCATTAGCAATTTTTAAACCCACAGTTAGTGGAAGACAGTCTGTAAAATAATTGGAAGTAAATGCTGAAGGAGAAATACTGGGGGGAGAAAAGAAGGGAAGCGGCTTACAGCAGGAGTCTAAGCCAGTCTTTCATCTTCAGGCCAGTTCGGTTTTGAACCCTGATGGGAAAGGTCATGAATTTTAAAATGTGTCTCGAAGCAGACAGCTCTAATCATAAAGCTAGCACTATCTGCAGTGCACGTCTGACCATGTGAGACTCATGGCTGACTGAAGAGGGAGACTGACTTCCAAGAGCAGGATGCTGCTTGGAGCAGGAGAGCGTGGGATAAGCAGAGCTGATGCCATATCTGTCAGTGCTGGCATGAAGTACCCGGCTTTCAGGGGGAACCACGCTGTTCCCAGCAGGGTCTCAGCAGGGCTTGCTGCAGCAGAAGTACTAGATAGCACATTCTTTGCCTCTGACAGCTCCTCCAGGATCCACAGTTTCCCATTCCTGCCTGTTGTTTAGGAAGTAAAACATTTTACTGCTTTAGCTCGCAACCCTCTTACTTGGCTTTGAGGCAATTTCCAAACTATTGTGCTCCAAAGCGTGCAGAAGCTGGAGTGCTTGCTGCAGCTACTCTTGGGAATCATCTTTTTGCCATTTGCCAGGCTGTGCTTGAAATCAAGGGAGGCTAATGTTTTGGCAGCACCTCACAATGACTCTGACAAAGGAGTTGTAGTTGGTGACTATCTCAGTTTTAATTGTTTTCTTAATTGGGTGCTGCTGAGGCTCAGACAGTTATTTGCAGGATGTGAGAAAGCCCTTGGTCCTCTCTCTAACTTCATGTACATTTTCCAGAATTCTTCCACTGTACATCTATCACATCTTGGGCTTTGTGCTTCCTAGCACATACGGAAGCATGGTCCACTGGTGTTAATCACCACGTGGTGTCTAGACATGCTGAAAACACTTAAGCAACTGTGACATCTGTTTGGTTGGCCTATTTGTTGGGAAACTTGACCTTATTTACGAACAGTTTTCAAAACCAGGTTTCAACCATGACGTGATAATAAATGTGAAGCATCTTCACACGCTGTGACCACATCTTTGTGGCCAACATCCTCCCTGAGGAGAGATGGGCTTGCTCTGAACGGTTATAGCTTGGGACATATGGGTTCAATTTTTAGGCATGGTACATACTTCGCATCTGACCTTTGCTAAGTTGTATGCTCCCTTTGTGTCTGGAATAAAATGACAGTGGTAATACCTGGGATCAGACTGATTATTTGACTCTTCAGATTGTGGCAGCTAATTACCTGAAAAAGTCCCCATGATCTAAATGCAGCTGAATGCCCTATTGTATGGAGTTAGTGTGGTGTGAACAAGAGCAGGAGCCAAGCTGGAATTTCTCTTAATTCTGCAGCAGCAGCAGCAAACTCCAAATCAGGGGTTACTTTTGGCGTGTCATATTGCAGTTGCTAGGTTTTTGCAGTGTATGATGTGAAGCAGAATTTTCAAGAGCATCTGGTTCTTGGCTGCTAAGTGTTTACATTGCTTCTGAAAATGGAATTTAGGGCTCTGACAGAGGATCTTTGGTAGATTTAACTGTTTAGAACATTATCTCCTCTAGCACCTCTGCCAAAAGTTGCTGCCTTAATAACAGGGGCGTGGAGCAAGAAGAAAGCACAGTGATAAGCAGTGCCCCACTCTGAACCTGCTGGGGACAGTTCCATGCTATTCCTGTTCACACAACCTCCAGAAGTTTGGGGTCATCATGGAGAAAAACTAGAAATTTGCTCAGGTGTTGTCCCTAAGCTGCTTCTGCTACAGGTCTGACAAGTGTTTAGTGGTGTGAGGGTGCTAGAGCTGTATTTGTGGAGAGGTGAGCTCTCCCAACAATTCACTGTGAAAAAGCTGGGCATCAGAGGCCAAGAAATCACCAGAGAGGATTTGGGAAGCCCCAGTCGTGTGCTGGTGTAACACAAGGAAAAAGTCAGTTCTAGGGAGGCTCTAAGTGGAGCTAACCCTGATGCCCACAAACAAGGCTTAGTTTACCTCTCCATTTCCCTTGTTGAACTGCAAGTGAGTTTCCAAGAAGCCCTTGCCTCTGAAGCAGCTACTGCAGGCATAAGCAGCTCTGCTTGAGTGGCATCCGACTTGTGATTTCTGTGACTGTATCTTTTACAGCAGCGTCCCCAGAAATACAGAAGTATAACAAATAATTTATTTGCCAAGCCTTTTCTGTCGTGTTTCAGCCTCTCCTCTCCCCCTCCCCCAGCTTATCACTGGTGGAAGCGGGTGTAAAGTCCTTTGAACGAGGACATCAAAGGACAACTGCATCTCTGTTCTTAACCCAGGCTTATAAAGAGATTGTGATAAAGGCCAACAATACATGTCAGTGTTGCCCAGTTATTGTTCTGGGCTTTGTAGTTTTATTAGGAAATAATTTCTCACTCTGTGTGGCTCCTGGTGAGTGTTGTTTTCTGTGCTGCTGGATTTGATCTGCCCGGTGAAAGACCTGCCACAGAACTGAGAGTTTTGCCAGCTGTGAGTTAAGAGGGAGACATGATTGAAAAAGTTCAAGCTCTGCTTCCTAGCAGCCAATTTACCATCTGTCTCACTCTCCCTCACGCCCCTTTTATAGCAAAAATGCAAACAATTTGTTTGACCTCTGCTGAATCTGTACAACTCTGGGCTTTTAAAGTGTTGCTCTAGCAAATATAAACCAAACATGACAGCAGCAACAACCCCAAATTCAAAACCAATAAACCTAGGTAGAGGCAAAGCCTCTTCCCAGAGGTTGTAGGAAGCTTTCAAAAGCTTTCTTCTTCATTAATGCATCCCTCCTTCTCTTCTCCCTTTGCTCCACCTCTAGGAAAAATTACAGGTAAATTCAAATCCTGTCTCCCACAGCATACGGCTGAAAAATTGCCTCTACTCCAGTGTAAGAGACAGAGTGAAGTCCTCAAATGTGATGCCCAGAGGCTGGATACTGTGGATAGGTAAATACCAGCAGCCCTCCACTTCCATGTCCTGGCAGCACGGCCCCTCTCTGACCTTGCACCAGCTGAGGCACCTCTATGAGCTGGTCTACCAAGACAAGGTGGTCCTCAGCAGGGCCAGCAAGCTCCACACACAGAGAGAGGTCTCTGGTGAGGGCTAAAGCTAAAGAGAGGAGTTGGGGTAGAGGGATCTGTCCCTTGGTGAAGGTAAATCCCTAGCCAGGCTCAGCTGCACATGGAAACACAGACAGGGATTGTATTACAACATTATTACCCAAGCACTATTGCCAGCACCAGTAATGGCTCTGTCTGTCTCCCAAAGAGACTTCTCAGAAGCATTCCTAATGCTGGCTCCAACCAATGTGTCATTTTTCTAGTAGACTATGAAATGTTCTTGAAAACTGGTCTGTTTCAGGGTTTTGTCTTGGTTGTACTGACCCCAGTGGAAGTCCAAGCTGCTAAATGCCTCACTTTTACCATGCCTCATCCTCATATAGGTACTTGCACCCTCAATTCACATTACTGAGCAACTGCTAGGAAAACAAAATCACACTTCAGTTTGCATGCTTCAAACAAAACCTATGAACTCCCATTCCAGGCTGCTGAAGCAGCCTTTGTTTTCTAGCAAACCTCTGTAGAAAGAGATGAGAACTGCTAAGAAAATCACCTCAGTGTTTGTGTGTTTTGCTGAGGTTGGAGGAGGGCAATGTGACATTCTTGCACAAGGCATTTTCTATTTCAGTGTATCTTAAATAGATCAGAATAAGAAAAGAAAGCCTTTTCTTGGGTTTACTGAAAACACCAAGATATTATATCATTTGGGATCATCCTGAACAAAAAAATGGGGTGGCAGGGGCCTGGGAGAGGGAGGGGGAAGAAAGGGGTTTAGTGTGGAAAATGAAGCTCACATTTGAAGATGGATTTAACCTGATAAGAAGTCTGAAACATGAACTGAGATGCTAATCTCCTCAGGACAATATTTTAAATCCTCCTTTTAGGGATGTGGGAGTGACTTCATACCTGCTTTGAGAACTTGGAAAAACCCTTTCTAAAAAACACCTAAAGGGGGCTTTCCATTGTCAAAGAAGTAGCTTGACTGTTGCAAGATGATATTCCTTCCCCTTAGGTATATTGACTTAACAATTTTCAGATGAAGTATTATCGGTAAAGAATAATTAGGGGGAAAATGAAATAGAATAAAATCACATCAGGAAGTGCTAGAACCAAGCAGGAAAACACATTTTTTTGCTATGGCAGAAGCAGAAGTAAGGCAGGTCTGTTGCTGCCTGAAATGCAGGAGATTCAAGCGGGAAGTTCTTTGACCCTGAGTAGGTGAGGGTACAACAGTAGGCTCATACTTGAAGATGCATGGGGTGGGGATGAAGCAACCCAAAATCTCAAAGAGATCATGGAACATTGACTTCAAGTGGCAGGGAAGGTCATGGCAATTGAAGACTCCTGAGATCAGCAGAGGGACAGTGGAGTTGCCTGGCATTGTTATCACTGCCCTGAACAGATGCTTGAACAAGGAAGTATATGCAGAGAAGCTGATGATGTCAGAAACAGTTACAGATGAATGGCCCTGTGTGGTGATAAACCCAGGCCCTTAGCTTTTTTACAGATAGGATAGCATAGATGGGGAGGAGGCAGTTAAGACACCATGAGGCACCATCAGGAAGAGACTGGGTCATCTCTGTGAAGCCATTCAGAGGCAGAGAGCAGAGTGAGCTTTGTAGGGGAAAGGAGGGGCATGACCAGAGCAATTGGCTGGACAATCTGGGTGTCCAGTTCATGTGCATTTTTATCTTTTTTGATTCTATGTTCTCAACTGGGAGCATGATGCAAAATCAGACTCAGTGGCTCACATCAGGCAGCATGAATCCTGGAAGGGTGCCAGTGTCCTGGTCTACTTCTTGCTGTGTCAGTGCCAAGGCCCATCAAGATACAGAAATTTTCTGGATGAGTCTGAGCATTATTTTAATGAAGCGTTTTTGTTTCCCTTTCTGAGCTTACGCAGCAACTTTTGTTGTTTCTGGCAATGAAGCATTTGGGAAGCACCTGGAGGGGTGGGGACCTGGTGTTGCCAGGCAGCTTGGCTTGCTTGAACCAACCAGGGTTGCAGGGTGGCTGTGTGGGTCAAAGAACAGCACTGACTAGGCAGTCCAGCCTGCACAATTCTAGCCACCCCCTGGCCTCCAGTGCAATGTCTGTGAGGCTGGAGAGTGATTGGGTTAGTTTTGGCCAGGCTCCAGGCAGATCCCTGGGGGCCGGGGTGTTAGAGCCTCTGTGCAAATGTTAAGGCAATCCAAAGAGATGATATCCAATCCAAAGAGAAATATCACTATTCTCATCTTACAAATCGAAGCTGGCACTCAGTGCTGACTTCCCCAAGATGGGGGAGGGGCTGTACAGCACCATCAGAAGTCCCAGGTGACCTCAGTACCTCTTACAATCTACAATCTTCCCCCTTTTTTTTTTTTTCTTTTTTTTTTGCATTCATATATAAAACACAAACTATATGCATTGAAAGGCCATATAAGCAGCTCACCAAGAGGTTTCTCTGAGGTTTCACCCTAACCTGGTAGACCCTGAACAGCTGTCCCATGAATTTCCATTATTTACTTTAACCAGGAACAACAAACATGTGCCTTGTATACTCTTCACCATCTGGGATGGAAGTGAGGAGTAGCTCAAGAGGGGACTTTATTTTATACAGGAGCTGCTTTTCTTTTTTTTTTTTTTTTTTTTCCCTCTTCTTTTTTTGCTTAGTTACTTCATAAAATTTAGTTCCAGTTGCCACTTAGCTCTCAAGCTCTCAGTGGCATTTCCATATCGCAGAGCTGTTGCTTCATTCCAGGTTTTCAACAACTGAAATATATCATGGGATTTTGTTGTAATGCAGGAAATTGCCCTCACATTAACAATCTGCCACTTCTGTAAACAAGAAATCCACTGATGTGACATGTCAGCGCTCAACAGGAGGAGTCCTGGCTACCTTAGCAAACTTGACAAACTGATGCATTCCTCAATGGAAAACTGGTATTAGGCATACCTAAGTAATGACACAATTGCTTTCACTTATTTTTAGAGCAGGGGCTAGGTGCCTGCTCAGGGTAGTTGAAGGCAGAGCACATGAAGGAGAATCCCTCCAAGCCTGCTCTTTAAGTGCTCTTTGCTACCAAAGTTTCCAAGGTCATGGGGTTCCATGTTGGGATTTTTTTCCCCTTCCCTTTAATAGGGTATTAATAGCAGTATGTACATTGTAGATGATAATATATCTTTTTTAGCTAAACCCACTTGTGTCTCACATAGGCCGCCTGTTCTCTCCTGCTAGCACGTCTGCTTTGACTATGTAATGACAGCTGCGTGGATATATGGACTGTGGCAATGGGCTGGCAGCCACTTCATTGTCAGCTCCCCTTTGTTCTCCTAGAAAAGAGAAGGCACAATAGGGAAGGCTTCATCCACATGTCAGACATATGAGGGACAAAGGGATGATGGGAACTGACTGAACTGCATGATCCAAGTCGTGCCGAGACGCGCGCTCTTTCAGCTCACTTCAGCAGCGGCGTGGTGGCCGGCCATCAAGCCGCTTGTAGTTAGCCAGCAAGCAATTAAGCCACAGCAAAGCCTCTGTGCTACCTAAGATCTTGTGAAAGGCCATTTCACATAGCAGGGTTTAGGGGATATATTAATCCTTTGCACCTGAGCCCCATCTTGGTTTGATGGTGGAAGTTTAGCACGGGAGCAAGGCAGGGTTTGTCAGAGAGCTGGGACCTTTCCTCAGGGTGGCTTGGTCCTCTCAGGAGAAGGCAGTAGCTCTCTGGTACATGGAAGTTCTTAATCAGGTCTAAACCAGAGAAGCAGCAGACATCAAAGAGAAATCCAGGTTGAGAGCAGTAGCTTTGAGATTACCTGGAATTGTTAATAAGGTAAAATGTCTGAGAGAAAATGTGGTTGGCACCTGTGGAGCAGAGGGGATGCCAGTAAAGAAAGCAGTGGTAAGGTGGCTGTTTCCTAAGGGAAAGCCAGAGGGAAGAAGTAATTTATAGCCTGTGGCAGAGGTTAGTGGGAAGAGAAAAAAATTATAACCTTATAAAACTCAGTATTTCTATTGAGTCCCCTCTTGTTAATATTTGGTAGACATTTAAGCCCCATTGCAGGGTGCTCGTTTGAAAATATTACACTTTATCTGCTGCAATTATATCCTGAGAGCTTTCACCTGCCATAGACAAATATGGGTCATCTTTAGGGAACCCCCTTCAGACCTGCTCCCAGGCCCAGCTGACACAGGGTTTTCATGGAATGTCTCTGTCTAAAATAAGGAGCTTCCAGGCCCAGCTTACACAGGGTTTTCATAGGATATCTCTGTCTAAAATAAGAAGCTAAAGTCACCAGAGATAAGGAGGAAAGACAAAAGACGATGTTAAATGTGTCCAGGCTGGATTCTTCAGCAGTCTCATTTCAGAGGTAGTGCCCTATCTCTGCAGGAAGATGGATAGTAAACCTATGGAGAACATAACTAAAAATATTTAGTATATTGATTTTCCTCAGAAAGTGCCTGTTAGTCATCTGAAGTGTTTTGGATGAAAGACACAATAGAGAGGTTTGGGTTTTTAAAGGAAGAACAGTGTGGTTATAATTCTTAAACTGGTATCACTGTAGTTTTGCAATTGGATGTGAGTTGTGTAACAGCTACTACTGCAACCTTCCCAATTAGGCAAATTTACATTCTTGTCTGAACCAAACAAAATTCAGAATGCCCTATCACAGAAAATGTTTTGACAATGTGAAAAAACTTACAGGATGGGGAAGCTGTTTCTGGATGTTTTCCAGCAAAGTGAAATGCTAAAGTGGGCGGGGGGATGGGGGGTGTGGTTGTTTGTTATCTTGTAAAATACTTGCTATGATTTAAAAAAGGGAAGAAGTTATTTGGAATTTCTCTGGGTTTTGGTTACTTTACCATGCATATGCTAATGTTGTCAAATAAATGCATTTAATGCCTGTACTAAATTAGAGAAATTCTATTCTATGCTCTTTTATTTCAAATCTATCTGTTGAACTGTCACTGGTTACCAGATGAGTGAGTTTTTCTGTGTATTGATGCCCCAGTGTTTTGACAGATGACTGAGTTTCGTGAAGAGAGTTTCACTGAATTGAAGGTAAAAGATTTAGTTCCCTGGAGCTGATAGTCTCCAAATTTCAAGCAAGAAATTCCCAAGGGCTGTGTAGAAACCCCTGATACTGTGGCCTCCTACAAGTAAACGGTTTAGTTATAAGATGGAAAGCTTCACTTGGTTGTTAGATGCAGATTCTTTGCTCTTAATTGTGTGTGTCCAGCTACCAAAAAACAAGGAAGGTCCCCTAATAAAGTGCTTTTTATTATGTATATGGTAGTAAATGCTGAAGATGCTGCAGCATTGTAAGTAAACCCTGTATGACTGTTATAGACATATAATGTTTTCTGATGTTTAGCATTTGGTTCTCTCAACCCCTTTCACTGGCATGCAATTGAGTACTTCAGTTTTTGAAAATAAAATTCTCCAAGAGCTCTGCCATTAGGTATAATGCAGCCAAAGAAAAGGGTATAAATACAGTAATAATCATACTACTGTACTGTACCATTTCAGGGAACTAATATGAAACAAAAATGGAATATGCAGACAGCACATTACTGGAGATATTGCTTTTTTATGGAAATGTATTTTTAAAATAAAATTATGTTTCTGATGCCATTTATAGTGGTGTAATGCTAAAGGCCTTACTCTTCTCTGGCATGAGATGTCCTGTAGTTGGTACCAAATCCCTATGAAATGAGATGTATGTGAGGTGCCAAAAAGGGCTCAACCATCTTGAAATTGGTATTTGCATTTGTGGTGCAAAAGTATTTGATTCTTTGTAAAGAAAAGAAGATGAAACTAAAAAGTGCTGTTGCAAATAGCTGAAAAGCTGGTGCAGTCTAAAAGATGCTATGCAAGGTAAAGGAATTGGAAAAATAGTTTAGCAGTTAAACCCTAGTGAAAAAATTGCATGTACCTAGCTACAGAGAATGGCCCAGCAGATGGAGAATGGCATGTGACAAGAGCACTGTGTTTCTTTCTCTAACCTCCAGCTACCTCTGGGAGTGTGAGTCCATCCCTTGGCCTGTGAAAGGCCCCTATGCAGTTGTTGTTTGGACAGAGGTGCAGCATCCCCCTGGCCAGTACAATGCAGTACCTGTGAGAGAGACAGGACTGCTCCATGCCTCAGTATGATCTCAGAGGCTGATCTGAAAAACCACCTTCAGTTTAAACAAAACCTGTTTTCAGTATATTTTTTTAAGCTAACAGTGACAGGCATCCCACACACTGGCAGGCATCCGCTTCTGCCTACCCAAAACTGCAAAGAATTGTAGTGAATTAGGGAATTTGTTGCCTGCTTTTTCACACTTTAGCTATACATAGCATTGTCAGCTTGGGGTTCTTTAAGGCTCCTTCATATCACTCAAATGCTTTTCTTTTCCAGTATTCACAAGGGTGAAAATGTGACAGGGTTTGGTCTCTGCTATTTTAAAGCAAAATTTAAGGTACATTCACAAAAGTGTTGCTGTTGAATGCTGATCCAAACGGAGAACAGTCCCTGGGCTTGGATCTCAATCCACTGGGCACAGAGACTCAAGTGGGACTCCAGTCTCTCTCCTCTCCCTCTACTCTTTCCTCATCAAAGCATGATTAACTTAAGAATCTGAATTTGTACTTAAAAATTAACTACACTACAGTTCAAATATTGTAAGGATGTGCTTGGATCCAGATAGTTTAAGAAAAAGATTTTTGAGATGTTTGGTTAATTTAGACTGAATGTGGTGAATTGAATAGTTGGGTCCAACAAAGGATGTTGTTTTGCTGTTTTATATTTCCCCCACCAAAATTAAATAAATACATAAATCCTTCTTCTACCTCTGTAGTAAAACCTCTCCTTTTATGTTCTGCTTGCATGCGTGCGCTTTCTATAATTCTACTTAGAAGATATAATTACATTTATTTTTAACATTTATTTATTTAGACATCTAAAATAAGAGCAATCTTCTGTCTTTATAAGTTTCTGATTATTCTGAGATTCAGAAAGACATTTTTCAAGTGTATTATAGATGACATGCTCATCTCCTGTTCATATTTAAGATGTTTTGCTCATCTTCCTACTGTACCTTAAATCACTACTTAAGAACACTATATTGAGAAAAGGTATTTCATTGCATGGAGAAATAATCCTTTCCTGAAATGAGAATTCCTACAGTCTACAGAGAGGAAACTCCTATCAAGCAAAATGTTCTGTGGATGAGTACTCAAAGAAAGCTACCCTGAAAATGTATTGTTCACATTTGAACACATCATCTAATTGCAACCTAATCTGAAGATATGAAAGTAATTCATTACATGGCCTGAAAATTACTGCATGAAGTAGGCATCATAACAAGCATTTACATGCTAAATGTAGTAGCACATTTTAAAAAAATCACAACTATTTAAAGGAATATAAATAAATGACTAATTTGGTAAAATGTGTTCATGGAGTTATAGCAGGTTCATTGTGTATATAATTCTACAATGTTTAAATATATCTTTTAAAAATAGATGTCTGTAGCTAAAATAATTCATTAAGAGTAAGTAGACTCAAAATATATGGCTCTGGTTTTTATCAGATTCATGCAAAAAAGCTTCTGAATATTTTGTAAATTGAATTAAATGTCTAGAAGCCAGTGCGGTACCTCTCATCTGACACAGAGAAGTCTGTCTCTCTGTGAATAAATAACAGCACCTCTCCTTGCATCTATAACAGTCTAGAAAAGCTTACCTTTACTTCAGGAATTTCATTCAATTTCTAATTCCAAAGTGAGTGGGGTTGACAAACCAAGGGCAGACTTGGAATATTATGGATTTTTTCCACCTTGGTTGATCAACCTCATACATTTTATTCAAATAATGTCTAAAAGCTCTAATTAGCAATGGCTAGTGTGCCCCTCCAGATGCTTGCTATTGATTTTGCCTGCAGTAAACTAATCTAATTGCCCTCCTTGTGAGAGAGGGGGTGAGTATTAAACAGGAAACTTACTTGCAAGTCTGTGAGAGCCATCAGAGTAGCAGTGTGGAGCGGAGTGGCTCTGTGGGTCACTGGAAAACAGCCAGGCCATGGAGATGGGTAAAGACACTGAGCTGGTGGGCAGGCAAGTCCTGGAGGTATAGTGCTGCTGTCAGAGAGAGCTTCAGAAGGGAGATGAGAGCGGCAGTGTGTTGATTACTGTGCCAAGAGAGAAGAGGAGGCTTATCCATCAGCAGTTCACCGATTAAAATGCTTTTCAGGTCTTTGTCTGGGTCTCAGGGCTTTAGTGCCACCGCCAAAATGATAGTGTTCACATAACTGTAAGACAACATCTATTATTGCTTCCTTTGATAGCATTGTGTTTATAGAGGATTTGATATTGTCTATAAAAACTACTGCTCCATCGAAACCTGGCTGTTAAAAAGCAAAAAGCAAACTCTAAGCCTAAGTATTTTCTTTAGTAAAACGTGAAGGTCCCTTAATTTTTTGTTACCTATTTGTAAAAATATATCAAAAGAGAAGTTCAAGCTGATTTATTTTGTATTCCAGTAGAGCAAAAATGCTGTTTTCTTTTTTGAAACTGCATTTCAGAAATTATTAGTCAACAATGTGGAGTTTTTCTGATATTTGAAATGAGATGTTGGTATGTGAGATACTGTGATGCATTGGTTTTTTTATTGATAGCTTCACTTGGATGGAGTTCCTGGTTTTATGTAAGTTATAGTAGAATATATTTATCTATTTATTATGCCTATAAAATAATATTAATAAATTAACCTAAGTAGCTCAACAAGGGTTTTTCCCCAGTAAATAATGCTGTTGTTGATTTTTCAGGACAGTAATCTATCACGTTCCTCTCAGTACCTATTCTTTTCTTGCAGCTTTCTGCACTGAGTATGTGTTTTGGAAACAAGCCAGCCTGATCTCACAAATCCTCTTTTTCTGTGTGATTTGTTTTACAAGAGCACTCACATGAGATAGTGGTGCAGGGAGGAAGGGGCGGGGGGTCCATTACCTTTTTTTGCTGGAAACCTCAATAAATGATTGGCAGATCCTGACTTTTTGTTGTGTGTCCTTGGATTGCCATGCAGTTCAGTTGCCACAGTTACATTCTTCTTTTTTTTTTTTTTTTTTTTCTCTAAGATCTTCCACATCTTTTTTGTGTCTTCCAGAAAACTGCCTAGAAGACGAAAAGGAAGGTTGTCTTTTTAGCATGACAGCTGACACAATGTGATGTTCTTGCTGCACAGTGACTGTCTCTCTTAGGTTGGCAGTGAGTCCTCATCCAAAGGGATTCTCCTGTCTTTAGTCATGTCCATGGAGTAATTTTTGTGATTTTGGAGGTCATCAATGTGGTAACAGATTACTTTTCTGTTTGGCTTGTGGTAGGTTTGGGAAGGTGCCCCTGCCTTCTGTAGGCTTTGCTTTGGTGGCCAGTGCATCACTGCTGCAAGGTCTGTCTAGAGGTGCTGCTGGTGTTAATGTATTCATGATCATTACAACACTAGATGCAGCCACAAGCTGGACCAAGACAATGAGATGGGAGATGCCAGGAGGGAGCTCAGGAGAGGCTTAATAGGGACAGCTTACAGAGACCAAATCAATTGCTGTACTGGAGCACGACAGAGGCAGGGTCTCAGGAAAAAACTTAGCATAGAGACTCCTCATTTTAGGAGACCTTACAGAGCACAGTGCACTGCAATGATTGCCTTTCAAGTAGCTGGTGGAGAAGGGATGGCAGGAGGTATGACCAAAGAGAATCTGAACCAAAAGGCTTTGGGTTTCAAAATCAGATCGTTACGTTACGTTACGTTATCTTTGTTCTAGGAGTGAGCAGTGAGATTTGGTGAAGAGAATTTTAACAGGATCAAATGAAACAGTTCTGTCTCTAGTCAGGATTAAAATATAGTAGTACCATTGAAAGAGCCACAATTGTGCTTGGGGATTGAGTTAGAAAAAACGAAACCCCAAATGAGAGACACATTTGTGGGTATAAAACCCAAAGGATGGCTTTTAGATCATGTTGAGATTGAAGAAGCATCAGGGTTTGGGATAGGGGCAGACTTTGTGGAGAAAAAGAGATAATTGAGTCAAAGGTTATTTTGGAGGAAGCTGGAAGCAGAAAGGGTTGAATGAAGAAGGCAAGTGAGATCTGAAGGGAAGATGTGTGATATAGATGCAGGGCTGAGGATGTGGAAGTACAAAAGCAGCAAAAGACTGTATGTATGAATCACCAGCCTAGAAAACAGTGTGCAAACATCTGAGGGCAGGTGAGATTCACCAGACAGGGAGGATAAAACAAGATGAGCAAAAATCCTGGGAAGATAAACATGGTGGAAAGGGCAGCGTTTCAAGAGCCGGCATCGAGGCATTTAGCAGCTAGGAAGATGAGAACTTGATTGCTATCTCCTGTTCTGAGCATAAGGAGGATTGCTAATGAGTAAAATATTTCGAAATGGAAGAAAATGTTGAAAGCAACAAAGTCAGTCATATTCTGAGCAAAGCCAGGGAGTCCTGCCAGAGAAACGGAGGAGCCAATGCAGCGCGTTGTCTCCTTGGTTATTCTTCTCTCTCCTTGGCATTATGCTTGCTGTTTGTGAAGGCTCCTTCCAGACTGCTCTCATGCAAAGAGAGCGGGGGTTGAGACCTTCCTCTTGGATGTAATACCTGGACAAACTGCAAAACTACACAAACCCTGCTGTGGAAGCTGGAAGGGGCTGATGGTTGGCTGCAGCACTGTGGAGTTGTTTAAGGCTTCTGGTGGGAATTTTCCCTCTTTCCAGAGTATATTAATAGCACAAACCTCCTTAGCTCTTTAGGGAACTCTGGAAACTGCTGGGTAGTCAGTGTATGTACTGACAGCATGTATGCTGATTAAGTAGTGGTTTAGTGTGTTATGTGTGTTTATTATTCCCTTCCTCCCTGTGCTGTTGTGCCAGAAGAACAGAAAGAACTGGTGGAGCTGGAGAGAGGGGGGAAGAGAGAGGGAGACTGAGGTGGACAGGATGAAATGAGAAAGCACAAGGTATAGAGGGAACAGGTAGGCTTGGACAGAAAGCAAAGAGAAAGTCTGGAGAACCTTCAGAGCGAGAAATATTAAAAGTCCATCCAGCAGGAATATAAATGAAAAGTATGAACTATAAGGGGTAAATATGTAATAGCACTGCAAAGAAAGCTGAATTTATTGTTTATTGGTGTGGGTGGCTCTATTTACCATTCCCTTGTCTTTGCTTGGATGCAGTTCTTCTGAGTGATGAGGTGACCTCTGCTGATGAAGACAAATTCAAAACCTGTGGTATTGTTAGAGCCTTTTCTGGAGGTGCATTTATTTTCCAGTTTTTGACAATTAGGATAGTTGCTTTTAAACAATGAGAGCGGGATTTAACTATAAAATGCTGCTTTAAATGAACTACAACTTTATGCAGCATATAGCTGTAAAATAACAGTTCAGGAAAGGAAAATGGTGTATTAGAGGAGAGGATAGCAAGGAGAGGGTGAAATTCTGAAAAGAAGCCTTTGTGTTTCTTTCTCTAAGTTAATAAATGTTTTGCTGGTAACCATATTGCTTCTCTGTGTGGTCTGGTATGCCATTTGTTTTCTCTTCACAAGCCATGCTGCAGGGAGTGCAAATTGAGCAGTGAAGTCAGTTCTGAATGGTGTAAGAAATGCATCTTGGCATGCCTCAGATATTTTCAAGTGCGTTCATGTGTACCCTCTTTAGGCTATAAATTCTGCAGGGCATGAATTGGGGCTTTTTCCCTGTTTGGGCTGTTTTGACTGATCTGTTTGTACTGCCCATAAATAAAGATCTAGTGATTCCCAGTTCTGCAGAGGAAAAGCAGGACACCTGGCATTTGGCAGTGAGCACTTGAATGTCTTGCCAGACCAGGCTGCAGCAGTTTTGGCCAGATTAGTGACCACTTCCTTCCTCCTTCCCTGAAGTAAAACCTAACTCTAATTTTGATCACATCGCTGGAGGCAGTGGCAGTCTGAGCCCTGCAATTCTTCATATTGATACCTTCATTCTCCTCTTTGGCCCCCTCAGCTTTCACATTCCCTCCAGGTAAAATATCACTGTATCATTGCAAAGATTTACCTTCTGAAATCTGCTTCTGTTCCCATGTCAAGCTCCTTCCGTGATTTATGTATTTCCCATTAAATTCAAATGTCCTTGCTACTTGTTCTTTATTTCACTGCCCTTTCTTAATTCATTGCACTTACCTGTCTTAATTTCTTAGAAAATAATGTCACTGCTATACATCTGTCTAAATTTTGAACCCACTTAATGGTTTCAGCATTGACACATTTGACACAACAGTGGGTGTCTCCAAGATCAGATGCTTCTATGGGTGTTGTATAAATAGGTGCTCAACCAAAGGAGGGTGACAGTGTTACTGGTGTTACGGAAGGAAAAGGGGAAAAGCACCAATCTGGTGCTTGGTCCTCACCTTTTTGTTTTTCTGAGGTCTGACACTCGCTGGCCACCTGCATCTTGCCTTCCCAAATTCCCAGGGAAAGAATCTCATTGTGCCATTCTGTCACATTCCTTATAGAAGAGGCTTTCCTGGGCTGATTTGCTCTATGTTCCCTCAAACTGTTCACTGTTATTGGGGTGCTGTACTGCTGGCAGGTGAGAGGAGGACACAGTGTACATTTTGCTATCCCCTGCCAGCTTTTCCACCTCTTCTTTCAGATTTCTTATTTCCCCAACTTGCTCATTTGTTTTTGTGCTTTATGTACAAGTACACAGCAACTTGAATGCAGTGAGGTATATTTTAAACAGATTATGTCCCTTAGTGTGGATCCAGCTATACTGAAACACGTTCAGCTGTAATAGGTCTCCCAGGCCAGCTACAACAGGAGGGCTTCAACAGCACAGCTGTACCTGTTTTCAGGCTTCACTTATTATTGTTTGTCCCTGCCTTTTAATTTCCAGCATTATCCAGTTATCTATCTGCTTGCATGTTTAGTGCTTGCCAAGTTATCTACATCTGCTTTGCTGTAGGGCCATCTTGGTAAAAAATCATAGCCCAAAAGAAGTAGTTTTGCTGCAACAAATACTGTCCTCTTGACCAGGGATGCAGCATCCATTTGGGAAAACACTCATATATTGTGGGAACAAGACTGTTGTCTTGTCTCATATAAATATGACTAAGGTCCCTGTACCCCAGACAAGGGGATCAACTTCTGGCCAACCTTGGCAAACCCTCCCTCTCTCCAGGTCTCCTGGAAAATTACTCCCAAAAGAAAGCTCTAGTATATTGACCTAACTCATGTGCCTCATTGCCTTGTGCACATTTATTCATTTCAGTAATAGACACAAAAAAGGAAAAACACTTAGATAGCTACTGTGAAAATGAATGCATTAAGCCCCTCAATTGAAAGGAACATATGGAGAAGAGAGATGAAACAGATCCCCCTCCAAAAGGCCCTTCTTTGGCTACACCTCAGAAGGAAATAGTGTGCCAGCTGCTGCCATCACCTCAGAGGAAAAAAAACCAGTTTGCAGCAAGGTGGAGTCACAGGGGAAGACTAATGCAGTCCCTTAAAAAACATGGACTTGCCCATAGCAGGGAGAGTAGAAACAGAGCACTGGATTGAAATTTAATCACTGCAGCATGAGAGGCTTGTGATCTTGGTCTTTGCTTGACTCCTTATTCCCACAGTCGGGAGCTTGGGGAGCTGTGTGGTGGGTACTCATTGTTCAGCACAGGAGCAGCCCTCAGCACTTACCCAGGCTTACAGAAAGCTCACAGCATCTCTGGAAGCCCAGCTTTAGGAATAGCTGACAGGAATTGCTCCACATTACAAAACACAGCTGAGTTGCACGGCAGCTGTGGCAATCCACGGCACAGAGCTCAGAGTGATGCCATGTGAAGGTGGTAGCAGAGGTCCAACCAAGCCCAAGTGCTCAGGTGGGCTACTCACTAATGTGGCTGCACTGCTCCCAGTCCTAGGCTCTTGCTTGGGCTTTTCTACATCATTTCACAAGGGGAGAGACACCCTGAGACCTGGTAACAACCTGCAAAGCCTCTCCCCAGCCCCTGGGCAACAGCTGCTTGGCGAGGGGGTGCTGCCATTACCTGTTTGTACAGCCCCAGCCCCACGGGCATCATGTCAGTGCCACCAGGTGTGTAAGAAATGGGGACACAATGACATGATTTTCTCCTCTTTACGAGCAAGGGGGCTATTTCACGGGATCTTTGAGTGAAAGAGATTAGATGGACTGAAACTCATCAGGGCAAGGTGCGGGAATCCTTCTGGTGATGAGAGAGGTTCGTCAGCACGTTCCCATCTCCACTGGGATAAGGTTATGTTACCATTCTCTTGTAATAAGATGTCAGACTGGCTGATAATATCCACTGCCACGTGATTTTTCAAAGCTTTGGCTTGGGAAGAAATACTTGTTTTTCTTCAGCAAATCCATAGGGAATAAATTCAGAAAGTGCCTTTAAAACTATAAACTCTCTAAAGTAAAAGTGAGTTCAGGAAGAAGAGCCCTGATATCATAATGAAAAGCAAAATTCAACTTTTAAAGTGTTTTTTTTTTCAAATGTATTTTAACAGAATGTATGCTTGTTTCTTCCAAAATGTCAAGGGCTTATATTTCTGGGACAGAGTGCAGCAGATAATTCTCTAGAGGATAAGTAAAACAGAAGAAAAATAATTTTAAAAAATCACAATAATGTTATGAATACTTCTATTAAAAAGATTGGGAAATGCAACACAACCCCTAAAGCAAACAGCCAAATACTGTAGCATATGTCTGTGTGTCTGTGAAAGGGTCAGTATTTTTCAGTTGCTATTAACTATTTCAAATACTAAATGGCAGCATTTCAATTCTCTTATATTCCTTTTCCCCTTCGTAATTCTCTTATATTCCTTTTCTCCGTCATTCTTCAGTAAGTGCTACTGGGGTCTCTGGCTCTGCTAGGAATGGAAATTCTCTTAGTAAAAAAACAAAACAAAACAAAACAAAAAAACCCAAACCAAAAACCACTTGACCAAAATATTTAGTGAAAAGCACAATAAGACAGAGTATGCTGAGCACTAGATAAATCAGCCATAATTTACCTATCAAAGGCAGTTTCAAGTTGACACAAAGCCATGCTAGCTTACAAAAAAAAAAAAAATAGAAATAGAAGAGACAGAGCTGAGGGTAAGAGAGGCTGCAGAAATTGTAGTTCCACTGCCTACATTAATGGGTGGAAAGTGAAAGGATTTTCTTTCTTTTTTTTTACCCAACAATGGAGAATTGCTTTAAGATGATTTGTCGAGTGAAAGTCTTAAAGGGAGTCAGATAAGTTTATAAGTTATTCTCCTTGCTTGTAAATTAATATCTTTCTCATCTGGGGGCAAGTGGAGTGAAATTATGTAGTTATTTGGTGTTATTCAGCTATGAAAGGTTTGTAAGTATCTTATTAGGCCAGCCTACTTTTTAAAAAGAGTATCTTTTAATAGAAGAGGGAGGTTTTTTTGCATAAATTGTAAATGTCTTTATTGGACGCACTCTGCTATAATGCACAAAACTAGGTAAGTCCCACCCCAACACACACTGAGCAATTATTACTCTGAAACTGGCTGAATTTGCCTGGTGTGAATGTGTCAGCTGAAGCCAGCTCCTCTCTAATCAGTCTGCTGTGTGGATTTAGGTGCATCCAAGGCAAACTGTAAGGCCACAGAGCTCCTGAGGTTAAAACTCTGGACATTTCACATTCATGAAACATTTAATGTGCTTCGATTTTTGTCCCTTGGGACATAATGCACAAACTGAAGTCAGGGTGACCCCATGGGCCAGGTTCCTATGGAGCCATTACAATGCATTTATTCTGTAATCCTCAAAACTAGGAGGGATTTATACAATAGACTAATGGCTTCAAAGGAGTCAGTTCAGCCTTCAGGGTGGAAAAGTCCACTTTTTAACCCTTGCAGTGCTGGCTCCTTGCTGGGTGCACCCACCTAAACAGGGAAAGAAGCCCTTCCTCCAGGCCTTAGTGGGGAGAACACATAAGGTTTGGTGTGTGGGGTGGAGATACTGAAGCTGTGATTGAACCTCAGAGAAAATCTGGGGTGAGGATGTACCTTCTTTGGATCTGTCCACAACTGAGCCCTTCACATTCCTTTCCTGGGGTTCAGGATAGCTCTGTGGAAATCAGTTGAGACAAATATCATCATACATAAGTCTAAATACATTCTTGAAATCCTGCAAGGCCAGAGTTATCACTTATTTTTCAGTTTGCATGGTGCACAGGCACTCATGTTTATAGCTTTTCATATAATCTTTATGAAATTTCATTGGGGTTTGTTTTTATTTATTTATTTATTTTTATAAAAAGGGACAGCAAGATCAAGGCAACACAGAAAATCTCCCTAGCTCCAGTTGATATATATATATGTTGCTTGAATAATATTTCCAGCGTTTCTTTCACTTGCTTCCTAGGTAGATTAATAATTATGAGAGGCAGGTTGGTACCTGAGAGGCTGCTATCCTTTATTAATCTCCTTATCAGCTCCAGCACTGATGTAACTGTGAGAAAACATATAATGCAATTCTAGTAATAAACTTCTGTGTCTTCCCAAAAGGTCCTCTTCCTCAGATGGGTTTGCTTCACTTCATCCTTGGTCCTTTAAGGAATACTCTGTGCACGAGGCACACCAGATGCAAGCAGGAATCTTGGACTGTGGAGATCTTCTTCCCAAATAATGTTCTGAGACCAGAACGTCCACCCTTGCCTCACTGATACTGCTGCAGAAGTGCTGGCTGTTGCTGAGGTCGAAAAACTCCTTTTGAAAGGTTGGATTCTTCAAGTTTTGTAGTGGCTGAAATAGATGATGTGTTAACTGTCATGTGACCCAAATGAAATGAAAGGGTATAATAGGAGCTGTATGTGCACTAGGAATGCAAGTCCCAAGATTGTAAATCCACTTATATAGTAAAATCTTGAAAAATATGTTACTTTAGGAAAAGATAAAGGGAAATTGAAAGTCGAGATGTTGTTTAATTTCTGGGTGATCCGTCTTTCCACTCATAACTGGGAAATCATTTTCCCAGTGTGAACTCTTCTCTCAGAAGAGCAATGTGTCTGCTTTATTCTGCAGGTTCTCATAACCAGAAAAAAATTGAAGTCTTCAAGTGTCAGATGTGGTGTGCAATGATCTTATATGAAAAGGATTGCCAAGATAGCCAGGAGAAGGTTACCTGTGTTACTACTGACACTGGTCAGGCCCACGCTTTGCATCAGTCCTTCACGGTAGTGAACCCAAGCAGCTTAAAGGGTTTGGCAGCTGAGATATTGGTAAATATATAATTAATGAATTACGAGGAAAGCTTTTTACCAAAGTGCACCTCCCTCTACCAGCAGGCACATGTAATCTACAGAAGCAGTGGCTATAAAGTCTTGTCAAGGACTTTTTTAATTGCTGTTGCAATATTGCCTGAAAGCTTCATCCGAGACTGGAGCCTGGCTGAGTCTGGCGCAGGCATGAAATTAAAAAATGGTATTTGTCTCAGGAAATGTACAACCTAAAAGGCTAACTAAGGAAAGCACTGCCAGGAAAAAGAAAACCCCACAATTTCCAGGGGGAAGCTGAAGTATAGATCTGGTACAAAGCCACACAGGAAATCTTGTACAGGGAGGGTTATCACATAGCACTGTGCTACTTCAGGATTACTCCTAATGTAAGAAGAAAGAAATAATGATGGGTCTAAGGTTTATGAAATTTGATTGTAGAGATATCTCTACAATCTCTTGGACTACAATAGTCGAAGAGATATAATCAGGGTCGGGCTTCTGCCATCTTTTGGCAAAAGAAGAAATGGCTCCATATGACACAGGAGATATATCATAGCCACTTTTGACACTTGTAAGTGGTAGATGTGTAAAAACTCTGATGGCTGGGGAGAAAATGGTCTGTACGTTAGAGCACCTCTCTGAAGCTGGCAGGCTGGGGAGGCGAAGGTTGTGTTTCCCACCTGAGCTGGGGGGCGACCGTCGCGTTTGGCATTCCCGTCTGTGCGCTCTCCTGGGAGCTGTCTGGCTACATGTCATTTGCTGTGTCCGCCAGCTACATCTCAGATCCAAATGCAAAATCCACTACTCAGGGACATTATGTGGATTTGTGACACTACCCGTGGGACTTCAGATCCATAAACCAATGAATGGATTACAATGAGGCATAAATATAGTATTTTCATGGATGACATATAATCCTACTCAATTATTGTTCCTGTCATGTAAAGGGAAACTGTACCCATTTTTCTCATCCCTGCACACTGAAATTTCAAAAGAAAGAAATGCCCAGTGCAAAAGATTCCATCTCGTAGCTCCCTGCCTTTTATCTACTAACAATTTTACAGCTTATGTTTCCCATTACTAGGTGCTTCCTGTAATTAGTTCTTTGCATCTCTACAAGATTATTATATGAGGAAATTCACTTGACAGAAGCATTTAGAGTTTCTGGACTGAGCAGACTGGTATGTTAGTCTCTGAATGGTGAAGTGCATGCCACATTGTGTACTTTCATTTATGTCTGGATTGCCGTGCCCGGAAACAGCTTTGCCTTCTGTTTTGCTTCTACAAACTCTGTTTTTGAGAAACTGCTGCTACTGTCTCCTTTGCTTGAAATGACTTGGATATTATAGTTGTTTCAGAATCCAGTAAGATGTGAAATATCTCGTGCATAAAGACTTAATCCTTTCTATCAGTACCAGGCAGTTTTATGGGTGTGGATGCTTCACAATAGGGGGAACAATAAGGAAAACTGAGCTTGTGTTTTGTTTCCTTTTAAGACTGAAATGCCAATCTGTCCTCTTTCTTCCCCCCCCTCAAAGCTGCCCAGGCAGTAAAAAGCCTTTTGATATATAAAGTTAACATTATAATGCCTCAAGATAATGTTTTATTAGAGAATGGATAGGTGCAATGTTTGTCCAGCAGTCATTTCTAATGCAGTATGTTAAAGCTTTCTTCACACTGCTTGAGGTGCTGAAGGGGTGCTGCAGACAAAACCCATCTCTTGTAGCAAGAACTGTGATAGCTCCCCAGCATCGTGTCCTGCATGTTTTACAATGCAGAAGCAGCTGTCCTGTAACATTCAACCGATTGTTTGTAATAGGCAGTGGCTTTTTCAGAATTCTTCCTTGCATTTGAAAGAAATCTTTCTGGTTATGCATGGAACTGTGGGTGTCTCAAGACAAATACAAATATGTTGCCATAGTCAATCCCACACAGGGATTTAATCAGTGCCCTTTCTTTCTGGTTAGAAAAGTTTTAGGGCTCCTATGGTATGCTCTGAAGCTACAGCCAGTTTCCTTAGAAGAGCAAATGAAGCATTTATATTTTCCTATGTGGACTGAGCTTTTTAGTTGAATGTTGAAAACCCACTGATGTCTTTTCCCCTCTCACCTCTGTATACTCTTACCACAGCCACAGAATCTGCTTCTGAAAGGGCAGGGTCAGCCATGCACTGCTGTATTTATAACGCAGGGATCGCTGCAGTTCTCAGCACAAGTGCTTTAATCATCCTTTCATCTAAAGGAGAAGCATCTGGTCCTAAATGTGTGCTTTTTTGCCCCTTCTGCTACAGTGCTACATGGATGGTTGATTAAACCACCCCTCCTTTTTCCTGGCAGCAGGATTGGGATGGCTTGCTACCTTTGTTTCCACTTGGGGCCTCTAAATGGGGCTCTGAAAAGGGAATAATAATAAGGAAGATCCAAGGCTTCTGTTGGACCCTCTCCCCAAATTTAATCTGTGCCCAGGCCCCACTGGCCAAGCTGCTCTTATTGCTAGGTCTTAAAATTAAAATACAGAAGCATGTGAATGAGATGATGCTGGAAAAGCCAGCAGGGAAGCCAAATGCTAGGTGCACTTGTCTTACAATACTCAGAATGGTTTACAATGAAAGACCCAACTGCAAAAGGAACTTCTTTAAAGTGTAGTTTAGCTTAAATTTACATAGATACAGACATTTGCTATTTCCTTTACACAGATACACACATTTGCTATTTGCATTACACAGATACAGACATTTGCTATTTGATATTGCAAGTAGATCTATGCCAAGTAAGATCTTCCCTTTCCCCTTCCTCCTCAAAAAAGTTTCAAAATAATTTCATTGCAGCTTTAGCATTTGGAAATTTAAAATTAAATGAAGTTGCATTTAGAAATGAAGTATCATTTCAATATTTGAAATACTGAAACATATGAATGTTGACACAGGATAGTATTTATTTTTACTTATAAATCGTGATCAAAACAATTCAGGAGAAGTGAGATTAAGCCATGAAGTAACCCAGAAAATCTTTCTGTTAGCTTGGCTGTGGCCTTAGTGCTCTGCTTTTCATAGAATCATAGAATGTCAAGGGTTTAGAATGGACCTTGAAGATCATCTAGTCCCAAATCCCACTGCCATGGGCAAGGACACCTCTCACTAGATCAGGATGCTCAAAGACGTATCCAATCCATCTTTGAACACTGCCTGGTCTGGGGCATCCACAACCTCCCTGGGCAATCTGTTCCAGGGTCTCACAATCTTCACAGTAAAATATTCTTCCTAATCTCTAACCTAAATTTCCCTTCTCTCTATTTTTACCCTTGTCCTATCAGTATGCTATTCACCTCATATATATATAAGGTAATGGATCCCTTTCTCTGTGTGTTGCTACTTGCCTAGTTTCACTCTCTCATACATAAAACTCACCAGGACTTCTGGATTTCCTTGTTTATATCAGGTTCAAAGCAACAAAACAACGCATGGATGCCATCTTTTCATCAAACGATTACTAAAGAGATATTTTTCAAACATTCTGAGTGTGTTGAATCCCTCAGTTTTCCAGTGAAGGTGCAAAGTGTTGTACAGAGAATTTTAGGCTGGTGGGAGTGAGTTTATTCAGAGGCTCCACGTGTAGCTGCAAAGTTTTGCAGGTGGTTTATCACTCCCCAGAGGTCTGAAGTTGAAGTGAAGGTGGGAGAATTGGTCCCAGCAGCAACACAGCTGCAGGTAACAGAGTCCCCTTTTGGGAACAACTGTGGTTGCTTTCTGGGCTGGTGCCGAGTCCAGGAGATCTATTTCACTTCCACACTTTGCACTTGGCTCAAGTTGCATTTGTCTGAGCAGCAACAGGAAGCTGCTTTTCACCTTGAAAGGCCAGCAGCTCTCCCAGCCCCATCTGATGCCACAGAGACTAAAGAAGAAGGAAGATCTGAAAGCCTGGTACATTGGCTAATGAAATATATATGAGGCTGGGGCCAGTGGTGTGCCAAAAGAGGCTTTCAGCCAAGGGAAAGCACTGCTCCTTGACCAGACCTCTCTGACCACAATACACCCATCTTCCCTTCCCTGAAAGCCACTTAGGACCTCCTAGGCTCTGTCCTGGCAGCTGCAGGGAAGCTCAGTACCCTTCCCACTGCAGTTCCCCCGTCATTCCCTGCAAATGACCCGGAGTGGCATTCTGCTCTCTGTCTGCCCCAGCCATAGGTGACCAGATGGCCTTTTGAGAAAATTGTGCCTCCTTTGCTGGCAAGGTTCCTGGAAGCCATCCTGGCTCTTCTGCTTCTGATAGCAATTTTCCCAGAGGACAAGGTCAACTTCTAGGGTGTACCTATATTCTTCCCTCTGCCTGCGGCTTCACATGGAGTTATGCCTGCCCTGGGCTAGAAAAGACTATACCCTTGATGATCTGATGTGCTAAAGGCATGACCCACACCAGAAAATTCTACAGCTTTGCTCTTTAAAAAAACCCCAAATATAGACATATTATGCCAAAAGAAATGTTCTTTTGCTAGCATGGCTAATTTGGCTCTGGAAATCTCTGGAAGATGGAAAACCAACATGGGAAGGACTTTTTGATGCTATAAACTACATTCACAAAACTTGAATTTTAAGCCCAGTCTTATCCAATACAGTCATAGCAAGTTGTGCTTAAGAGGGCTTCCTTTATGATGGCTCCCTCTTAATTTTCTCTAGTTTAAACCCAAACCCACTGAGGCCTGAAAAAGTCACAGTATTAAACAAAAAGGCACAGGGATGTGGTAATTTGGTAACTCATTCACAACATGTTTCTAGATCTGGAAGGTGATTCTTATGTTTACCAGCACAAGTTAAGAGGATGCCTTCATGCTGTTTTTGTGGACACTGTACATGCTGCATTCCTCCTTGTGTGGGGAACAAAACCAGAACAGGATGCAAACTGCTTCAGATTTCTCCCACTGCTGACCTTGCTGCCACTTGTGCCAAAATGAAGACAACAAATCCTTGGAAATCACCATGTGTGTGTTTCAATTTTTAATTGAAACTTTTTAGCTGAGCTGAAAGGTGGGGGTGGTGGAAGGGAGAGGGGAAAAAACAAAGCAACACACTTCCCTCTGCTCCCAATGAAAAGAAACTAGAGCTATTAGATTCACTTCAATTGCCTCACCTGACCTGAAATGAACTCCCTCCCTCAGGCCTGTAAGAAAATTCAATTAAAAGGTCCATCTGTGAGGCAGCAGCTGAAGGGGAATTACTGTAGGGAGGTCCACATTTTCATAAAAAAAGAAGCCCCCCTCTTTCCCTCCCCTCCCCTCCTTTCTCCTCTCCTTCCTCCTCTACCCCTGATTAGGCCCATTCCTAACCACTAAACCACAAGTACCCCCAATTAACCAGATCTGACCAAATACCCTTTATATGCTCCATTCAGATGTAGAAACACTATAGATTTTGTACATCACTTAAATATCATGGGGCGGGAGAGGGGGGAAGGAGCAGAGGACAGAGGTTGGAAATCGGAACGTCCTATCCCAATTAAGCTGGCTGATGCAATGGATTAAAGGCCACTAATATGCAAAAGACTGTGCTGGTAGTGAAAATAATCACCATAAGGCAACAACAGTGTGCAGTAGCTTAAAAACACAGAGGTGACAGGGAGAAAAAGCTGGCTTCAAGGACCTGTCTTTGGAAAGTCTTACCAGCTTGCTTGCCCCAGCTGTGCTCTTATGATCAAAAACTTGTCCTAGATGCTTGTCTGATATGTTTGGGGTGTGGTGTCTCGTGTGTTACTCCTATGGTGTATGACAGAGAGCCTGGGAGGGATTGGGATAGTGTATGTGGGTGAGCCATATGTGGCACATGCCTGCTGTGGAGGGAGAGCCCCAGCTCTGGTCCTGCAGGCTGGTGGGGACCTTGTGTTGTCTGCCACCTCTGGGGCCACTTCCATCCAAGGGGAGGCTGATGAAGAATCAGAAACTGAGATTTTTTAAAAAAAATTTATTTTATTATTTTCTTAATAATGACTTTTCAGGTGCATCATGCTGGGGTTTGTAACAAATAAGCAAGTGCTTCCTTGAGCTCCTGTGTGTTTTACTTTGTGCTAGCAGAAAACCTGACTTAACTGTGCCTGAGAATACATGCACTCCCTATGCACTGACTTCATTTGTGCTTGCACAGTGTGTAATCAATCACTTTAAAATACCTAGCTCCCAGTGCTTGCTTCCCTGGCATGGTGTATATTGTGCTGAGTTACATCAGTTCAGGAGAATTCGTTTGAATATCGACACTTTGCGCTCCCATCAGGTTGGGCTCTTGGAGCAGAGCCCAATTAAAACCTTCACACTACCATGCTAATATATACATATATATATATATATATTGCCATTTGCTTAGGAACAGAAATGGAGCAAATCCTTCTAATGTAGTTAGGCATAATAAGGGGGAAAACATATCAACAATTCATGACATGAAATAGGTGTTAAGCATGTTATTAGGTTTTCTGGTTTTTAGGCTTAAGATTTAGTATTGAGAGCCTGTGCATTTTCTTTACAGATATTTGGCGAGCAAGATATTTCAGACTGTGTATAACAGTTTGGCAAATTGGTCCTTTGGTGTCTTTATTGGCTTGTTTTCACTTTTTCATTAAATATGTAAAACGAACCTTGTTTTACTGCAATATCAACTGAAGCTCTATTAAAAAAAATTATAGACAGTTCAGACAATAAAAGAGCTTGTAAATCAACCAGAGATTGGTTATCTGCTCAACAAGATCATTAGCTGTGCACAAGGGGAGACAGCTGACGCAGGGCCGCTGGAGAGAAGATGCTAAAAATTAATTTCACAAGGAAAGTTGGCTCTGCCAAGTTTGATTTGTTTTAGGGACACTCCCTTACTCTTTATTATTCATCTCTCAAAGCAGCCTTTGAAATCAGGCAGGCTTGTGATGAAGGGGTTGGGGTTTTTTTTTTCAATGTGTATTTCAGAGAGATACCCAAAATTTCACTCATACAAATTGTCACAGCTTGACAGACTTGGAACCTTATAATGTTAAATCAAGTCCTAGTGGAGGTGCACTGGGGAGTGTGAAATAGCGTCACTGGCTGCTCCTATGCTGAATGCTTTGTACTGGAAATGTTGAATGTTGTCTTCCATAACATGCTTATAATTAATATTGTGCATGGCACCCTCTATGCAGCTGCTCTGTATGCATGCATGTGGGGTTTTTTTTTGCACAGCTTTCCAGCTGTTTTAAAGCTGTTCCTTTGAATCTGCCACAATATTCATGCCCTCCTCCCCCACCAGGCTGAAGGACACTTGGAGATTTGTTTCTTGTTGACTCTTTAAAGCCTAGGTATCTCTCATGATTAATTGAGAGCCAAAACTGAATAGAGGTTGGGTGAAGAGAGAATGAGGAGCAGTCGGCTTTCAGCGGAGCAGGCCTGGAATAAGGATCTCTCCAGAGAAAGGAGGGTCTTCAAACATTAGCACCCTTTGCCTAGAGGAAATCCTTACCTTTTCAGGAAACTGGCCAAAACATTTAGTAGCTCTCTGTCTCTCTTTTCTCCAGACAGAAGAGATGTAAGGGATGACAGAAAGATCTCTCAGAACTGACACAAGAATCATTTGCTGACCATAGTAAAGGGATTTAGGCTTTTGAGAGGGAAACAGTCACCAAAATACTCTAAAAAATTAGAGTAGATACAGGAAGCCTACAAAGTTTAAAATGGGTAGTTGAATGACCTGTGTCACCTTTCTTGTGACCTCCTCTTTGCTTTTTTTTTCAAAGCCATGCACCTGTGTGTATCATCTCATAACTTAAAGAAGTATTCTTCCTTTACCAATGATAAATTTGGGATGCATTCTTAATGCAAGGGATTAATGGAATATCCTTCAGCTACGTGAGATGAGATCTTGAGAAACTGAGTGATAGAATGTAATGGCATGGACAATCACTTAGGAGCTAATAAGAATTTATGGTTAAATGGGAATCCATCAATTGTAAATGACAGAGAAGGAGAAGGACAAGATTGGCCTATTAGTCAATCACAGAATGTCTGTGAACCTCTGAAGTGATGTGGCCAGGAAAAAAAGAAGAACAGGTAAAAAGTGTGAAGGTGTATCTGACGGATGCTGTTCAGCAAAGAGGATGAAAAGGGGAATATTTTTTCCACTGGGCTACTATTTAAGAAGGCTTTGTCTAGTTCTGGACATCTCCACTTGTAAAAGCTGAACTCAAACTGTAGCAGAGACAGGCTCCTTGGGCAATTGGAAAAATAGGAAGTTTATGTCCCAGGAGGAAGGTAGAAGAGTTGCACTTATTCAGTCTAGAAAAAAATAATTTAATGCTACTTTTTGTCTCTAAAGATACAGGATGCAGCAGCAGGACTAAGAGTTAAAGGACAGTGCTAGCATGAGGATAAATGGATATTAACTATACACAGATAGGATTTCACAAAGGCTTCCCAACCATTCCGGAAAAAGGCTCCAGAGCAGTAGTCCTGTAGGAGTCAGATGGGGCAAATGGTGTCTTTGACTTTCTCATGGTACCAAATTTCTTAACCAAAGGTGATTCATTATGTGGGGTGGTCACTTTGAGATATCAGTGAACTGAAACATGTGGTGTTGAATGCTGCTTTTGGAATCAGTTTTTCCGTGTAGGGTGCCAATAATTCATGTTAAGTACTCTCAGGTGTGCATGTGCACACACAGAACAGCCTCTATTTTCTCATCATTGCCTCTTCTGTTCTGCTGTGCTCCAGAAGCTGTTGTTTCTCTGCTCTTGACATCCTCCAACTTTAAGCAACAGAGGCCCACCCTACCTACTTGCTTTTAGGGTGATTTTCCTGTTCCCATTGCAGCCCAAGAGAGGCTGCTTGGTCCAGCAGGCTGGCTTATATCACATTTTCATTAACTTTCTTCCTCAACAAAGTGAAGGCCCCACCTTGGGTTTTGGGCCAGAAGGAACCCCAAATAATAACCTGCAGAATCTCCTGGCCTTTCCTTTTGTCAGTATTTCACACTGAAGCCCTCTTGCCTCTTCTCAGAACACCATAAACCCTGCAAAGTAATCGGGCTTAGGTGGCTGGCGTGAGGGAGCACCCTGAGGAGCCAAAAGCTTGTGTCATCACCACCTGTTTTGTTCCTTTGTTGTATTTAACCATATGCTTATTTGCTAAGCGGAGATCTATGTCTTGATTACATGGATGTGGAGTGCCAGGTATAACCTGAGCCCTATCTGCTAAGGGCCCCTCCAGGCACTATTGCAACATGAATTATAAATGCTCTTTCCAAAGGACAGAGCTGCTTCCCTTCACAACAGTTGTGAGGGCAAAGCAGTTTAGGCAGTGAGGCCAGGTCATGTTTTCTGCCCACTGGCCCTTTCAGGAGGTGGAAACCATTTTGAAAAATGAGCATTTTCCATTCTCATGGTAGGGTAAAAGAGCAGGGATACATAAAAGCTACAGCAAAGACACAAATATCTTGCAATGCATAATTACATCATGAGAGCTGGCAATGCTGTGGAAGAGATTACCTAAGAGAAAATGATTGATATTTGAATAGAGAAAGTTAATGTTATTTCATTAGGAAAATAAACCTTCTTCTTTTCATTTCACAAAGTTTCTCTGATGATCAGCTGATAATTTAAAGATAGGTTTTAGGTGTGTTTTTTATTGAGAAAGTTATACTTCAAGCCTACTGAGGTTCTTATGCATCTCCTTTTGAATACCCTTCCTGAGAATTCAAGAGATCGAAATCACTATCTAATTGAAAAAATATAGACTTTGATTTGGCATAATGCAACTGGGCCAGGCACTGCACTAAAAAGTAGTTATTACTGTTATATGTGGCCATCTAAGTCACAGAGGGTTTTAGCTCCTCCTCTTGCCCTTTGCACATCTGAGTAAAATGTGTAGTGTTGTGCTGCGACAGTTTTATGCTAAAAGGAGGGATGGGCAGTTGATGTGAATTGTACTACACTTGTGAATTTGCAACTTCTGTCATCCTTTATGAATATTTGCACAGCCATAAGCATGTGTTTGCTCCACTTTCCTTACCTGTAAAAGTGGGATCCCTGACTTCCCTTCTTCCTGCACATGATATTTGTGAGGCTTACTTCGTTACTGTTTGCAAAGCTTTTTGAATTTACAAAGCCTTATGCAAATACCACATTGCTCACTTACATATATCCAGTAATGTAGGAGCACTTTAGGCAGATAACGTTTAATTAGAGATGTGGAATAGTGCAATAACAGTAGGATTTTATATGTTCTAGTATATCACTGCCTGTGCTATCTGTAAATGATGAGGCCAGAAATTACCATTGGAATTATCTAACATGGCTGCCTGAATAATAAGCCATAGTACTGTTGCAACTTTTTTTCCCTCCTCATTTATTTACCTTTGGAAAAGGTCTCTGTATGGACATAGGAACAGGAGATTTTAAGCTCTCTAGTAATTGATTTGTTTTTCTTATTTATGTCTCACTAACCCCATGGAGTTCGTGGAGGTTTAAAACCATTTTACTTCAACACGAAATTCAGAAGAGTATTCTGTCTTGATTTTCAAAGTAAACTTCTGCTATTAAAATGAGTGAGTACCTTTCGTATCAGCAATATTTAACCCCATATTTCCAACAGAAAGGTTTAGAAAGAAGAATGCAGGCTTTCCAATGTTGCATGGCTCTGTCACAATTATTCAAATCATGCTTATAGCTAGATCTTTTTTCTTGGAGTTTGTATATTTAATACAGACTTCTCTTTTTCAGTTGCACTTCTTCTGTTTGCATTGTATTTATTCAGCTCTGGAGTAGTGTCACATAAGTTTATGAAGAGCTGCTGTAGATTTTGTATCCTATAAATCATAGGGTCAAATTCTCGCCCCAGAAAAATTGATGACAAAACCTTCTGTAGATTGGAAAGTACTTACAATTTTACCCATTATGTTAGCATGAAAATGATGTTAAAGTAATGCTAAAATAAACTGTGGGAGCTTTTGCCTGGTAAGTATGACTATTTGTTTGGATTTGTGGTCCATTATCCAACTCTAATGACTACTATTTATTTGTTCAGTCCAACAGTCTAAATTTTTGTTGGCACATCCTTATTTTCTTAATGCCCTAAGTCTGAAAAAAGGTACGTGTGTGGTCTTTATTGCCTACATGCTGTTGTGTGGTCTTTTCACACTTTTACCAATTTATCTGTTTACTGGATTAAGCCTTTCATAAATATTAGATTTGAACTAAGTGGCTTACATTTGGCTAGCTAAAACCTCACTGATCCATAGACTGTTTTTTGGTGTTATCTGAACCCACCCACCAGTTGTGAGATTCACAGAAAATATCTGGGGTTTACCTTTTTTTTGTAAGCAATTCTCCTTAATAAGAATTAATATTAGGAATAATAGCAGCATGACGACTGTGGTCCCATGTCTTCTGCCATGAAATGCCAGCCTTGATAGCATCAGAGTTGAGCTCTGTGGTCCTGAATTTAAATGTTAACTATTCAAGATCAGAGCAGCTCTCTAGTATTTTGAGCCTAATTACAGCTGCACTTTGAGCCCCTGGTGAAAAGCTGTGGGTGAGAGCACAATTTTAAGAGCTGCTCCTGTTTTACCTCTAGCAGTGTGTGAGGTAGTTTAGATAGCTTCAACAGGGTATCTTTTTGCCTCAATGTGCCATATGAAAATGTACGGGATAGGTTTGATTCTTGCTTGAATGCGATACCATTATTTAAACCTTCACTTCCCATATGAAGGTGTATTTATGCTTCCTCAAATACTGTAGGACTGTGGAAAAATGAAATCTCTCTCTTGGTCCACTTTGACATAGTCATTGGGTTTTTATTCTATTGTTCTTTCAGTTATTTTATTTTATTTTATTTTATTTTATTTTATTTTATTTTATTTTATTTTATTTTATTTTATTCCTCAAGGTAGCTTTCTTTGTGTATGTGGTACTTATAGGAGAGGAATAATTAAATCAAATGGAGCAAAATCTCAGCAGATCACCCTTTCATCAACTCTGCTCCTTGGGTCAACACTCCCAGCTTACAAACGATTAGGAGCAAAAAACTCCATGCGAAAGATTCAGTCTTGTTGTGCTTTGTTTTGTGTGTGTGGATAATTCCCTGCAATAAATCTTCCTGCACACCATCCCTTTCACTCTCTGATGTTAACAAGACTGAGATCTATGCGTATACTTACACACATTGTCTGTCTCGAGCTGGCAATGTCTTGATAAGGGGTTCATTATTATCCACCACTGTCAGAAGCTATTCTGAAATGATCTGCAAGGCGAAACATCATGTATATATTGGGGATTTTTTTTTTAATTAAATAGAAAAAGTGTCATGAAACTTTCTTCAAAGGTGCCAGGCAGCTGTTTCTTCTGAGGCATGTTGTTCTTTTCTCAGGCAGTGGGTCTTTGATAAGTGTCTCTCAGCACCCTCAGAAGTGTTTTCCAGGTTAGAAGGATGAGAGAGAGGAGATGGCAGTCGTGATGCCACCGGCTGATAAAGCCAGAATGCAGACTAAGCCTTCAGATCAATAGGAATGCAGACGGCTGTAACACTAGACTGCCTGGTGTCAGCTTTAATTTCGCTTCCTGCATCAGCTGCACCCAATTTCCAGCATTTGGAGTCAGGGGAAACCTTCCCCTGTTCACCAGGCACCCGTCACACAAGCAAACAGCTTGTAAACACAGGAAGGGCAGGCAGGCAGGAAAGCATCAAGAATAACCATAGAACACATGCACTTGTTTCTTGCCTTTACCCAGGGGTGCTTTTGCCTTCATGTCCACTGCTGCTCCTGCCTTGGCACGGGCACTGAACTGCCTGGGCATTAGCCACCTACAGGCTTAGCCCTCTCTCTTACGATGTTTTATTCAGAAAAAGACTTCATACCAGTGGATCTGCTGTAATTTTTTTTGGTGGGGCAAGCAAGTTTCAGCTTTACCCAGATTTGCAGGGTCTGGCTGTGCTGGCAGCTTGGCAGGGTGTGCTGACTGGTGGCCAGGGCAGCTGGTGGGACAGCAGAGTAAAGCAGGCTGTCCTCCACACACAGATGTCTTGTTTTGGTCGTCTCCTCAGGATCAACAACTCCCCCTCATGCAGTCACAAGTCTTATGTTAAATTACTGTAATTCAGGTGTTGCATGGAATATCTTGACTTCCTCTATGGTTGAGTAAATGAGCAATGCTGAGTAAAGGCAGGGATGAAATTAAAATCCTTGTTTTTCATACAAGGCCTAAAGAGAGGCTTTGTTTCTGCTCTTTATGAAGTTGCTGGATTTTTAAATCAACACCATAATCTAAGATTGGGTTATGAAGGAGCTGAATACTGAAATAAAATTACAAAAAAGGCAACAAAAGTGAAAAGAAGAAAGAAGTGTTTCTTCAAGGCCCCAAATTTTCAGTTTTCAGAAGTTCACAAAACATTTTATTTAACCATCTTTATTTTTTGAGCACCAAGGGATGCCTGCAGGGAAAAAATGCAACACTTGAATTTATAATATAAAACTTATATTGTGGGGAAATGCAAAAAGCAGGAGGAAACCTCCCAAATAATTTTGGTTTAATGCTGGCAATAAATACAACTTGTATGTTTGCATCTCATTTCTTCCAAATTCTAATTTTGTGTAGGTGTAAGCGTTTTTTAAAATCAATTCTAATCTTGCGACTGATGAGCCTGCTTGTAATCAGCCTAATAAAAGTCCAGCATTCAGGAATCATTCTCCTAGACACTTCGGCATTCTGAACCTGAATGCAAAATTTGCAGTGCTGGCAAATTGGCTTTTCCTATTGGTGTTGTATTGGACTCCTGAAAATCTTTTGACTTCATATTCATGTATATAAATATATATTCAAATATAGGCACAAATAACATATATAAAATATTGAACAGCACCTTGAGGATTTAAGGTCCCTTCCCAGACTTACTGCATATTTTTTCTGTCTTTTCCAGCATACAAATTTTAGTTTTGTTGTGGTTTGAAAGCAAAACAAATGAGAGGCTCCAAGTAAGAGATATAATTTAATAAGAAGAAAGGTAAAAAGGTAAAAATAAAATAAAATAAATGCAATAACACAAAGGATCACTGACAGAGTCAGAATACAACCTGAGCAGGATGGTGGAAGCAGTCCAGATGAGGTGCTCTTCCTGAAGTGATCCTGTAGAAAGGTCTGGTAGCTCTGCTCCTCTGGGAATCCAGTAGGTAAGTGCCACTTGCACTGTCCCACATACCAGCTTATATCCAGGTGAGAATGCTTGGCTCCTCCCCCTGGGCAGAGCAACTCACAATGGGATGATGAGTTGTGAAGTGGGTCCTTGATGGCCAATTAAACAGAGATAACTCCTGGAGGGAGTTACCTGTGAGTCATGGGCAAGGCATTGATGGGCCATTAGCAGAGGACACCCCAAAGGCCATTAGCAGAAGAGGCAGGGGGCTTGGGAAAACACTAGCCCACTTGGTTTCAACAGTTCATGAAGATGGTGATAGAATAAATACTTTGTGTACATCCTACACTGCAACCCAGGACATTTTTAAAATCAATTTGCATTGCAAATATATCTGTTGTTGCATTCTGGACTCATCTGAACTTTAAAAAAAAGTTAAGCTTAAAGGTCTAGGTGGTTAATACGACACAAGCATTTGATAGTGGTGAAATAAAACCATGGGGTGATAGCTAAGCTGCCTTGTGAGGGTAGCTGGAGTTGGAGGCAGCTGATCATACCAGAAGCTGATCCCTGTCATACACTGAGGTAGGCAAGAGATATCTCAAGAGATAAATTTCTCCTTATCCAAACTCTTTGAGTTCACAGGCAGACAACAAACAGCAGACAGAGAAAAGTTAAATTGTCTCATTTACTCAAATGGCTTTTAAAATTTGAAGCATAGTTACAGGTCAATATCTTTAACTGTTTCATTGCTCATCGTTTTACTAGGAGCTTTCAACAAAAATGCTTATCTGTTTTGGCCCATCTTCCCCAAAACTGCTGACTTTTCCAGTTTTGAGCCACAGAACTTGAACAGAGTAATTCTTGCCAATAATTTCTGATTTAGTAAATTGAAGTATTTGCAGTTGCTAATTAAAAATATTAAGGAGTAGTTGTCTCTGCCATGAGTACAAATTGTCAGTATAGCACAGGCTCTTTGATTTTTGTGGGCACTCTATAAAACTTGGTCCAGCAGGAGCAAGGGTAATTTGATTTAATAACCTAATAAATATGTTTGAAATATGCTTCCTGCAGGCTATAAAAACAGAAGGGTTGAGCCACAACACAGGAAAAGGAAAAAATATGCACATTAAAAAGTATAGATTTGGGAAAGAAATCCCAACTGACACAACTGGAATTCACTAGGAATTTCTATAAGTTAGAACAACATTTTCCCTTTAACCTGGTGACAAAGTAGTTTCTGCAGTAAGGTCCAGGGATAAGTTATCCTCTAAAACAGCAGATAATAAGCTGTATGGTTTCCTTTACTGAATGAGCAGAGAAGGGAGCAAAACAAATGGTATAGCTTTCCTTGTTGATTAATTTGACACTAATTTTATGTTGCCTCTAAACTGATGATTTCCAGTGGGCTGGCAAATAGATATAGAAATAAATTAAAATTCATTGTGGAGCGATGCCAAAGTCAGAAGTGGAAGTTAGAAATTTTGGCAGCTAAAGGCGTCTCATCTGTCTTCTAGGACCAAAGACAAAATGAGAGACACGCAACCCCAAATTCCCAAGTCATAGAAGATGGGTGCTTCTCTTAAAATAACAGGCAGTGACATCATTAACAATGTTGACATTTAAATTGACATAATTATGTTCTTGAAGTTAATAACCCATCTGTGCAAATACATGGGCGATGCTTACCTCTGACACTGTGGTTCCATCCAAAGTGCAGGCTTATGCTCAGCTCACACTTGGAGCCTTGGTTTGGATATAAGGAGTCCTTTAGTTTCATCTCATAAAACCTGAGGAGCCGAAGGGCGCTTCAACTGCTTGGTTGGGATCCAAAGCAAATTCTTGGGTAATAATATGGTACAATAAAAACAAGAGCCTGAGGATGCATCCCCCATAAGAAGCATTTGAGTCTGGCTTTGGAAGGGTTCAGTTCCCCTGACCTCTCTCCTCCTCTTACGTATCTTTGTGGAGCCTTGTGCTCTTCCAAGCACAGGTCAAAACTGTGGTGCTCAGGCATCAAAACAATAGCATTAGGAAAATCTGGAAGTTATTTGGTCAGAATCCTGCTGGACATGTTTTGTTTGTATTTGCGTAAAGTTACTCAATTAAAGTTACTGCTTTTGGGGAAGGACACAATTAACAATGACAGCATCATTTGGCACCTGTACCTTGAAATGTCTCTAACATTATTTGGAGCAAACACATCTGAAGTAAGAGCAGTGCTCTTGGCTGTCTCCATCTGACTGTGAGTCTGCCTGTCAGAAGGGACTGACATGCTGCATTACTGATAGAACAGGGAAGGGAAAGGAAGTCTCATGACTCCTAATAATAACTTAAAAATGTTCATTTAAACTGTTTTAAATTTAACTGTTTCCTAATTATACATTTATTATATATTTAGAAATGAAGTGTTTATTTTTTCATCTTGAATTCACCATTTTTGTTGTAAAATGAGCACTTTAAAAAAAATCAGACAAAGAATGTAACAAAATTTGTTTAGGTTTGAGTGAAATGATTGCAGTCAAATGAATAGAACACCTTTTCATTAACAAAAGTCCAACCTTAGCTATGTCTTCACTGCATTTTCAGCATCCCAACTGCGTTTAAAATCTGTTCTTTACTGAGTTCTGCCAGTACCCTTTTCTGCATTGGGCAAAATAGGTGTGAGATCCTAGTATGCATCACAACCAGTTTTAGAAATTCTCTCCCTAGATTAAACTATCAAGAAAAACTGCCCAAGCAACTGGCATATTTAAATTTATCTGAATTTTGGATCTCTGTTTTAAACTGGTACAGGTAGTTTTGGTGCAGTTTTCATTCTGCTGCCAGCTGTTCCCACTGACTCCAGAATGCCACATCATCTTGATCTGATTTGAAATTTTGTATGAAAAAAAATGTAAATATTTGCCAATAAGATTCATGAATGAAATTTTGAAACCCACCTGATTTGATGAATAGTTTATGACTAGCTGATTAGCAGGAAAGGTTTGTATGCATACCTGTGTTATCTCCCTTTCAGAGAAAACATGTCTATTGCAAGCTGGATCAAGTTTGGGAGATTGCACCTCAGGTATAAATGGTACTAATAAGAGATATTTTCAATATTCCCTGCATCTCGGAAACTGCAAGATTAATGACCACAAGTGCAGAAAATGAGTGTGAAATAATTTCACTTTCTGTGGGTTTAGTTTAACTGGAAACAGAGCTGAAATGCAACTGCTCTGCTCTGCATGCATCTATTTCAAACATTGCTTTACTCAATGAAGACATGCTATTATGTGAAATGCTCCTGTCTATTAGAAATTAATTAGGTAATAGCTTTTTACAAGGATGAAGGCATTGCTTAATCCTGAAATCTTTTAAAACATGGACTGTCAAAAGTGTCTTGTCTTATGTCATTCGTTGAGGAGGCAGTTTTGTATCAAATTAAAATTTTCATCTGCTCAGGGTGTGGACACATTTTTTGCAAAACTCAGTGTCTGTGCGATGACAGAATTTATTTCATTCATTATAATTGCCACATATTGAAGCATTTTATTTCAATTCTGTAGACTATTTTTGTTTCCATAAATTATCCAGACTGTTTCTCATTTAAATGATGGGATGGATGCCTCTGGTGTTAAGGAAGATAAAAAGGGAAGGAAAGATATATTTGAGATTACCTTTAGTGTCATGCAAGTTATTACCTAGCAGTCTGAGAAGAGTTTGCAGAAGTGTCTGATAAATATGTTTAGAACAAGCCTGAACTGGAACTAGCAGGGCAGACAGTGAAGTTGCACATCCAGCTTTTGATTTTTATCCATTTTCTTAAAATGCAGGTGAATCACTTAGGACAGAAATCCATCCTTTCCTAATAACTTTCTTAGTTAATTTGTGTTAATCAACAAAAGGCACTGTATTATCTTTTCTGAGTAACTTTTAGTGCCCTTGATCGCACCTCGGTGTATTATTGAACTTGCTCCATGTTTCAGGTACAAACTGATGAATCTTCTGCCTTTGCCCACACCATTGTGAACAGAGCGTGTCACCCACATTAGATGAATTGGCAAGTAGCAATAGAGAAAATAAAGTCTGCACTTTTGTTTTGATGACATATATGAGTGAGGGACTGGGGAGGTCTCTCTTTGAGAGTACCTATGTGATGTGGGAAGGAAAAGAGGGTTTGCATGGTGTTTTTGATGTTGTTCTTCAGTAGAGGGTAATGCAGGGAGGTGGCAACCAGGATCCTCTGAACCTGCTCTTCGGTACCTGAGGCCATGCCCCATACCACCCGTTCAGAAGGGGTTGTTGTGGAAACCAAAATTAGTGTTCCTCCTGAGAAATGGAAGGGAGCATTGACAGGGTCAGGAACTACCAACAAATTGGAGATAGGCATAAATGTGTGTTAAATGGGAAGTTTTCCTCTTCCTCTCTTTTCCTCTTCATTTGGCCAATTCTGAAGGGAAGTTGGTTTTACAATTAGAAAGCAAAACATAAAACTGCTGAAGCATCTCCAGTGTGCCTTGGGTCAAGTGAATGGTTTAAAATCCAGAGCACTCTTGAATTTTAAGTTCTTACTAGCAAGATAACACCTTTCTAAATCTTGGCTGTAACTCGCTGGTCTTGTTCTTTCTGAAATCCAGTCCCAGGTGCAAACATATTGCCTGTTATTTCTTTCCTCAAATGTATTGGCATTTGCTTCTTTGAAGGAAAGAGGAAGACCACTTTTCCCTTAATTAAAGGAAAAAGTTTAATCACTCGGCAGCTCTACAGTGGATGAATGTCAGTGTAATTTAACCTGAAAGTACTTGTGAAACCCAGCTCTTCCATCCTGCTGAGGCATAGCTGTTGTCTAGGGGATTCTTTACTGGGTTTTTCAGACACAAGAGCTGCATTGTGAATAGGAGGAGGTAATCCTACTAGGCAGTTAAAAGTAACATACTTTAGGGAGACAGGCATACCTGGTGGTACCTGGGCCAAACTTCGTCAACCACCATCTAAATTAACTGTAAGAATTTGGTGTTTGTACATATGCATGAAAATCGTTTATTCTTCATTTGTTAAAGGGACATTGCCAAGACTGGTAGGCCTAAAATTAGCTCCCCAGCTGTGTTTTGCTTTGCAGGCACGTGCATGTCTGTTCTGTTCCTGGAAGCAGCTGGGTGTTGAAATCCACAAGAAACCTGCTCTGTGTGAAATGCAAAAATAATATGTGATTTTTCAAGATTCCCTCTCTTTTGTTTGTTTTTTCTTACTTTTCCCACCTCTTTATGATGACGGCCTTTTCTGGATGGAGACCAGAATTCTCTTCAAAGTTTCTGAGTGTTACTTTTGTTTAGGAGGTGAGAGCCTGAATTTGCTGAGGCCAAATTTTCACCTATCAGTCCAACATTCCAGCTACAGAACGTAAACTGCACAGCCTCCTCAGAGCATGGTTAGCATTAATTTCCAGCTTGGAATCATGCTTCTCCTTGGCAAATTCATACCAGCATCTTCCAACTGAATGGCTAGTTCAATACTGAGAAGAAAGCATGCAACTGGAAGACGGAGGAACATGGATTTTATGGTTACAGAGGAACTTACCAGAAAGCTATTTTTGTCTAGCCTACAGCCTTTCCTCAGAGACAAGACAAATAGATTTCTTAGACTCAGGAGAGCTGTTTTTTAGTGGCATTTTTAGATGACTGCAAACTAATTCTTGGCTTCTGAATTTTCACTCATAATGCTTGAGCTGTTATGCTTTTAGTCATATTTAGAAACAAGCAATTCTCTTTCTCAAATGTGGAAATATGATTTCTATATACTCTAAACAGTTTCCCAGTGTCTGTGTCTCCTGGGTGAGACTTCCTTCATACATGCACATTACTGACGGTGAGGGCAGGTGGAGGGCAGTATCTGAGAGGGATGGATGAGATCTATCGTCCCGCTCTCTCCTGAGGTATTTTCAATTCTTTGTATTTCAGAAGGCACTTGGAAATTATCTTGAGCCTCAAAGTGTTATATAAGACCCCAAGGCTCTCCTTGGGGCTAGTGTGGAGTGGTTTTTTTTCTTTCTCCATTCCTCTCTAATGGTAATATCTGTGAAGTATCTAAGGCATAGAAGGAAAAGTGGTCTTCCTCTTTCTATGAAAGGCATAGAAGGAGAAGAATTTTTCCTTTAATGGCAGAAGTTATTCCAACTTTGTTCATAACAGAGGTGGGTCAGGCATGACTGTCACTGGTCTTTGTAAAATTAAGTATGATCCAGACTTTGCTAACAGAACTAGTGAAAAGCTAAACAGCTAGAGGTGGGTTTTCCATTGATCTATTTGCCCCTTGTGTTGTAAAATAAAATAGGAGACAAACTGCACCCCTGACAAAATCTTTTGGCAACTGAAATGCTGCGGAGCCAACTGCAAAGTTCAGTTGCAACTTAATGGAAGAGAATAAAGATTGCACACCTGTAGCCAAAGTACATGGGAGGCTTTTTTCCTATACTACTCCTGAGTTCACTAAAAGCTTATCATCTGTTTGCTTAGCTGCTGGTTCAATTTAGAATAATATTTAACTCTCACAGAATCTAAACATCGATGAAACTTTAACTTGAAAATTGACAATTCCTATTGCTTCCAGGCAGAAATGGAGGAAGATGGCCATCATACACTGCTCTTCGTGAGAGTTACCAATAAATACCTTTTATGAAAAGCTTGATAAAGTATCTGCTATAACATTGTCAATATGGAGAAAGTGAAGTCAAAGAAATGGTAAATAGCCTGCCCAGATCTACAGGGAGCATCAGGCTGTGCTTCTGCAATGTTGTAGGGTATCTACTGCTAAATCAAAGTCACAGGAGCTCTACGGCAAAAATTGCTGAACTGGGGTTTGTGTTTGATCCTGGCTTAAATTTGCTGAAAAGATCCTGAAGGAGGTAATTTTCGTCTGGATTTCATGTAATCTCTGCTATATTTAGGAATTTTAACAGGTGTTGTTGCAGAGCTAGACTTCCAAGTCAGAAAGAATCTGAGAAGTGACTGGTATCCCTTTGCCTGGTCTATCACTGGGCCTGCATGAAAATAAAAGACCTCATAGAAAAGGGGTTTTATACAGAAAGTTTGAATTGTAAGCGCCTGAAGTCATGTGATCGATCACATTATTTTTGTGCAGACACCAGTGAGGTTTGTGGCTTCTCATGGCCTGAACACAGAAGGAAGCAGAGGGCAGTGGTGATGACTCTGGGACTGCTCCTCTCTGCCAGAAGCTTCCCTGTACCCCAGGACAGCAGACAGGTACCTTCTGAAAGATGATCCTACAGGCAAACATCCCCTTTGCATGAACATATGACTATTTCCAGCACAGATGAGTGGTCTGACAGGCTGACGAGCAAGGGCTTTTTGTGAGAGGTGTCCCCTGAAAAGCTGAAAAGCAGTGGGCAAGGGCAAGCTGAGACTAGGCAAGCAACAACCTCCTGGATATAGAAAATGCTTCCTCTGTCTCCTTTCTAGGGTTTTTATCTTTTCTGTGGTGTGCTGTCAAGATCTAGTCACTTCCTCAAAAAGCAGATCTAGCGTTGCTGACTAGGAAGCATCCCACATTAGCCATTCTTGGGGACTGAAATCTCCTTGTAGTGCTCAGCATCATTAGCTCTGACCAAGGCAAGGACTCCTGCTCTACAGCCCTGTCCCAGGTGGTGAACCCATTTCAGTATGGATGCAGTTTCAGGAAAATAAATGCAGTTGAGGTAGCAAAGCAAAAGAGTAGTTGTTGCTTATTCTAATTTTAATGCAGTAACTTCAAGCTCCCAGGATTTCTCTTGTTCTTTTAGTACTCATCAGTTGAACCTTGATTAGCCCTTAATTAGTGAGCTGCAGCTGAGGATGATGAATTGTCATCCCCAGATACTGACAGGGATGGTGGGAATCTCTGCTGGCCTGCCACAGTTTGTTGCTCTTGTTCAGGACCTCAGTTTGTCCAAACACACTGTGCAGTAGTGGGACCAGGGCATATGGGTTCGGATGACCTATTTTGCACTTGGAGGTACTTTTGTAGATCTGGTATGCCACAGGTGTCACATGGAAGAGTCAGAGCAGCAGGCAGCAGGATTATCAACCTTGGCTGATCCCCCTCCCCTTGTGCCAGGACAGGTTGGCATTGCCCATAACCAACTTTTCTCCACTCCAATGGCAAAGAAAAAGATACTCCTCTGGGGAGCACCCTGTCCCAGAAGCCTGCATGTCAAACCATCACTGTTCTGTACCAGGTAAGGGGAGAGGGGCCACTGACATGGCAAAGAGAAGATGTTTGTCTGTCTGAAAGGGAAAATAATAACCCATTTTGGGTATTCTTGCAGAAGGAGGATCACGTTCCATTTTGAGGTGGACTACAGCAGAGAGAAGGTGGCTATGCGAGCTTGCTCCATCCAGGATTGGGGATCATCTGCACATGAGACCAGCAAGTATTTACTGAGCTCAGGTGTTGCCTTCCTTGAAACGGCAACACTCAGAGCAGGAGGAGGGGCTGGAGGCAAGTGAGACTGGTAAGAGACCAGCACTTCATCACTGGGCCCTGCTTCACCTCAACAGTTATGGCAACAAATCCTGCTCTCTACACATCTCCACATGTTCCAGAGTTTTGAAGGGATACATGTGGTTGCCTTGATGTATTTTAACAACATGGCTCTTTAAGTCGCAACTGTATTTTACACTGTATTCAGCAGATAAACAGCCACTATAATTCCACTGCCTTCAAGGCAGTGCTTCAAGTTGCCATGGCTCCTGGGCTGCCAGAAGGTCTCTGACCACAAGTCACACAAAGCCAAAGAAAATAAGAGATCAAAGCAAGAGATGCAAGGAAAATGTTTCATTTCTTTTAAGTGAACTCATGTACAATTTCACAGCATGGCAAGGAGGAATCAAGGCTTTTGCATAAAATCATCATCCAAGGATGTCTCCTAATCTCTGATCTTCTCAGTCCTCATGATCAAACAATTAAACTGAAGCTGTCACAAGCAATGGCTGTCATTTGACTTGGTCTGCTCCAAGCTCAACCTGCTCCAGCCCAACACCATCTGTTTCCTCTGCCTTGCAAACAGCCTGCAGGACACAGCAAGGTTTTCACTGGGAAAGGTGGGCTGGATGTTCACCCGAGGGTGAGGATCTGTGGTTTCCACTGTTCAGGTACCCAAGCTGCTCATATGTTCTGTGGCCAAGCAGCAGCTGCTTGGGTGCTGAGTGATGCAGATGGCTGGCATTGATGGTGAATGGCTCTGAGAGAGAGAATCAGCAAGTGCTGCTCATCTAAGAATAGCACTGGCAGGATTGGTCCTGCTGTCTCATACCAGGCCAGCTCCAGAGGGTCCTGGCCAGCTCAGCCAACATCTATCAGGCCTGCATGCCCCACACCATGCTGGCTCTGATGCCTGTAGTTATCCTCTGAAAGGCCCCAGAGATCCAAAGCTTCCTGTTGATTGTGCACTGCTCCTCACTGGGGGAGGAGAAACTGGGGAAATGTTTTCCATCCATTGTGGTGACACACCAGGGGAACCCCATGGAAACAAAGATTTCTCTGACCTCTTGAATCCCACTGGGGAAGGACACCATGTGCCAAACACCTCCTGAGCCATCCCATGTGAGGCTGACTTCCTAATCCTAAACTCATTATTTGCAACTCAGGGGTGGAAACGCGTGGTTGCCAGCTCCCAAATGACTGGTTCAGCCCACTCGGGACTCTCTGATCCTCTTGAGGTGGATTGCATCTTCCGCCCCACAAAAGGAGTGAGCTCACCACGGATCAGGCTGAGTGTGTCTCTCCCTCCCCTGGCAGTCCTCCCAGATTACAGCATGACCCTCAGCTATGAGTCACCTCTTTTCTCACAAACCCAGACACTATACAGAGCAGGCAGTTGCTCATCTGCGCCAATGCTGAGAATTTACTGCGGCAAAGTGAGTTTGGCCTGCAGTGATTCCTTCTCTGCATATGACCTTCCTGACTTTTGCTGGTCCTCCTATGTAGAGCATCTTTGCGCAATTGCTTCCCCAAGCATGGACTAGCAGCAGCACTTGGGAGGAGAGAGGGAAAATCCTGTGGGGCTCTTGCAGTGACAAGAAACAAGTGATAGCCAGGTGCTGACCATGCAGTGGGGCTTTCCATGGATTCATTTCTGGAGACAACGCCTGGCAGTTTGCCTCAGCCCTGCTGGCTGTAAACAATACTTTATATTGGGCACTGATGTTGTTGGTGTGAATGCTCCTTCCATGCATCACTGGAGGTGAGTAGGGTCAAGCACAACCAGTGACCACTGTGCCTGATCATCCTGGCAGAGCCCAGTGGGGAGCATCAAAGCTTGAGGGGAAGACAGGTAGGCTGTTAAGTGGGTTGCCAACTTTGTACCCTCCATCAGACTTGTGCATGCACTCTGAACCTGCTGGTTCCCACTTACAAGCCAGAGAATCTAACTTTGAGAGCAATGCCAGTACTGCCTTCGGTATCAGTTTTGCTGCGCCAATCCATATACCTGCTCCAGGACTGGAGGCATGAGGAGTGCCTAGGCCATCCCAGGTGCAGGCAGGGTGTCAGGGGCACCAGGCAGCCATGGGGCTGACCCAGCTCCTGCTGCCTCTGCCGGTCATGATGCACAACCAGAGAAGTGAATCAGCAGCACTGTGATGCACAGTCATGAGAGAGCTGACTCCTCCTGGGAGGGCTGTGAGGATGCTGGGTTTGAGGAAAGGCAACTTCAAAGCCCCACTCCTGCTCTCTGCTTGTTTCCACACCTGCGTGCTTCCAGCACTTTCAAAGATGGAAGAACTAGCCCAAAACTCTGTGTTTTGCTTTGGTTTGTTTGTTTCCTCTCTTCTGGAGTTGCGTTCCTCCTATGTCGTCTGGTTTAGCATTTTGCCAGCTTGGCTAAGTATCTTGTAAGGAAATCATTTATAATAAAGCTAGTATGCTGGGGTTTATCATTTATAAGTGTGGGTCAGGGTTTAGTTCACTGTGTTAAACTCTCCATGCTGCATGTGATTTTTCAAGCTTTGTCAGGAACAAAAAGTTCTGGGGATGTGCAAGGCATGACTGCATGGTTTCCATGGAGACTCTGCTAGTTAGGCTGTGGAAATCCTGAAAAGGCCAGAGGATGACTGACAATACAAGGTCTTAGCGGCTGATCTGAAGAGCCAGACTGAATTAATGAGATTTTTCACAGAGAGTTATTAGCAAGGCTAGCACGGTATGGCACTTAGGCCTCTTTCGTTTTCTCAGCTGCAGTCTTGGAAAACAGAAATGGAAATATCTAATTGCTGTTTTTTAAGCCCTTTTAAGATTATTTAAACCTATAACATTTTAAGGATGTAATGAAAAGCAGGTTTGTTTGCTTTTTTTATCATTTGGATACTGTTATTACTGTGTTTTTTGGTGGCAGTTGCCCTTTATCTGTACAGAGATGGAAAATTCAATAATACTTATTACATTGAGCAGTTAATTCCCACATACTGTGAACACATTACTGTTCAAAGTAAGTTATCTCAAGTTCCATTTAGAGCCAAGCACAAGATACCATGGCTTTGTATCTCCTAGGGCCATATTAATTATTTATTACTGACTGCTAATACAAACTGTTAACTCAGGCTAGTAATAGTTTGTTCATTTATCCATCACTTATTGCATCTTCCCCGTGTTTCTGCCTACCCCCTTTCACCAGTCTGCTCAGGCTATGAATGCATGTATATTTTTTGGACCCAATTAAAACAACACTAAAACATTATCCGTATGAGTTGCTGAATTTTGATCAGGACCTGACTTTTGCAGTGTCTGAACTACAGGATTTCACTGGACCATTAACAGGTGGATGATCAATAGTTAGAGGGAGATGTCTATTCTTTGCCAGTGAACTAAATGGATGTATCTGCCTGTTTCTGGTAGGAGTAGCTTGTTTGCTGTTTCATTTTCAACCAATACAACAAAAAAGTGTTTGAACACTCTCCTGCTTTCCCCGGAAAACACTATTTGCTGAAATCAGCACAGCTGGTACAGCAAAGCAGCATGTTGGGGACTGCTATTTCTTGTTGGTTTGCACAAGTGCACATGCCCATATGTTTCTGGGAGATGTAAAATCATAATGTTGCTGCTGAGTAATCCACAACAAAAGCACATGCGGGCTGCATTCCTTGGATTCCTGTACAGTAGACTAATCCACTTAATCTTACTGTTCATTTCTCTGGCTGGAATTTCACAGTCCCTTTTGATTTACTGGTTTGTAAATCTCTGATTAAGCGCCTGGGGGAGGGGAGGGGTAGAGGATATAATCTCTGAAGCCCCCTATTTCCTCTCAAATGGTTTTATGGGAAGGAAATGTGTAAGTTGGAGTGGGGGTTAGCTGGTCTTATTTGGCCATCATTGTGTCATCATCTTATGATTTTTAAAAATATTTGTTCGGTAGTTTTCTCTGTTCTCAGTTGTTCAGTGCATGGGCAATGCATCTTTTTTGCCACATGGCAACATTTTTTTTAATCTATTATTTTTTTCCCTTTTCTAGTTGTGTTTTTTTAAACAAAGATGCTAACCAAGATGTGTGGAAGTTTTCTTTTCTATTAGTGCACCAATAGTTACAGACAATCACAGAACACAGGAGCTAGATGTTGGCTGTGAAGCAAATTCCCAGAAATCTGCTGTTTAGGAGGAGGCATACATAGGAACACAAGATAAATCCCTAGCTAAGCAGGCAGATAAATGAGAGTGCTTAGCCTCAGAAGGTGCTCAACTGATACAAATATCAATTTAGGACCTGCTCTTGAAATATAACGGTGTAAGTAAATAATAGCGGTAGCTACCTAACTTAACGATTCATAAAGGATGGGAAATTAAACCGAGCCGAGCTCCCAAAATAAACCCTCCATTTAAAAGAATAAGTTACCACAACCCTCAGCATCCTCAGCCTCCTCGCATCCTGCGAGTGCCCTGGTTTAGTGAGTGCCGTGGCTGTGAGCGGGGCTGTCCCCAGGCAGGGTCCCGGGTCTGCCTGGCACAGCTCTGACTCACAGCCAGCCCTCCCCCTGCCTGCTGCTGACTCCCTGCTGGAGCGTGAGGACATCTCCCAGCTCATCGGCAAATTCCTCCGCAGCCCCACGCTGCCTTCCACAGCCTCGAAGGAGGATGAGTTTTAGGTCGCTGCCTTCCTCCCCCTCCTGCAGTCACGCATCCCACCGAGCAGCTCATGGCTGTCCCCAAGCAGTGCTGCTGGTGGGAAGGATCTGTCGCTGAAGCCAGGCTTAACTATCCATCAAGAAATTAATCAGGACGGGTCTGAAGAAGTGAGCAGGCAAATAAAATAACATATGGGCTACCTGACAACAAAATGTTTGGAGAAGCTTTACTCAGGGAGAAAGGATAAAATCTCCCACGCTCTCCAGGGCTGTCCAGAGACATTTACAATTAGATCCAAATTGAGTTTAGGCAACAGATTTAAGTCTGAGTTGAATTGCCTGGCCTTGGATCTGAAGATGCCAAGTCCCGTGAACTAACCTCTGCCCAAAGTGATGAGAACTGCGCAAGAACAACCTCTCTCACAGCGCTTCTGCCATCTGGGCTGGTGCCAGGTCCCAGGGCGTGGAGACACAGCCTGCTCCCAGGATGGGCCATGCTGGTGGGATTTCAGCTGCATCTGAATGGGAAGTGGAAAACAGATTTTTCTAAACTTTGGCTGTAAACCAGAGCTAAAGCCACTGGGGCAGTCAGGCCCTTGGGTATCAAGCTGATTTTATTTGAAAGCTTGGAAGGTTTTGTTCTGATATTTTGGCTTTAGCATGCCTGAAATGCTCAGAGGAAGCACTGGGAATGCTGTGAATCTCACCACCCATACTGTTAACCTCCTACAGCCAACATAGCCTCTCAGTCATTCTTTTGAAAGGGCTCCCTGGTAGGATTGCTGCAGCTGAAAGAGAAAGATAAGAAGCAATGGGCAGCCAGTGGAAAGAAGTAGGGTCTCACGAGGGTATTTCCACAGTGAATTGATAAGAAGGGTGATAGATAAATGCCACCTGAACTTTGGGTTCAAGATGTAGAGCAGATAAGTGAACCACAATGACTCAAAGGCTATAAATCTTCTGTTCCAGACAAAATTAATCCAAGGCTGTCACAGGAGGCTAGAGAGGAAATTTGGAAACCCCTTTGGAGTGAATGTCTGCCAAACTTGGAAACACATATATTGTGCTATGACCTGTCAGTCTGTATGAGCCATGCTGCTGGGGTGCAAGCCAGACCCTTTGGCTTTCTGTCCCTCACGGTGCAGACAGTGCTGCTAAGAAAGGATAATACAGGAACCCACAGAGAAGTTTTGTCTATCCAGGCATGTATCTGCCTTCAAATAAGCTTAAGTGCAAGTGGGCAAGAGAGAAAATACACAGCAGCAAGGTAAGATTTAATGGGATGCCAGCTGGTTTAATCAAACCCTCTCTCAGGTGTGCCCACACTGAGAAATGAGTGCTTGCTTTCACAAGGCTAAGGCTGACCTGTGCTAGCAAACTACCACACTGTTTCTGTGAGCGTGTTACAGCCTCCCAGCTTGCTGACCATCTGGTGGTCTCTCCTGTTAGGATTAGACAGGTCTTTGAGTCCTCAAATCAAGGCACCTGAATGGTTTGATATCACTCTTTCATGGCATACAGTGCTTGGTGACGCTATGGACTTGGCAGGTCCCTGGAGTGTGACCCACTGGGTCTTGAGGACACTGTGAGTGGGTATCTGCAGACTGCAACCAGCTCCCCTCCACCTCCCCTGACCTCTCTGTCTGCCCAGCTGCACCCACTCCTGTGGGCTGGCTTGGGGCAGGAAGGTTATCTTTGCTGCTATCAGGGCTAGAGGCTTTGTTTATTTTTAGATTACTTTGTGAAGTCTGGACAGAGAGACGAAAAGCCAGCTTAAAGAGGTCTGTGCATGCCAGACTGTCTTGCTTGTGCTCTGGCTCTGAAAACACAGGGAAAACGTGAAAGGATGGGCTCAATCTAGCCAGATTGATTGAAGATGTCTCTGCCCACGTTTTGAGTGGCAGATGTAGTACGGGGGTGGGCTCTGATTCATTTTGGTGCAAAGGCAGCAAGGCTCTGCCAAATCCTCTGCTTGAGCCAAGCTGGTGGATGTTGAGCTGAAGAGGATAGACCCACCAGCCTGCTGCTCCAATAGCTCCTCTTAGAGAGCAACAATTTCCACCTGGGAAATGCTGAAAACACCTTGTGGGAACTTGAGATCATCTTGAAGTGCCCTTTGGTAGGACTGAGCTGTGAAATGCAGGTGGGCCTGAACTTCTAATTTAATGAACAGAAAAAAACCTTTTCCATCATCCTGTGTTACATATTACTGGGAACATTTTAAAAGTGGGCAGTTCATTGTCATTCAAAGGCCAAATTTAAAAGCAATCTGGAAAGATGGTTACTGTCTGCCCGGCTCTGGCATTTCAGAGCTCATCGGGGTTGAGGAGAGGGAGCTCTGAGCCCTTCGGTCCTGCTCCTCAGCAGAAAACAGTGCCACCCAGGGAGGTGAAAAAAGCTACCCTCCCTGCCATCCCCCCAGGTGTGGCGACAGCAGCTCTCTTGCTGATTGTCAGTGAGTTTACTGACTGCTAATGAAGTGGAGGGAGAAGTGATTTTCAGTGATGTCCACAAAAAAAAAAAAAACCAAAAACAACAACAACAACAACAAAAAAACCCCAAACAAACAAACAAAAAAAAACCACCAAAAAAGTGTGAAAACCACTGGCTATTTTTGGAGAATTCTGCCCTGCTTTCTCCCTTCCTGCAACTCCCCCTCTCCCCTCCCCCAGCAATTTAAGCATCATCCTGGGTGAGGTGGGGGATTTTTATGACTATATATGGTTGTTGTTGGGTTTTTGCAGCAGTGAAGTTAATAAAGATGGATATCAGCAACAAACTGTCAAGTCCTGAGCTGGAGAGATTTTTCACTCAGTGAAATAGACCAGGGCAAATAAATAATCCAAGAAGTGGTAGAGCTTGTAAATATTGACATGTACAAGCAAGGAAAGAGAAGTTAGGCAAAATAAAAAATGAGATGGGAATTGCTCTTTTTCAGGTTATTGCTTGGAAAAAAAAAATCTACTTTTACCTAGTGTCCTGCCTGGAAGAGTTAATATTTTCCGATTAGAAGGTTTTAAGTGTTTGAAAGGGTGTGTTGCTGTTCCTCCAAGACAGCATCTCAGTTTGAGGGTCAGTCTCCCTTCCCAGCCTTTGGCAGCACAGCGAGCATTAGTTCTTCATCCATGTGGTATCATACCCATGACATAGAAGACTAAGGAAAGAGGAAAGAAAAGTGAGAAGCAGAAGAAAACAGAGGGAAACTGCTTTTTTCTCTGGTTTCCCACCAGAAAAGGGACTTTTTTAAGATCTCCACAAGAATACCTTTTAACCAAAGCTGAGGTCCAGGCCTATTGCCCAGTGACTTTTCCAGCACATTCAGGGAGATCACACAGGGAGATGCAGAGCTGCACAGGTCCCACTAGCTCTTGTTCCCTCTCCCATACAGAGGAGAGTTTTGGCTCCCTGGGGTTTGCCCTGGTGATACATGGTTGTCACACACCATCTAACTAGCTGAAAACATCTTTAAAACACCTCCTGCTTTGTTTTGTTTTCCTCTTCGTTCTTAAAAGCTCTAAGAAGCTAGTAGGCTTATCATGTGTAGCTAGTCCATCCATGGCTGACTGGTTGTTTAACTGGTTTGTTGCCCAAGTCTTCCTTTCTTCGAGCCAGTTTGTCTACATCTTTATGACTGAAGGAGAGTTTGCATTACTGCTCTGCCTGTACATCCTCTGGAAAGGCTCCAGACCTTTGAATGTTGCAACCACATGAAGAGCAAGCCAGTGGTGTAACCTTAAAGAGGAGCGTTTTCTGCAGTCAAGATGGGAAATCTTTTGTAACGTAATTGTGCCAGTGAGTTTAAAAAGCAGTAGTGCAGTAGCCAGTGGTGTTTCAGCCTCTTGTTATACCTTACTGGCCAAGCTGCTGTAATTACGGTAGATAGAACTGAAGTTATTGGGGATGGTGTTCTTACAAGGCAGGCATAAAATTCTAAATAAAAAGAAGTGTTTCCAGATACTCAGTGAAATTAATGGAAGGGAAAGAATAGTGGTCTTTAATTATTTCAAACCCAGACTATTAAGGCAGATGTACATCATCAGTCTTCTAAGAATGTCCTGGGGACATAGCCAAGACAGTATTTTTTTTCCTTCTATCATAGCTGATTTAATATCTGCACTAGTGCACACGCAAGATGATATGAAACTTGTGCTTTTCAGTTCAAGTCCTTGTAAATGATTCCCCCTTGGAGATTGTTAGAAATAGTGGGGTTGTTGTACACATGGGAATCAGTACTTCAATGCATGTGCCAGGAAGGCAAAGGTGGGTTGACCCTGTCTGTGTTAAGTCAGGGAAACTATGGGGTTGAGCTGAGCAGCTAGTGGAAATAAAAAGAAAAACTAATTCCAAGCAGGCCCCAGTGAGCATGTTTTTATCCAAAAAGCAATCAGAGAGAGGAATATGACCTACCAGATGGAATTGCTGAGGCAGAGGTGAAAGTTAAAAACAACAATAACGAAACCCGATCAAGTATAATTTTGACAGAATGAAGACATTAGACAGAAAAGGCCCCAGCAGGAGAGTTTGGCTCATCCTGAGCCCAATATTTCATTTGTTTTTAGAAGACCTCTGGAGTAAGCCATGTCACAGCACCATAAGATGTTGAGGCTGAACCAGGCTGAAAGCTGCAGTGCCTGCAGCCCTGTGGTGGGGCTGAGGCTTGCTGGCAGCTGGTTGTGGGCAGAGCTGCTGTGCCTCTCCTCCTCACCAAGGCCTCTAAAAAGAGGGACTGGGGGTGTTGGGATCTGAGTCCCACTCCAGTTTTCCCTGTTACAGTATTCCATAGCATTGCCCCTATTACCTATTGGGAAATTCCGTGGAGAAACACCAAGTATGGACTTAACTCTCTACCCTTCTTTTGCTGTAAAAGGGATTTTGTGTGCTAAACAAAATTTAGCCCCTCTTTATGACTCTCAATTCTGCCCAAAGTTATGAAAGCCTTAATGTAAAAGAGAATCATTCCCTCTCTGCCTATAAATTTTGGTCTGTCTTTTAGAGCCATTAATGGCTGACAAATTCACCAGAAAAACTAGAAAAACAAACTGGAAGAAAAGTGAAGAAAAGTGTGATGGAAATAGAGGAGCATGTTTCTAAAGTCTGCCAAACGTTTGGTGTGCTGTTGCTGTTTTGCACTGTGTGGCTTTGGGTGCCCGGGATGGACGCAGGAGCACAGAGGGGGATGGAGGGAAGTGTTGGCTGTGCTGCAGGAGGTGGCAGGAAGTGGAAGGGTGAAGCCACAGCAACGAGCAGAGAGCTCTGTCAACTCCGTAATAACGGGGTTGTCTGCTTGAGCTTGGCTGGTTACCAAGTCAAGGTTTTGTGGTGTGAGTTCATCTGCTGGCTTTTCCCTGTACATGATGTAATCTCTCTGTGAGTGTGATATTTATTACACCCAGCTCCGTAGTGGGTACGTGCAGTCAGAGCCAGCCTCAGAAAGTTTGGAAACAGCTTCTCAATCTTTTTTTTTTTGCATCCTTTCGGCTGACCTATGACATAATGGGTGTCCCGGCTCCCTCCTTGGGCTGCCCGCTTCCCTCCTCGCCCCCTCCCTCCTCCCGCCCGTCCCAACGGATTGTCAAACTGCCTGGCCTTTATCTCCTCTCACAGGCTTCTTGACAAGTCACAGGATGATTTATGCTCTGATAACTTCTGCTTTTAAAGGCTGGGCTAATAAAAGCAGCCTCTGCAAAAACAACTTTTGCGGGAGGTGTGGGGAAACCCACCCACCCACCATCGTGCTCCACGGGCGAAAGCACCATCTCAGCAGAGACGCCGCCGGGCGGGCAGCGCCAAGGGCCCCTCCCTCCCCATCCTCCCCCGGTGCCCGAAGGGATGTGGTGGTGGGAGGAAAGCCTGGGCTGGCAAGTCCCAGCAGGTGAAGGAGCACAGGGTATGCGTCACCCGTTTCCCTTTCTCTCTGTCCCGGTATGCCCTGCTCAGCATCCTGCAGAGCCGGAACCTGGTGTCCGCCTCGGCAGCAGGTGGGGGGCCAGGGCTGCGTGTTTGGGATGTTGGTGGTAAGGTCTGTGCTTTGCTAAAGGAGGAAAATAGTTTATCACGATGATACTGCTTTCAATGTGTTATAAATGCAACGGCAAAAATCGGATTAATAAAGAAACAATTTATTAATAAAACAATCCCAATCACCGATAAAGAGAGAAACCACAAATAGGACAGGCAGCACAGCGCTGGGTGGATAAGGGGTCCGTACTCTAAGGTACAGTTTTCCCAAATCCACACGGAGCGGATCGCAGCTCGGGGTTTTATAGGGGTTTTCGTGTCCCGAGGCGAAACAGGTGCATGGAATAGTCCGGCAAATAGTCCAAATAATTTTCGGATGGGTTTCCCGGATTTGTCGAACTTTGCAAATAGTATTCCAGGAAGATTCCTTTCACATGAGGATTGGGTTCGCTGGTCCATGGTTATTTCAATATGTATTCCTCGGCGGAGAATTCCCCTTCGTTCGGGGAGGAATTTCTCTGTCTGGGTATGATGCCAATTCTTATCTGGGTTGGCCAGTGTCTTTGTTCATCCTGATGGCTCCTGTCCCGTTCTTTGTCCCGGGACTGGGGGATGGCAGAAGCTTGGCTTGGAGGGAATTTTCTACAGACTATAGCTTTTCACATTTTTTATATTAACACCTATCTAACATATTCTATATTCTTTTATCACGAATTTTTACCCCAATGACATATTTATCACGAATGTTTTATCTGCAGTGTTGGGGCTGCAAGAAGGCCAGGGATGAGGCAGACAGCTGGACCTGTGATCCCAGTGCACTGACCACAGCACCGGCATGCCACAGCTGCAAACACACATCTCCCTGCCCTTCATTAACTTCTGGCCTTGAGGTTTACCCCAAAGCCCCCAAAGGCACTGCAGCTGCACCAGGGAGCAGGCAGCAACCTGCCCCAATGCAGCGGGGCCAGCAGTGCAGAGAGGCTGCACCTGGGGACATGTGTGCTGGCCTTACAGACCTGCCCAGCTAAACACTGCTGGAACTTCAGCCTAATGGCCATCCACCCTGGAAGTTCAGATGTGGGCACAGCTGTGGGCACAGACTCTGTTTTTGTGTTTTAAGCACCGTGGAGTTAAACCCTTAAATCAGCTCCTACTTCAAAGCACTCCCACTGTAATTATAAGACTAGAAGGATGAGGTGGGCACTGGCAAACATACATAGAAAGCATAGAAATATTTTTGCAAGATCTAACGTATTTAAATTCTTCTTACAAGGTGAGTTTATAATTTTATATTTATTTTGCAACTAGGAAAGGGAAGATTTTTCCTCTGACTGCTGTATTAACTTGGTACTGAAACCATTCTGCCTTTCTGAACAAAAGCAAGTAGGCCATGCCACAACTAAGATCAGCACACTAGGTTTCCTGGGGTGGAAAAATCATGAACAAATAAAAATCAGGTGTTGAAATGAAAGCTGAATCTGTACCTGAACTGAAACTTCTGCAAATAATCAATGAACACAGAGCAGAGAACAATTTAGATTTTTGTGAAGATTTTTTTGTAGTTATTTTTTGTGTGGTGTATTTGATTTCTCAGAACTTTTTTTTTTTTTAACTTCTGAAAGACATGGTTGTACTTGCCTAAACTCCTAAACAACCTAGTTAGACCTGAGAACATATTCACAGCAAAATTTATATTTAGTTCAAACTTGCTTGGCTTCAGGTTTCTTTACAGTCTCTAAGCTCAGCCCTGGTTCACTGGGAGGTTTGTGAAAGACCATGAACTTTTAGAGGGAGCATGGACTGATTTATGAGTCTGCCTGAAAATCCATGTGAAGTTTGCCTTTCGCATAACCACGATGCAAAAATATCTTCTTCCCCCCTCAACCCCTTCCTGTGGTACTGGATAAACACGGATGTGTTTTATCTCCTGTTTCGGCATTGAGTCTTCCCATCACAAGCAACATCTCGCTTGCTTCTTTATAAATCACCAGTGGTACTAACAACAAGATGTTCACGGCTCTGGGATTAGGACTTGTTACTTTATTGCTGCTACCATGAGCCAGGCAGGATGGAAATGATGCCAATTTTGATTTATTTTAACTTGATGTTAATGCTGTTGTGCACATTTTGCTCTGGATTGTAACAGCTGAAGACATTCTGGGGCTGCACAACGGTCTCTCAACATCTTGTGATGTATGCAAGGGTGCAGGAGGGCATGTTGCTGTTGTATCTGGTTGTGTGCTTGGGGAAGTGCTGTGGGATGGAAATGGCCAGCCATGCGGGGTGCTCGCTGCAGTGCTGTCCCATGGTCCTCTGCAAGGACAACTGTGTCACATCCAGTGAGGGGTCTAGGGGGGAAGGGCCACTGGTGGTGTGCTTTTCAGGTTACTTTCACAGTCAGTGTCTCCCTCAGGGTTGCATCTCTCTATATTCTCACCACAGGAATAATGCAATCTTTTGTTAGGAGTAAGGGATTCCACAGCTTTTCTTGTCTCCTACACACACGCAAATGGTTGGACATCTGAATGTCTTGTTTCTCTGTTTCCAGACCGTGTGAAAGATTTTATCAGTCATCTGCAGGCACCAAGACCTACCCTGGGCTCAGGACAGTCCATCCTCTTTCAAGCAAAGGGCACCTCTTCCCTTCTCTGTGCACACAAGCTGCTCCCTGCAGCAATTTTTGCAAATGCAGCCACTTCTCAGGTGGGAGAGGCAGCTGTGTTGGGTCTATTCTCCACGGGTTTGACATCATCCTGCAGTGTCAACCACAGGGGCTCACATCAGGGCTCACATCTTTAGAGTTCCAGAGATGGCCCATGGAAAGTTCCCATCTGGCACATGTTGCCAGAGAGGAAAGGGCAGAATGCTGCAAGTGAAGGGACAGCAGACTGCAATGGCTTCAAGACCTCTTGAAAGGTGTTTGACATCGGAAACACTTTGGAAAATTGTCTGGATACATGAAAAGACCAGTCTATCCTAAACACACAGCTGGATTCCCCCTCATTGCAAGGACTGAATTTCTCCTTATGGTAGGGCAAACACAGGATAAAAGAAAAATTTGTATATTTTTGTTTTAACCATCACATGCCTCATTTAAAGGCTAAGTTGAAAATTACTTCTCCAATTTGGAAATGCCTTCCATTTTACATTCCAAATTAATTTACAGTAAAACAAATTTGTCCATTTGTAATACTTTAGGGGAAACACTTGGAAATCTCCCAAGCATTTTGATTCAGCAGATCTGACTTATCTCTTTCCCTTTTTCCCATCCTCAAATTTTCGCTTGTTGATTTGGGTTTTTTTCCATTCCGTTATGAGGCAGGATAAATATTAAATATGACAGCAATTCCAACGGGACCAACAAAATGATTGTCACTCAGCTCTGCTCAATGGCTACTCCTCCAGCTCATATATCAGCCAGAAGGATCACTGCAGGGTTGCCTGGCTCATTTTCCTCTGTGGTTTGTCTGTGCAGATGATGTGGGTTAACCTGGGAGCTGAGAAACTGGAGCTAATCCTAGGCCCCTCCTGCACTTCTGAAGAGCCCAGATGTGTGGAGCTTATAGGCCAGCTCTCAGGTCATTTCCATTATTGGGGATCTTTCATTAGGCTGGTCCTACTCTTGATGTATCGTATTTCTTCTGGTTGAGAGTTACTTATATTACTCCACTGTTTATCACTTTGTGGTTTTATTTTATATTATCCCTGGCCCACAATGACTTATCAGGCTGTGAACTCATATAACGAAACTTGAGCTGCATTTTTTCTGGCAGAGCTGCAAACAGAACTCAGTTCACAGAATTTCCTGATCCTGTGAGTTTCATAAAGGTGTGAGGTGATAATTCAAACCAACATCTCACTTGGTCTTGTTGTCACATGAAGTTAAAAATCCACAAAAATAGTTCACGGCAACTAAAGGTTGGTCTTCAAACCGTGACAAGAGGGTGCCAGAGGAATGGAGAAGTGAAGAGTCTCCAGGAACAGAATATTATAAATCCTTTTTAGATTAACAACTAATTGTTCAAATAGATTCAAGAAGAATTTGTAATAGAGTAAAAGGTTAAGTGATAACCTGGTGACTGTTGATGGAATGAAAATATAGCCTAGAGTTACCTTAGATGAGAATAACACTAAAAAAGGCACTTCCATGGAAATTTGTCTATGTAAACGATAATATAATGAACTGGATCAAGATTAGCACATGTGCATTAGGAATTTTGTCATATTGAGTGAAAGAAACCTACTTGAGGGACAACACTGAAAGTATAATTGCTTTGAGGGCAAATCTGTCTTCAGAAATAAAGGCTTGTGAGATTGCAGGGGAAAAAAAGAGCGACTTCAGGCCAGGGTAAGCTGTTGTTTTATTTGTGTCTACTCAAAATATAGGAGTGTTTTATGTCAGAGGAGCTTTTCCCAGTGGGAATGAACGAGAAACTCTAATGGATAATAAATGCTGGGGGTCAGGAGGTTTTCAAACTTCTTTTATATTGTGCACCGCACTGGCTTTGAATGACTTACAGTCCTTTTACTCTTTTTGTTCCAGGGAGCATGCATCACCTCCCTACCTCTCCCATAAATGAAGTGCAGTGGCAGAGCATTCAAAATAAGACCCAGAGGGTCTAAACTGGAGGTTCAAGACTTACCTTGGATTTTAGATGAAAATCTGGAGACGATCTGGCTGTTTGTAGGGGTTTGGTTATATGAACCGGGAGTCAAAAGGCCTGGCAGGGATGTGACTGAGCATGCCATAAATCCTGCTGGTCTGAGAGGCTCACTGGCTTAGGAGAACCTTTAATCTTTAACACACAGCTCCCCTCTGGTTTTCACAGATGTTACTTGCTGTGAGAACACAAGAAGGGATTTGGAGGACAGTGTTCCCAGCCACTCTCGTGAGAATTTGGATGTGGGAGCAAGGAGGGAGATCCTGACTTTTGCAATCCTTCAGGCCCTCTGCAGTGTCCAGCAGGGTCCCTGATGGAGACCTCCATCAGGCTGCAGGCTGCAGTTTGGGAATGCCTGTCCCACAGCACTGACACACTGTTGTAACTTCCTCACTGACCTCAGAATTTGCTGCAGTGCCTGGTGAGATCCACTGCCATGATGACCTTCCCTTACACCAGCTGAAGTGAAATCCTCCTGCGTCAATCCTTACACTCATAAGAGCTCCAAGGGACTAGAGGATGATGGAGAGTTTTTAGCCATGTCCAGCATCCTTGCGAAGCAGATGTCAAGTGACCATGAAGGAGCACAGGAAGATGTGCCGGTACTCCTGTCTGCCTCAGGTGTGATCCTTTCCCTTTCCCTTTCCCTTTCCCTTTCCCTTTCCCTTTCCCTTTCCCTTTCCCTTTC
>VWZU01010549.1:1059851-1108075 GCA_013397095.1 Sterrhoptilus dennistouni | reverse complement strand
CTTTCCCTTCCCCTTCCCCTTCCCCTTCCCCTTCCCCTTCCCCTTCCCCTTCCTCTTTTCCTTTTGGAAAGAACTATAACAGGACAGCTGGCTGAAGCCAGGACCTCATAAATGAAGATGTCCAAAATATAGTCACTTAAAAATACATATCTATATAAGCACAACCTGATCTTTTGCTTCTGCCAACTTCTGTCTGTTAAGTGAAGATAATAAATGCTTTCTCACTTTATAGAGCAGTATGACACTAAATATATTTTCAAAGGTGTCTCATGGAACAAGGATGACTGCCACAGTGAGAAGAAAAAAAAGGCTTCCTCATCAGTTTGTATCACCTTTCTGTAAACTCCCTTAATAGCTGCTGGAAAAGTGCCATCACTTCACACACAGGCTACCAAATAAGAGGAACCCCCTCCTTGAAAGGGATTCAGATATATTTCCCTTCTGCAGCCTGACCCTGGCCCCAGCCTTGCCTCTCCCTGGGGCCAGCAGTGACTCAGTGGGATCTTCCCCTCCAAGGTTTGGGAGGGGGTCAGCCTCAGATCTACAGTCCTTTTGGGTGGGAGCATGGGTTAAATAAGTAATCTCTTAGTTGCCCTCTGGTTCCTCCCACATTGCATAAAGCTGGCTGGGTCATTCCACTGCTTTGGGAAGGGCTCTGACAGCAGTGTACTGAGCACTGAAGCCTACGAGGTAACAGAAAATAGATCCCTCCCTTGGCATCAGCGGAATATCACAGGAGATTTGTTAAATCTGTGCATAGATTTTTCCTCTTATGGAGAAGTGCTCAGCCTCACTCTCCTTTCTGTAGGTGCAGAAGGTCCTCACCTCCGTGGGGTGGTGCCAGGTGGGTGAGTGATGCCGGGTGGGCGCAGGCGTGGGGGCAGTCCAAGCCTGACTCAGCTGAAGGAGTGCGAGCAGCCCCCCTCCCTCTGACATGGCCTCGCCTGCGGGAGGGAAGGAAGGGGGAGTAGTGCTGGGATGGTAATGTTTTACTGTTGTATTCCTCATCAGATGGCCTGGTAAGCCGACTTCCAGGACTATGAATTCAAGTCAAGAGAAGGTTGCTAAATCAAAGAATGAAAAAGTAATGAGGTAACCCTTGCTGCTTCCCTGTGTAGTGTTGATAACCACAAATCTTGAAGCATCCCAGTGCTGCAGAGGCAGAAGAGAGCAAATAGCCTTGTTTAAGAGAGGAGCTGATAAAGGCAGGGGCAGATGTGCTTCTGCCGTCTCTGTAGATTTTACCTGGAGGTGCAGAGGTGGCTGGCAGAGATCAGCATCCCTCTGCCTGCAAATGCAGCTGGGGAACATCTTTGTCCTGAAACAGAGATGCACCTTTGTGCAGAGAGCCTTATGGGCTGCACAAAAGGGCTGAGGCCAATGTGCCTGTGTTGGGTCAGAGAAAAGGCTGAGACCCTCCATGTGCCCTGCAACCTTCTGAAAGTGCTCTTTGGGGTGGCATGGCCACACTGAAGGACCCCACTCTCCATACTACACATACTACAGAGGTCACTGCAGAGCAGTGACAGAAGTTTGGAGTCCTGCTGCCCTGGAGTACTGACAGCTGCCCCAAATGAGGGCCAACAACCCAAGTCAAGACACTGCTCCTTGAAAACCTGCTGCCACCGCTGCTTGTTTTCATAATCCTTTCCTCTACGATAGTATAAACAAGCTGTCATCTATTTTTCAATGAAAAATGCTTTTGCTTGGCTCGGTTTCACATTGCTCTGTTACTATTTGCTGTCGCAGAAGCTGCTGCAGCTATAAATAACCTCACCACAAGCTCCTCTCATCCGTGAGCTCAAGCACTCTCTTCAGAAGAGGTAGGCGAGATTAGGATCTTGTTTTGAAGGGTGAAGTGTCCCGGCAGAGGTGATGAGTGGGTGCCATCACTGGGGTGCTGGCACACCATGTACCTGACCCTCCAGTTGGCTTCCTGGCAGAGCGTGCAGGCTCCAGAAGCCCAAAACCACCTTGCTTGTCACCGAGGAGGTGATGCTCATGTCAAGAGCAGAAGATGAGAGCTGCCAGCAGCAATGTTTCACTTCCACGTCCCACTGATGGAAGCAGGGCAGCACTGCTGTCCATGGCCCTCATTTCCCTGTCACCATCTTGCACACAGCTTAGGAAAAACATCCCAGGCAGGCCACAGTCCCACTGTCTCTGGGATCTAGCTGCCCTGGAGTGGGTGATGTGGGCCTCTCCACTCCAGGTGGGACAGAGGTGCTGCCAGAGCACATATATGTGCCCTAACTGCAGGAAGAGAGACAAAGATTCAAGCTGTCAGAAAACTGCTTGTTACTGGGGCTTTTTTTTTGCTTGTTTTTTTCTTCCAGATTTACAAATCAGACTGGCTCAGATGAGAGGGTCAAATGAGACTTAGGTCTGGAGCAAGGAGAGAAGGGGAGGGCAGGCTCCATTTTGGAGTGAAACAGGGCAAGAATGACATCCTCCCCACACACTCTTGCACCACTCTAGGTGGTTGCAGAGCCCCCAGACTGCTGAGAAACCACGCACTGATCGCAGGTGTGTGATTTACAGGCGTCTTGCTCAACCTCTGCTGCCAACCAAGCGTGAGACACACCAGACAGGTTTCACACACTCCCCTCTTCCTGCAGGCATTTGCTTTGTTGTCCAGGGCTGTTGTTTTCTCTGCCCTGTTCACTCTTCAGTCCTGCCTTGGCCTCCTCCGTGGTGACAGCTGCATCCTCCCTGGTAAATGTGTACCGTGGGCAGGGGACGTGGTGTGACTTGCCCCAAGGTGGAGTGATGCGGTTACGCTTGTCCGGACCATTGCCCACACCAGAATAAGTGCTCTGAGATGACGATGCCCTAGATCGAGCTGGGAGTGAACTTCAGAAAGGAGAGCTCGTTTTGACTGTGGGCTGAATGAATATGGTGACTCATTTCAGTTCCTAAAAGCAGAGAAGTGTTTGTTTCCATACAGTGTGAAGATGCTTTAACTCAGCGTTCAAGTCTCTGGCTGTGGTTTCACATATATCGCTGGCTGCAGCTGAGCAGAATAGGTCCCCCTCCTTCTCCTGTCCCCAGTCTCTGCCCCTGCCCCCATCCACATCTGACCACCACAGTGAGCTGACATAGGAAATTTGACCCAGCAAAAATTGTCCCCTTCCTCTTTATTTTCCGCAATCTCAGTTTTCTGTTGCTTTAGCTTCGGTATCAGGCATGAGGTAAAGGAGAATGAGGCCTCTCCTGGGTGGCAGACAGCCTTTGGTTGGCGTGTACTCACTGTTCCCAAACAGGGACCCCCACCATGTCACTGCTGCCTGCCCTTGGTGTGCACAACGTGGGCAAAGCTGGCAGAAAGCGCTGCTCCCTCATTGCCCAGGTCTCGGGCACAAGACCAGAGAGAAGCAGGCCTGTAGATTTATTCCTGAGCCTTTTGTTTTTGTGATACTTTACTTTCCCAGCCAGACAGGATGAGAAACAAATACCATCAAAATACGATGAGAGAGGCTATTCTTGAAGTGTTTATAGCCCAGCCTCACTGGAGAATGTTTGGCTGCCTCCCAAGACAGCCAATTCTCACTGTGTTTCCAAGCCAGTTTCTGAACTTTCAGGCACTTACCCAAACAGAATCTGGACTTTTTGAAGTTTGCTTATCTCTGTTTACAAGGGCCCCCTGCGAGGGTGAGTCAAGGAAGGGCAGCCGAGGTCAGGGGTGTGAGGGGGGAGCAGAGCAGGGAAGTTCTGGTGAGCTTTGCATATACCACACGGGAGAGCAGTAGCCCCTTGCAGTCTGAATGCCCAGCTCTGCTCTGCCCTGCCCAAGTCAGTGGTCAGCCTGACCATATCTAACAGGTCTCATCATTGCAAAAGGCTTTAAAAAGCCCTTAAGTCCCTGAAGCATTTTTAATTCATAAAACTGAAAGTCAAAATGATGGCAAGGGCTGGGTGCCTGATTGAGTGAGTAGGGGATGGTCAGAGCTGGAGCTTTAGACCAGCACCCTCCTGCAAATGCAAAGGTGTCCAGGTGAAAGCTGTCACTTCTGGCACACTTCTGCAAAATAGTGGTTGGTCTCAGCCTGCTTAAGAAAGGCAGCCACTGCCCTCACCTTTCTCTTTCCTCTTATTTTCCAGGCAGTGAACCGTTATTTATTAATTTGGAGGAGAATCTGCCTTATTAGTGCTGGAGAATAGCAAGGGCTTGCTAAATTCTGCTGGTTTTATTTTTATTCCAAGTTGTTTCCTGTGATGGTATCTTGGGATTTTTTCTGTTTGCTTACAGATACAGTGTGTAAGAGCTGTATCAGTTTAGAAGGAATAAAATCTAAGTCAAATTATGGATGAGAAATGAGCTGCATGTTTTAGTGAACAGTCATGAATTTGCAGTGTGAAGAAGTACTTTGAAACAATAGTAAGCAAAAGCTTGTTTTGCATATTTAAGGTGAAATCCAGACCAATCAGGATAGGATTAAATGAAATATATGCTACTGTTGATAAAATTTTGTTATATTAAAAAGTTATTTAATTGCATGCAACTATCCAATATCCTCAGCTGCCACTCTCAATTACTGACATTATTAGTCTAACATTATTGTATTCAAAATGTAATGAAATAACTCCATTAGTTTGGGAGCAACCTTATCGCTGAGAAAAAAAAGATGTTTGATAATGCACTGAGTGATCAAGCAAACACAGAGATTTTATTCTATTAATTGGCTATCAGGACAAACATCAACATTTTATGAGTTGCAAGCAATGTCAATGCTATGTTTGTTTAAACTTATTGCTGTTTGAACTGGCTGAGCAATAATAAAAACCCCTTTGTTTTTAGATAAACAGTTTTTCTTTATCCTACAGGGAGCTCATTTTGTTTAGCATGTGTCCTGAACAAATTTCACTGTGTTGCTCGTAGTAAAGTATGTCTGTTTAAATTCAAGTAAATTAAATGTAATCCTGAGATTAAGGAAAAAGCTGTATTTTCATTTGGAGCAGCTTGTTTTTCCTAGTTGATTTTGTTACAGTTTTCCAATATTATGTAAACAAATAGTTTAATCAAGAACAATAGCAGGGGGAAACCTTAACTTTCCTTTTTCCTCTACTGGTAGAAATAAATAACATATGTAATAAAGATACAATAATTATGAAACAATACTATGCAAAGGATAACACAGTAATTATTTTCAGTGTCAGAAATGTGGCATGAGCCACAAAGTTCAGAAGCAAGGTTGCAATTTCACAAAGACTTAAGTGTGGTAACCGGCCCCACTGAAGTAGGGCAGTAACAAACAGGCTCACAGGCTTCCTTCATGCAAAAACTCCAGCTAAGTCCTTGACATAGTTGAGAAATCACAACTAATGTTGCAATCTGCTCCCCACTTTTTGGATTTCAGTCTCTCACACAAGCAGCATTGGTTAGCCATAGCCAGGCAGGAGTGTGAGTGCGTGCATGTGCACATGTAGTCCAAAATGAAACAGTCTCCTGTGAGCACTTCTACCTCAGGGAAAAGATGATGGGAGTAGATATGTGACTGATGTTAGTCATGTTGCTTAATACACTGGTGGGAGGCAGCAAGATGCTGCTTAGATAAATGACATGCAGGAATCCATGGATCTGAGCAATCCCTCAAGTTTTGCTCTCAGCGTTTCACATGAACCTGCCAAGAAAGTGCAGTCAGTGTGGTCACTTGTGACGGTGGGAACAGAGATGGATCATGCTCAAACTCTTTAAAAATCTGAAGCCTGTAACCCAGTTCTTGCCCAAATTTAGCATGGTGCATTGTGTGACAAGACACTGACTCAGAGGAGTTACTCATATACTTGAGTCTTTGTGAAGTCAGTACCTTTCTGGTGACCTTCCAAACTGTTGCTTCAAAAGCCACCTATTGTTAATTTGTGCATGCAGCTTTTCTGAGGAGGTTTTGCTGAAAGAGATTTGAATGGAAAGCGCTGTTAACTTTCTCATGCCCAGCCCTAATACATCATTTCTGAGTATACTTCATTGCCACTTAAAACCTGTGGTTAACTCATAGCTTTATCTACATATTCTTGAAAAAGTCAGCACCTAAATTAAGTAACGTTTTCTAGCAGTGTCTTGAATGGAAGGAAAAATGTGCTTTTTAAGCCTTCCGCATAAGTGGCAAGCAGGGCCTGTAATTTTGCATCTGCTCCAAAACAAAACAAACATTTTATTTAAACTTTAAAAATATCTGTGTTGATTCTCACGTCCTGTGGTTTTGCATTAAGGTTTCAGAAGTGAGCTTTGGGGTTTTTTTGTCTCACAACAAATGAAGTACTGATTCTGTTATGTGGATTTTTTTATGGATAGGTGTTTTCCTAAACAAATTAAATTGCAAACGAAAATGGAGGCTGATGAAAAATTACTTTCCCTCTGACTCCCGTGGTACAGCCTGTTCTCCAGCCATCCATGGAGTCTTACGGGAAATCAGAAAATCTGGCTTGCAAAGCAATAAAAAAGCAGAACACCCGTGTTTTTTTCCTGGCCAATCAAACCTCTGTAAGAACTGAGAATTCAGATTTTTTAAAATGAAATGAGCAAGACGTTTTATTTTCTCGACTGTTATGTTTTATTTGAGCTTTTCCTTTAACTGAGGTGTCCTTAAACAAAGGCATTCTGTGTCCAGGGTAGCCCAGGGTGCCAGACCTCCCTTGCTGGAGTACTCCTCAGAATCTGAATAGCAGTTGTTTTCACTTGCGTGCATTAACTCTGTCTTTGAAAGACATACGCCATGTCAGCACTCTACTATTGCCTCCCATCCATTTGTTTAGAGATTAATCCTCCCCTTTGACAAAGGTAATTTTTAAACTTCATACTGGGGCAGCCCCTCTGTGCTGTGATGCGATGCAGAGGACGTGAGCTGACACCAACCAGCAGTGGCTCCACAGAGTCGCTGCTGGTGCCCAGGGGACAGGGGAGGAAAGTGGCATTGCCCAGGCACAGCAGAGCTGCCACAGCCCCCCCGGATGAGGGAAGCCAGGAAGGAGCCAGCCAGGAGGGCCTGAGTGGAGCTCAGCTGCCGGGTGATCGGAGAGGAAAAGGCAATGTGCTGGCAAAAATGCCTGAGTCCTGCTTGAAGCTGCATTTTCACCACAGAGAAATGATGGCCCCATTTCCCTCAGGACCCTCGTTAATTGGTTTTGTTTAAAAAGAATAAAAAACAAAGTGCTGACAGGGTATTGTTGGCTGGCGTAATCAGGCTTTAAATATGTTTTAAATCAGCTAACAGAGCAACTTAGATGCTAGATTCATTCCCTTCCACTTTGTGTGCCCAGGGAAGGAGAGAAAGAAAAACAGCAGAGCCAAACTTACTAATAGATTTTAATCCTTCCTGGAGTTACTATCAGCTAGGCTCCTGCTACTGTTTACCCAGCTGAGGAGTCTTTAAATGGGTGTCTCCATTTGCAAGGATCTCATCCCATTGTGAATATGGCAATGACTAGACAATGAGGCTGTTACAGAAGAAAGATGAGCTGGCTGCAGCCAACAAATCTTGCACTCTCCATTTACAGGGCTATAATTATCCAAAGTTTTAAAACACAATGCTATCTGCTGAAAGGGACCATCTGGGTGAAGACCAAGACATCCCAATTAAGTGATTGATAAGCAGCTCATGTGCTGGAGGAGCACACACCACCCATACAGTGCAGTTCTAAAAATGCCACTTTCGTTAACAACCATCTTTAAGGAGTTTGAATGAAGCATGCACTGTGGGAGGGAGGAGATAAAGTGTGTTTGTGTGATTCAAAGTCAGGCAGAATAAATAAGATCAGCCTCCAGAGCACAGTGGAAAGTGTTCTCAGAGCACTGAGGTGCAGTGGCAGAGCAGTGCCCATCTGTGCTTTGCAGTCCCCTGTGTGAGGGCAGTGATTTTGTCCCAGCGGTGTTGCAAGGAAGCATTACAGAGGGGAGGGAGAACAAACCTCTGCTCATGGGAGGCCTTTGCTTGCCAGGCATGAGAGCAGTTTGTCCATCAGCCTGCATTAAGTGATGAGTGTAAGCATGAGGGAGGGACGGGAGAGAAATCTGTCCTGGTGTTCTCCATCCACCACACACTTTGACTTTGGCCTTGCCCTGCAGTTCATTTTCCCATCTGCAATGAGAGGATGTCCATCTGTCCTCCTGTTCTTGACCCACCCATCTTTTTTAAGCTTTAAGCTAAGCTCAGCTCTTGCAAAACATATACACAATAAATACCTGGCTCAGGGCCAGTGTCCTGTGTGGCACTTTGTCACACCACAGCAACAGAAGATGCAATTTTCCCCCCTAACACCTTCCCAGTATAGTTCAGTACCCCTTTGCATCTCTTCAAAGCAGCAACTGGCACCCGGGGCATGGATATGGTCAGAAGTGTGACTCAGAGTGCCTGCAGTAAAATAACACAACCAGCTACAGCTGATTTGCTCTTCAACAGGTGCCCACTGTTGCCATCCCCAGGTTATAAAGCCAGATGGGAGTTTGTGTGATAATCTAAGATGACTATAAGCCTTGCCTTGATTAGTTCTTTTAACTTGCAAAATGGCCCATCTTGTGTGTAAGATATATTTATATGTGGATATAATATTTTGCCTCTAAAGCCTGAATCTTAGTTTTAGTGCTGCTGTGTCTAGCCACACCTTTGAGACTGTGTTCTGGCCTGTGGCTTTGCTTGCTAAATTTCTCTTTGGCTATTGACTGTTCTCACCCCCTCCACCTATTCTAAGAATTAATTGAGGCATATGTATCTTTCAAGTAGATTTATTTTCCAATGCTTTTCTGTGAACCCATCTTGATTGACCAGCAAAGTTACACATATATGAGCATTCAAATGGGATGTGGCCTTTTTTTTTTCTATGCCTTGAGTACATGACTGCATTTTTATCATATTTAAATGCTGTTTTGCAGGGGTTACCATGTGAGTGACTTGTCATCTTCATTTGTGCATCACTTCCCCATAATCTTTCTCTTATCGGCAAGCTTTTTACATAAGATTTGTTGTCGTCTTTTAGTGTCTTGCCTGTCTGGCAGAGCCAAATAGAAGGACAGGAATCCAGGGGAGTCTCAGTCGAAGCAAACCCATGTTTTCCCAGCAGAAAATGATCTGGGGATGCTGGCTGACAGCAGCTGAACATGATCCAGCATACGCCCAGGTGGCCAAAAGACCAATGGCATTTTGGCCTGTGTCAGCGAGAGTGTGGCCCTGTAATTGGCACCAGTGAGGTCACATCTCAAATCCTGGGTTCAGTTCTGGTCACCTGTAAAAGGGAACATTCCGTGATGGATCAAGGGCTCTCTGCTTTGCTCTAGGGTTGCAAACATCTTTTTAAAAAGTGATGAGATTAAGCCACCTTGAACAAAGAGGTCTGCAAGGGTAAACATCCCCAGAAGTCACATCACTGAAACAACTGGTGAGCAAGCTCACATGGTGTAACCCTCTACTGTCCAGATGTAGGGCTCTAGGGCTATTCCCAATGTGTGTAGGGATTGTATGGGCCAGGCTGTGCAGAGTTGGCTCCCTCCACCCTGGGGGACCTTGCATCTTAAAACTTTGTTCTGAGAAGCTTTGATGCCACACTGCCATGTATGCAGCACACACGCATGCAGTGAAAATACTGCTCTGGGAGGCAGTAACACTCCCAGCACTACCAACATTTTTGAAGTAATCTCACTCTTCACACACACAGCAGAGTATGTCCCAGTGTCAGAGAGCTTCCACAAGGTGTTTCGAAGGCCCATGGGGCCAATTCATGTCACACAGGTCCCCAGCCTGTTTAAATATACCAGCAGAGGTGACAGCTGCTATAGCAGCAAATGAAGTTTAGAGAAGGCAAGTTCTTTGGCAGCCATGTCCCAAATTATTTAGGAGTTTATATGCCAATGTACTGGATGCTATTTTACTCTAGGAATCGTCCGAAATCTGGCTGTAGATCATGACTATACAATACACTCTTTGTGTGAAACAAGGCCTGATGTCAGTATCAGGTGCTAAAAGATGTTTCTGAAGGATGACTGAATTTAACAACCTTTTACGATGCATTGCATTTGCTTAATCTGCAGGTGACAAGGCATTGATGAAGTGCCCTGAGACCAATAAAAAGAAAGATCCCACCTGTTTGTGAACCCAGGTGTAAAAAATACAACCATATCCAGAGCTGAGGCTTCAATGTTTGAATCAGCTTTAGGAGAACTCCAGTGTCAGAATCTCAAAATACAATGTAAGATCTTTACTTGGGGAAATACGCGGGGCTGCTGCAGCATCTCCTAGAAGCTTCTTTCTTCAACTGCAAGCTCTATTCTCATATGAAAGATGCAGCTGTTCCTGTCCTCCCACCAGTCTTTCCTGCCAGCCTCACTGAACTGGAGGGATGTCAAGACCACGAGTTCCTCAAATGATGGAGTAGGCAGGAGCTGCTTTGCACCCCCTTTATGTTCATCTTCAGGTCGGTATATCTTCATGGGAGATGTGCTGTAGCCAGATAGAGGTTATTTTGCTCCATAAGAAGATACTGGATGGTACTCTATGGCACTTCTGTTACAGGAAGTGAGGCTTGATTTTCTTCATCCCTAAAACTCCTTCACCTCTCAAAAAGACAGGAGAAAAGCAACTGTAAAGTCAAATAAAATGCCAGCTATACCTCACTGAAATATTAGTGTCTTTGTTTCCCTCTTGACCTAAAATAAACTTAATTTTCTTAACTTAATACCAAAAGTAAAATGGTTGATTCAATTGGCTTATGCTGTTATGGAGGAATATAGTATTTTTCATGTTGATTCAATTGTTGGGCTTTTCTATCTTCCAGTGGTGGAAACATTTTAAAACAGAAAATTTTCCTGATAGCAAGATGTGGACCTAAATTCCAAAGTTTGAACCTGTCTAAAATATTTCCCAAATTCAAGGTCTGGGAGCTAAATAGTGGGAGTTGGTTAAATCCTGCTAGGGAAACTGGAATTTAAGGTATTTTAAATATGAGTTTCATGTAGCAGTCATAGTATTTGCATCCATTCCATCTGCATCATTAAAGGCTTGCTGATGAGAAAGGGAGAAGTATCTGGGTGTCAGAATTCAGGTTTGTCTACATTTGTCTGTCTTCAGCGCAGAAAATGTCTAAAGCATTTTCTGAAGGCTCAGCTGTGATCTGCCCATTCTTTATGCATTCAAGACAATTGCTAGGCAATTTCTCCTTCTGTGAAATAGTTTCTGTTTAGATAGAGCACAGCTATATTAGAACTTGAGTGTTTTTCTAGGCTGTTTTCCCAGACTTCCCTCAGATCCTCTCTTTTCTCCAATAGTCTGTGATCCAGCCTGTTTTATCTAATCTGATCCATTTTGGCCTCTATGCCATACTCATCCCATGGTTCTTGAATGTCCCAACAGCCTGACTTTGTTGCCTTTCTTGTCCCATGAGTCCCACTCCTTCAGTCAAGAAAAACTCAGGACAGCTATCCGATAAAAACAAATTTGGCTTTGCCTGATAATCTCCATGTAATCGTCTCGTCCGTCAGCTTGGTGGAGGAAAAAATGTTCCAAGCTGTGTCCAGGAAAAGAGGACAGATCTTTGCGTCCTCCATCTCCTTTGGGCAAGTTCTCAGATGACTTGGCTACCTCTGGAGATGGAGACAGCAAGCAGGCTGTGAGATTTGCTGCCATGGCACACCCTTCTCCTCCCTGTCACAAATTTGTCATCAGCTAAGCTCACAGCTGGACCTCCTGAAACTTCCCCCCTGGCAGCAGCGGCTAGTGTCAGCCGAGCATGTGTTCATGTTTCCCTCCTGTGGTGTGCCAGATCCTGGCTAGCCTGGTGTCTTTTCACTTGTGCCAGGGGTAGAGGGCTGGGCCAGCTGCTCCAAGGCTTCATCTGGATCTGGGATGGCCTATGTGAAGAGCAGGCAGCTGGTGGCTTTCTTTGTGGATGGCACTGGAGCTCATGAGGACCTTAGGTGTCTGAGTATTGTAGCTATGGTTATGCAATCCTTTAATGCAATGAGGATATGATTTGTCAAATGACCAGTCCCAGAAATATTAAGGTTCTCTGAGTTTCTTCCTGGAAGTTGCGCCTGAGTAAAAGTGGTCCATCTGTCAATTGGCTGTTCTGACAAACATTTACTGAGAATGTCAGTCAAAAAAGGAGCACACAAACATGTCAATCTGATAGTCTGAAAATCATGTGAATTGTTGTGTGTGTGCTACTTAGAGCTCGAGCATGTTTCCACCTGGGAAACACCTTGTACTTTTGAGGCTAAAGGTCCACATTATTTGTAATAAATTAAAAAGGTACACAAACATTTCTGTGAGTCAAGGGCAAAAGTTGCCAGTCTTGTATTTCTGAGGTAATTTTGTCATGTAATCAGCCAAGGCACTCTTTAATCTTTTAAGGGGAATGTCTGGCAAATTTCCTCAGTTGATCTGCTCTTTCCATTCCTACACCCTGCAGCATGCATATGTGACTGGGAAATTGAGGCACCCAGCAGTTCCTGCATGTAAGTGTAATATCCCTACCAGTTATTTTAAAGGCCAATCACTGCTATCAGGAGTATACTTCAGACAGCTTAGAATATTCTTATTTCACTGAGGAAAAGCAGTGATTTGTGTACAGGCTATCCAGTTTGTGGCAAGGCTGTCAGAGCTGAGGTCTAGGATGGGCATAGAGCATCTTGCTGTTTGTCATTCTTTGGATCCAACCATCCACTAAAAATGCAATTGCCAGAAGAAATGTTGGCACAAGATGTAGAAAACAACCCTCTTGTTGTTATTTCACCAATTATTATTTCAGAGAGGGGACCATATAACTATGGGGCCTCAAGAATAAAAAGTAACAGATGCACACTGGAGCAGAAGCATTAATGTTTGATTTATAGCAGAGAAGCATTTTCCTCTGCTGCCAGGTGTCTCTTAAGTCTGAGCGCTTCTTGCTTTGTTAGATGTGTTCTCCTGTAAACACTTTGTTGCTGCTATTACATTTTCCCATGCTGAAAGTCTATCGCAAAGCCTTTTTTTCTGAGGCATTGGCAGATGGCAATTAGCACCCTTCATATTCTTTCCCCATAACTTCAGCAGTTTTTTTGCCTGCATCCACTTAACAGCTCCAGGCATGCCAAATCGCACGCTTCTGGAGGACTTGTTGCTAGTAGCAGATCTTTGATTCTAAATGCCTAAGTAGCGTCTGAACTATATTTAGAGCAAGTACACGCCTGCCTATTCATGATCTTTTGTGTATAGCCTGGACAGCTCAGTGCCAGCGTGCAGCATAATCAGCTTCTCCTTTAGCGCTCGAATTCCACAGCTCTTCAGAGAGGAAGAGAAAGGGGAAAGAGTGGTGGGCAAGGAAAAAAGGATAGCAATTAAATATGACTTAGGAAAAAAAAAAATCCCTGAATAGCAAATTAGCCTTGCTGTTTTACCAATGTTACTGCTCTCTTCATAAAGTCCCAGCCATGTAATTATTGCACATTCATAACTCCTACAGACTTTCTAGAGAGTTATCCAGTACTGAGTGAGGCTGTGAACATCAAGAACTTGTCCTTGTTTTCCTGGACTCCTGAGGAAAGAAAGAACTGACTACATTTCCTGCTTAACAACGCTTCCATTAACTTAAAAGGCAGGCATCTCTTAAAAAATTCCAGGTAGCTGTCCCACAATGTTGCAACGTAAGGACATCTGGATTAACAAGGACAAGCCTACAGTGGATGTAAGATGGTAATTTGGCTTTGGCACTTACTGACGTGTATAAATGCTCAGAATTTACGTATTCCAAGCATCGTGTTTGTAAGTACTTAGCTCTGCAACATTAGAGCAAGATGTTTCTACTGCAAGACATGGACAAATTCAACCATTTTGATTGTGTAGCAGTAAATAAAAAGATGATCAAACCTACCCGTTCATTCACTTAGAGGAAAATAGCTAAATATGAGCTTATGATTGACTGTACCACTAACTTTTGCCTCTCTTGTGAAAATGTCTCCATTAAATTTCTAACTTGGCACCTCTTCACAGGGACACAGCATCTAAGTATTTCCCTTATAAGCCACTTAAGTAAGAGAGGCTCTTCCCCTTGAACTTATGTAAAATCAACAAAATACAAGATAAGCCTATAATTTTCTACTGAAAGAACAATACTTAATGAAAGCAAGAAGGGATCCTGCTCCTGTTTGTCATAATTAAATTTTTCAGCTATTTGCATTTAACTGGTCAAAGTGAAATCTGAACCTGCTCAGATGTTCAATGTGGGTGGCAGGAGAAATGGGTTAAGAGCTTGTTCAGCTACTGATATCCAGCTGTAGAGGCCCATCTTGTGTAAACATAAAAATGAAAACCAATTGAAATGCGCATACAATTCCCTATAAATTGCACTACTAAATGAGAGAATATAGCATGTTTAATGTTTTCACTTTTTCTAAATGCATTTGCTGTTGATTTGCCGTGAGAACCAGCATGGTCATTTCTTTACTAATGCACTACAGGTTCTCTTTGAGTGAAGTGCAACACTCTTTGCTTGTTTCTGGTTCTTTTGTTCCATTAAAAAATGTTCTGTAGTTCCACTGTTTTTGTGGTAGCACTGCTGCTAGAGCTGCTAACTGTGTCTGACTTCTTCCCACACGATGGATTGTAGGTATCAGCCTGTGCCAGGAGCACAGGGCGCTGTGCCTTTGGCTGTAACAGACAGCTGAAGTTTTTAATTCCCTCTCAACAGATGTGTGGGGTTTTCTAGCTGAAGGCGGGGGGAGACAACCTGAGCTTGCACTCTATACTAGAGCCATCTTAGCCATTTATCCAATAGTTGTCACATTTGCTTTGTTGCAAATTGAAGCTCTGGGAATTAAAGAGGGAGGATTTCTGTCTAGACCTTATTGTTGACAGTCTCTGTGGAACACAGAGTGGAACTCGTCCAGTGTCCTAGGGGAGGAGGTCACTTTCTTGAGTGCAGATGGACTAAGGTTGTAACATCTCCTGCTGGCCGTGTGCCATTTCCCTTCTGTCCTGCTTTTCTTGAGAGGAGTTCAATTTCTGTCTTCTCTATATTCCTCTGATAATATAATCTTGTTTGGAAGAGATAACTATAGTCATTTCACTATTAAAATTGACTGTATACAATTTTTTCCCTGAGAGTCAGAAAATTGGACATGATTTCAGCAATGTACTTTGGGAATGGTAGGCTATTGATTAATCCTCTGTCATACAGATTGTATTTGAAAACAAGACAGGTCTATAATTCTTTTCTTGATTGGCATTTCTGAACCAAATAAATGAGTTTTATTTGTGTTTTTGGATGAAGTGTTTAGTAGAAAATATTCTCGTGTTTTCCCTAGGACTAGAAATTCACAGCTGTTAGGGCAGCAATGAAAGTGATTTCATTTAAGTGATGTCTGGCCCAAGATAAAGAAGTAAATTTGGAGCCTCAAAATTAAGTATATGGCTTGGTCCCATCAAGTATAATCAAGAATAAATGAAGTCCTCTTGGGTTTCTCCATCATTTGAGGACTGCCTTATTCATATATGGTGAGGTATTTTTCCTAGAAATTTTAGGTGATGGTGGTGGGAGTTTTATCACACAGATACTTGAACAAGCTTTAAACATTCAGAAATAATTTTGTAAATGTACCAAATCCACCACATTATCTTGAGTTTTGCCTTAGCAGGGAGTGTATGAGCCGTTTTCCTGTAGCAAGCAGTTATAATTGTGGCAAAGCTCAAAGTTAAATTTCACAGAAGAGACAGGTGATTTTATTATAAAACAAGCAGATTTCACTTGCTCACACTCCCCTACTTGCATATTCACAAGCCTTTGAACAGGAGCTTACAGTGAATAGGAACTTTTGTCTGTATCCTTTCCTACCAGACATTATGGTTTTCTCATAATTTTTCATCTCTGTGTCTGAGTGCTTAAAGCTCCAACCTTGTTCTTCATCTTCTCCATCACTGTCTCTTAACTGCTGTCTCTCTTTTTTGGCAGTCCACTGTTTTCTCTACCTGGGTCTCTTCAGAAGCTGCACATGGCTGTGCTGTGATTTTGATGACCTGCAGAGCTGGGTACCAGCAAAACCTTCTGTCACTCCTTCTGGTGCTTTCCCACCTCACCATTCCCACTCATTCTCCACAGACCAACCTTAACCCTTCTATTCCAACTCCCTATGCTTCTGTGCATGTTTTGTGTTTGTTCAGCTAAAAATTTGCACATAATTTTCTTTGGTATTGCAACATTTTTATGAAATAATGATGAATTGCTTAACTATTTCTAGCCTTTCCTTAACATTATGCTAATAACCTGGACCTCCAAATTAAATTAGTATCATAGGAGTGAATGTCCTGGTTTTGATAAAAGCAGTCAGAAAACCCAGAGAGTGACCAAGCCTGTAGAGTAACTGCTTCAGTGTTCATCCTTATGCAACTTCGAAGTCATTAGAATTGAGGCCATAGTTGGAGGTCCAAACCTGACACCTGTTGTCTGAATGGACTTTTGTACATGTCAGAATAATAACACTCCTTGGCATCCCTGATAGTTGGTCAACAGGTAAGTGATATTTTAGGTAGTGAAGTTGAAAATGCAGAGCTTTGGTAGCACAGTTTTTACCCCCTGGTCATTCTCAGGGCTAACACAATTGCAAAATCAGCACTCTTAAATAGAACTGAGCTCAGAATGGGAAGCCTTCAATGTCTGAAATCAAATGCAAGTAACAAAATGCGCCCTGAGCCCACCCATCTCAGGTGGCACTGGATACCCAGCTGGAAGGAGCGAGCAGACAAAGGACCAGCTGCGTCGTCTGTCTACTGTGGGGTTATACATAGGGCTTCTTGGAGCAGGAGGAGGGGAGGTTCATCCATTATTAAAACATAGATAATAGAAACTTTATGCCCCACTGGTCTTGCATTAGACAACATGAACTGAAAGATGAGGTCTCTGCTAATTCAGTGGCTGGTACTCCTGAGACAGGCTCCCATATGAGGGGGAAGCAGCAGCACTTTTCTGTCTTGTTCTGCCCGACCCCAACCACATGAGAGCTCCTGCTCCTTCCCTAGTGATGGCCTCCTATGACAGCTTCACTTTGCTGGGAGAATAAAGGTGTCAGAAAGAAGGAGAAGACCAGCACCTACACGAGCCAGGCCATGGTCACAGGATGCAAAGTCAGGCACAATGAAACAATCTCTACTCATGCCAGATCAACTGCTTAATATAAAACACATCTCCAGCTCTCTCTTTCAACAGTCACCCTGACAGCAGCACTATTCCCAAAAGGAAAGTGTACCACAGGCAACCTTTGTGCTTTCAGAGGGCTGGGAAAAGATGGATGTCTTTACATTATTTCTCGAGGAAGAAACTATGATGCCATGGGTTATTCTCAGTAAATAAGAGCAAGCTGAAAAATCCCATAGTTATTCTCTCTTTCTGGTGGCCCCATAACTTGATACGATACGGGCCTTTTTCCTATTAAACCGTAGGCTTTAAGAAACTCTACTCCTTGCCTAGCTGCAAACAAGTAGAGGAAAGAATGCTGGAGCTAATGGGGCTAGCAATCCATGTCTGATGCAAATATTTGATGTGACAATAACTGCTAATGCCCCCTGCCTCCAAACAGAATGTCCAGGCGTCCTGCCTCGAAGTTTCTGAAACCAACCCAAAGGTCTGTTTGGGACACTCTGTAGTTGTGGGGTGTTTGTGAGTCAGGGATGGTTTTTTTAACATTCAGTGCAATGAGAGACCAACGTGTTTTCTCAAAGTGAACCATTCCATTTTGTCCTATGCAGGGCTAGATTTGTTTTGGTGATCTGTGATTTTGGCTAAGGTCCCAAACCACTGGCAATGCAAGTCCTAAGCAGATGACTCTTTTTGGTAGTTTTGGATACCAGAAGCTTAAATAATGAAGTCCGTATTTTTTTCTTCAGTAGGAAAAATAAAACCATCTGAATGGTATTTGAAACAAAAATAGATTGAGAATTTCATCTACTGCAAAATTTGAAATGCATTTCACCCACTTTTAATATTTTCAGATATGCTGGTTTCAATTATTCAGGAAAATTCAAGTCTGATGTTCAGATAGCAATATTTTTCACATATTTTCAGTTTCATAATTTTACTCAGGGCAGGGGAAGATAACTGGAAGAGAACATCTACTTGCTTTTATTTCTTATTCACAATTCTCTTGTAAATGGCACAAGGCAATCTCTGAGGTGGGGTTCACTGAAGTACTGCAATAAGAGACATTAATTGTACCCAGTGTATATACCATTAGAAACAACTACTTTTTGAAGCATTTCAGCATGTAGGAACAGATCCCTCCCATGTGATTAGACATAGAAAGCGTCCCTTGTTCTCTCAGAGTAGTGTAAAATGGACTCCCACTCTTGTCAGAGCATCCCTGAACACACTTTTCCTTCTCAGGAAAGTGTAAAGCCAGAGTGCAGGCATCCAGGGATGTTTCTTTGTTTTCAGGAGAAGCAGAAATAAGCCCTATTGCCCCAGCGGCTCTTTCTTCCCCTCGTTCTGTATCTCCCTTGAGTTCTGAAGGATATAGTATTTTGAATGATTTGCCTAATTTCAAGCTTCCTTTCCCACCACTCCCCCACAAAAGTGGCTTGTACTTAGCACAGAGATTGTGTGAATACTGCTCTCTTCCAGAATTAATTTCTAGGTATTTCTCAGAGCTATGGTTCATCTAAAGTTCTTCCACTGATGAATTAAATATTGTAGCCGCAGCCACAACTTGCTCTTCCTTCCATCCTTTGCCCAGTTGGAGATCTGAGTGCATGGAAGTGGGCTTTGTTCTTGGGATAGAGAGGAAAGGGGGATAAGGAGAGTTTTATCTCTGTGTCTTTTGTTTTTTTTAGGTAATACTAATTTGTAATGAGTTGCTTTTGAGATGGCAAAGGAATAAATCTGATGCTGGTCCTTAGTCCCCGCTGAAGTTTATTTTCCCAGTGTTAAATGGCCTCTCCTAAAGATCTGTTGCTTGGACAGTCTGCAGCTTCCCCCAGGAGGTAGACAGGGCAACATTACAGAGGTGCAGTTCTCTTGCATCTACTTCAGGCAAGTCAGACTCTCACACTGGGACGGTGCCCTGGAAGGATGACAGATTTGATTAGAAATTTTATGGCATATGATTTTACAGACCAGCTAGCAGGCTTGGTTGCTGCCCTAGCCAAATTTGGCAAGAAAATATGTCATAACATGGTGCACAAAATGTGTTTTCAGGTGGGTCAGGAGGCCCTTGATCAGCAGCACGGCTGTAGTTTGTGGGTTAGGCACCAAAGGTGTATTATTCACCCTGTTGGAGGCTGTCTGAACACAACGGAGTCACCACAGACTCTGAAAACTTCCTGAATTACCAACTGGCTCAGCCAGCCGTGCACAGATAGTGGTGGAGGAACCAGCCTAGCCACATGCACCCCGTGGGGTGGAAGCTTGCTGGGGCCTTGCACTGTTGGTAGAAATGCTGTGTCTGATCCCTATAGTGTGGAATGGGTTTTCTGCCCTTCATGAGCCTTTCCACCCACCCAAGGGGTGAGCTGCAAGTGGCAACAGCAGTGGGGAGCATGCTTTACTTCAGGTCTCTGGGGGATGTTACAATGTTCATTTTCAGCCTCTGCAACTTATTTTACACCCTGTATATTATTTCCAAAGGAGAAAAAAAAAGTTGGAAAGTATTTAAAACAAGAGAAAGACTAGCTTCGAGATGTGGAGAAGTCACAAAGCAAGGAGATAAACATTTTGGGAGGCTTCGTCAAGGCTGCCTGTGGCTTGGGCTTGGTGCAGAACCAGAGGCATTAAAAATGGTAGCAACCTTGTTCAGTCCTTGTTTCTTATTCCCCTTACAATGGAAGAAATCCCTCTTTTCTCCAGCTCCATCCTTTACCAGTGCATGTGGGCAATAGCAAGCAGATGAATCCACAGTAGAGTAGTTTCTGTGAGCATCTCTGCCTTGCAGAGGAAAGTCCACAGCACCTATGGAGTCTGTGCTCTGAGTATTCACCTCCAGCCAGTGTCTGTTGCCCACAGCTTCATTCAGCTCTCTCTGCAGACACCTGGGAAGGAGTGTCACTCAACACTGCTGTGCAAGGGGCCCACCTTCCTTCAGAGCTTCTTGTCAGCAATTCCCTTCACCCAGCCTGCAGTTCAGCTCAAGCTGTTCTTTCACATGTTTTTTTCATTTATGCAGTTACTGGAAAAAAGCAAAACAAATGAAGTTGACTTGTTTTCTCCAGATTGAAAGGTGATTAACCAACACCAGTAGTTGCCAAGCAGGTGCACACCTCAAAGATGATACTAGCATAGAGAGAAGCTGCTATTGTTGCATATTGTTCCATATTTTTAGTATTTTTCCATGTGATTAATTAAGGATAGGGTCTTTTCCACATGCATGAAATTTCCTTTCATAAACAGGTGATATTTTCCCACAGAATGAAGGCCAATTCTGATCTCACTTACACCTGTGTAAACCAAGACTCACTCCACTGGAGCCTCTTCATGTAGTCTAATCTGCCTGTTTTCAAGTGTGCCTGGCATTAGGGTATCTGAACACCCATGCTTATCACCAGACATAAACTGATGTCACTGGGTTCAGTCTTACTCACCATGCCCCGTCCTTCATTTATAATTTATCAGCCAGAATGATGTTAGGTGATTTGCACTCTGAAGTAATCATCAGCCAGGCAGCAAGATGATGGATAGGTGGAGGGAGAGCAGATGGTATGAAAGATTAATCAAAAAGCGAGAGTCCGTGCCACTGCTGGTCCACAGCTAAAGATTCTCTTGGGTGTGAAAAATGCTAGAATAATGGTGAGGTATTTGTCTCCTGAATTTGTGCTATTACTAGGAAATCCTTCCATGCTGCACAGCTCTGAAAAGGCCAGGTGCTTTTTTGGGAGCCTGCTGGGGCAGATCTCGTCCACAAGCATGGCTGTGTCAGGGTGGCTTGGCCTCCATTGCTTCAGTGATGCTGCTTCCTGGTTTTCCCCCTCATGTACCATTTGCTCTGGCACAAACACCATGCCATTCCTCCCTAGCCATCATTTCCCATTAATTAGTACTTCTGCTTCCCATGCACAGACCCCTCACTCCCTTGTCAGACCACCCCTCCTGCCTGTCTGCTTCCTCCTTAGCTGGGTGTCCCTTTTTCCATCACATCAAAGCTCTCACCTCTGGATAAGGGAGATCATCAGTGCTATTCTACTGAGGGATCTACTGCTCTGTTCCCTCTGGCAATGGCTTTTCCCATATCTTTCTGGAAGCCAAATCTCCTTCTGTGAAAGATGCTTCACCTTTCCCTTTTTCATTCCTTTGGTCATTGTTTTCTACTCTAACTTCTTCCTGAATCATGATTCCCTTCAGACAATTTGAGTCCTCCTGGAAGAGTGGTCATATATTCTTGCAAGAGCAGTTGAGTGTGAGCAGAGGGGAGTTTTCCTGCCACAAACCAGGGCAGGCCAAATGCCAGGCTGCAGCCAGAGCCAGGCAAAAGGGAGGAAGGATGAGAGTTAGAACAAAGAGTTAGGAAGCCAGTCCCACCATCAGCCTCACTGTCCCCAATGCCACCACAAAAAAGCAGGGTGGAAACAGAGACTGATGCTGGAAAGCTAGTCCAGGTCATGAGATTTATGCAGGACCTGAGGAGAAACACTGAAACTGGTAACAATAAAAAGCTGAGAGTGATGTGGTACACTAGACCTCAGCCAGTGAGGGCTGAGCATGGAAAAATAGAGGGGAGAGAAAAGTGTGGATCTCATATGTATGGCCCTGACCATTAACTCATTAGTAAACTCTGCAGCAGCTGCTCTTTCTGCAGCTTCTGGACATCAGTGTCTTTTTAATTGCTTTCATGCAGCCTCAGCACTGTGGCATGCTTGGCTGGTGCCTTCAAAGGATGTCTTCAAAGCACAAAGGGCAATAAACTTAAAGACCATTACTTGTATTGGGCCACTCATTCCAGCTCTGTTGGAGCTCATAGGCATTAGTCTGGGCCAGGAGTGACTATGCATCAACTTTATTTTAAATTAGAGCTTCTGGTTTTGCAGGAACTTTTTTATTGCCCCAGGCAAGAAGAGGGATGGAACAGTGTTCCACCTTTCCAACATAAACCTCTGCTGGGCAAAGCCCACTGTGTGCTGGCTGTGCAATCCTCCTGCAGCACTTCCTGTTCAGCTATTTAATTTGATTGCCATTGGCCAGCTTTAAAACCTGACATTTTAAGCTGCTGTAAATTAGTGCAGCTCTACCGAAATGTGGTTTTCAACCTGTGGTCTGTCAATCCCTGAGTCTCTGTGAACTGCTCCTAAAAAATCTGTAGAAGGTAACTAAGAAAAGCAAACCCTAATGTTTTGAATTGCCAATACATGGGACTTCCTCCACTAGGCCATTTTGGGGGTGCCAAAAAATGAAAATGACTGAAGATCATGAAAAGAGTACTGTTTGGAACAAGCTGAGGGTCTGTTTCTGTCTTAATTGAGTAAAAAATTAGTTTTGAGGAGGTGATCAGGGTAGAGTAAGAAAATGCTACAGCTTAAGCTCAAAGTTCTATGTGATTTTCCAAAGCAGGCTGAAATACTGTCACATATACCATGTGTCTGTTTGTAAGCTGGCCTGGTTGAATAGCTAGAGATAGCAAAATGCAACTGCAATTTTTGGAGTAGGAAATTTGGGAAAACTGTTGTTCCAAATATTGCTTCAAAAGGCCTACACCCATCTCTCCTAAATTAAAAAACTAACATTTGATGTAATGTTTTAATATACTTTTATGTAACATAACCTTAGCTAGAAAAATAATATACATATACCCTCTTAATAACTTCAAAGCAGTGAAAGATCTTTCATTCTTTTCCAATAGCGTCACATTAATTTTTCTTTTCCTGAGTTCTAAGAGTTTTTGTATATTGTATAAGCAGGCACAAATATGTTCTTTGCAGTATTTTATTTATTCTTCTCTTAGAAGTGGATAGAAGATACATATGCTGTTTTACAAAGGATTTTGAGACTTAGTGTTGTCCTGCAGAGCAAGAAAACATTCAGAAAGAAAATTCAGGGTTCCTGAAGGCAACAGTTTTCCTTCAAGATGTCTAAGCATCTGGAGACTGTCACAAATCTTCTTGTGTTTCTTCTTAACTGTAATTTTAAAATATTACTTGATTCTGTATAGCATTTTGATTTTACAGATCTGCAAGTTCCCGTGGAATATGGCTCCATACAAACATCTTTGAAGAGTTCTATTTCACAGCACTATGACTGTAGCACAGGCTGCTGGGAGAGATTTGGTGCTAGAGCCAGATACCTAACAAAGGTTTCAGCTGTCTGGATCTGAAGTCTAAATTCTGTTTCTGATCAAACTCAGATTATTCTTCTGATGTTCTCTGGTACCCAGAGAAGAAAAAATAAAATTTCTTTCAGTAGAAGTTTAGCAATTAAGCCATCCTTGCTAGACTCAAGCAAGTTCCAGTGACTGTACTGAACTACACGCACATCAGAAGCATTCAGTCTTCTGTGTGGAAGTGATGCTGCTTTCCCAGATCTGCATGTTCTCCCTCCCTTAGTTGGCACTGGGTTACAACTCCCTGCTTTGTGACTTGCTCTGAAGTTTTCTATTCTCAGGCTTCAGGGAGTGTAGCCAGTCATTAATAAATAAATAGTTTTTAAAAAAGCAGCTGTAACCTTACACACCTAGCAGAACCTGATGTGCTCCACCAGACAAGGGAAAAGCAAATGAAGCTACTGTAAAGGGAAAACCATTTTGTCTATGTGATTCCATGTATGTTCTGTCTTTAACCTTTACCCTCTCTGAATATTTGCCATGTGCAAATGACATGTGTTTTATATGGATCTAAACCATGCTGTGTTTTATATAGATTACCTATGAGTAGTGAGTACAGCCTGAGATGAAAAGCAGAGGTTTCTGCTACTTCATATCAACATATGATCTCAGCAGTATCTAAAACATATGCTACTTACCATACCATTTGCATGTGCATTCCTATGTTTTTGTTCCACTTGGGTTATCTTAGAGCCTTAGGGCCTACCCCATTTGCACATGTTTGAATTAGATGGATGCAAAACCACCATACAAAAATATAATTGTGGAGGAGAGGAAGGGGGACACTTCAGAAATGTGGATTATTTTCCTTTTTTCCTGTCAGTTCTGTGTCTGCATCTGCATTTATATGCATATGTTGCTGTCACAGGTTTACCTGGATTTATTTTCAGGACAAACAGTCCTGAAGCTGCATCTTGCAGCACCATTTAAGGCAATCCAGAACAGGAAATATAAGACTCTTCTCCGATTTGAAATACAGGTAGGGATTCCTATTTTCTTATTCCCTTTATTCAAGTTTTTCCACTGTCATATGTGCACCTACAAGCTATTTTCCCTATTACTAACTGGGCCAGTGGTGCGTGCATGAATATTGACTCTGGAGGTTACAGTGAGGCAAACTCATGGTATTTTCTCTTTATGGAGCAGATGCATTGGCAGTTCATAAGTTATTCATGCTCATTGCCCTCAGGGATCCATTCATATAAGCTAAAAAGATATATTGGGTGCCTGACTATCTCTTATGCCTGCCTATCAGATGGTCCTCATAGCCATAATCATATCCCAATTTATACTGTGTTCACTGCAATGTGCTTTTGAGGAAGAGAATTGCAAGTGTTCCCAGTTTTCTCAGGACAAAAAGGGCCCTGGGGGACTTGAGCTGGTTTCCCCCATGTCTCAAGGAGTTAATCCTGGCTCTCTGAAAACCCAAACTAACTCTGTTGTCTGTTGGGCCTCTGTTAGCCTCTCTACCAGCGTGTGTGAAATCTCCTGTCAAACACTTAAGCAGCAGAAATTGGCAGATCCCAGCCTGGCTGCTGCAACGCCAGCTCTAAGCATCGACCTTGTCATTAGACACCAGCTCTTTTCTTAGTGGAAGATCCTGTGCTCAGTCTGTTCCACTCAGCTTTTGCCAGCACTCTGCGGGGGAGGAACGGGTCACAGGTTTTGACATTTCCATCACTGGACAGACCTATGGATATAAATTCTTTTGGTCCATTTGGTTGGTTTGGTTTGCATTTTGTAACAGATTGAAAACATTATGCAAAACAAATGCATGCTTGGGTGCCTTCTTAATGCCTGTTTAGAGTTGTGTGCATCATTCCTTGTGCTTTGTTTACTGATGGATTTGCCTGCTTTTCTGAATCAGCTGTGGATGTCCAGCTTCCAATTTATATAGAGCCAGAGATGTACTAGTTATCTCTGAGTCTAGTTTTCCTGTGGAAAAACTCCAGGGAAAGTTGTGGATGCGCTGTTGAATTAATCAGGAGGAGGAAATGTTCTTGGAAGAAGCAGAACTTCCTTTCATGCAGAATAAGACATGGCCAGATGCCAAGGGTGGGGAATAGGGACACGATTAAAGATCTAGATAAAGAAGAAAGTGCTTTTCCCTGCAAAGATGATGCATTTTCCTAAAATTTGATTTCCTACATTGCTAGGAAAGCAAATCGTTCCACCCTTTTTTTTTTGCTTTATCTTCTGCTTCAGTTGCAAATTTTCCCTGTTACTCAGCAGACCAACCAGTAGAAACAAAATTTCCTTCCTCTTTGAAGCTTGCAGATCAGGAAAGGGCAAATGGAGGAAGAGAACAGGCCATGCCCATTTTTGGCTGCAATTTATCCCCCCAGGCATTGATGACAGAGGGGAACACCGTGGTCCTTTCCAGCTTTATTCTCAGTATTACACCACTGATGTCATCAGAATTTGCTCCACACTCAACTTTAGCCTCATCAGCGTTATTTGCTGCAGATCTATAATTAGCAGAGGTACATATGTGCGTGTATACACTCACAGAGAGGGATATATTGAGACAGTAGTGTGTTTCATTACTGCAATCACTACCAGGTGTTTAAGTGTAATAGGGTTACAGACAGCTTGATATTTATACAACAGCAGGACATGAGTTCTCGCCCTCCATGTAAATCCTTTTGACTTTGTAACTGTATGACCATACATCCAATAATGCTGGCTTTCCCACCCGACCCCCACAGCCTTGCTCTCTCTGCTGGCATGGATATATTTCCTTTCATTTCCATGCAGAGTGTGTCACCATTTCATAACTCGGTAAATCAGCTCACTCTTTTGATTCCTCCCACCAGTGCAGCTGTACATCAGAGCAGAGCCCTGTGTCCCCCTGCGTGGGATGCCAGCTGTGGCAAACGAACAAGGAAGCCACCAGAGTTCTGCACTTCTATTTTCTTAGCTTCTATGTAAAAACATATATATGAGGGGGTTTTTCACCACGCAGACATCCGCCGGAGCTAGCATTGTTTTCATTGATTGCTGCTGCTGGAGCTCTGGAGGCAGCAGTACTGATCCATATGGAAACAAGGTTCCCATAAATCTGTCAGACTTGAATTCTCTTGCAGAGCCCCATCCGGTTGCTTGCTCCTATTTTCTTTTCCGTGTTTTCAATTCCTGATTGAGTCAAGTTCAAAGAAGCAACTTATTTGGCAGAGCCCTTGAAATAAAGGTCTGGTTTAATTGTGCCTTGGGAAGCCTGGGAACATAAGGCTTCCTCATGCATTCAGAAAAAGTATATTTGCAGGTACATGTGCATCTGCTGTCCCACGTCCTCTGGCACACTCAGGGTAGAGCTCTCCCACATGCCTCTTTTTAGCATGTGGGGGCTGAGTGCTTTTCAAAGCCAGGGATTAGACTCTTTCTTCTGTTAAGGAGTGGCTATTAGCATTTGATGCCTTCTGTCCTGCCTGCTGCTTTTATGCTCCATTGGCGCTGTTTCAGAAATGACATTATCATGGGATTGAGCAGCTCGAGGGATTGCAAACCAGCAGCAGAGTCTTTCCCCTCCAGGTCAGGAGTTCATCGCTGACCTGGGCTAAGGCTGGCTCAACTTCATTAGCATCTGAAATGAGTTAGAGATCTCCTTTCCAGTTCCTACCAAATAGATATCTCATGGTACCCCAACACAAAATTTTGCTTTACCGAACATTCTCTCAGGGTGCTGCAAAGACACCCACAGATGGAAAGTGTCCTTTCAGTGATGGTGTCAGGGCAGAGTGGACAGGCAGTGTGAGCATAACATGCAGATGTGTTCTCCACCATTGCCCCTGTCTATCTGTCACCAGTATCAAAGTTAACTTTCACAGCCTTGGGCTATAAGGGACATGATGAAGAGTGGGAGACTGTGCGAGACCGAGAGGGTTGTTCATAAGCAGAACCATTTGCAAGTAAACTAAAATGTCTGCTCTCAATAAAGACTTCAGACTTTCACCGCCCATTCCTGTGTTTCTGTGGAAGGTTATCACTGTGAAACGGAAAGAAATTATGCTAATTCGTTGTCACCTTTGGGGATCAGAAGATGGTATGGCGATAAAATCAAAAAGAACTTTTTTTCTTCATCTGGAGTAAACCGCGTGAAAGAAAATTTGCTTTCCATATGATACAAGATGCTACATAGATACCACATGCCTGACCTGCTCTAAAACCATCTGTCATCAGCTCTAGGCAGCGCCCATTTGTCTCCGTGGAAGATCTCCTCTGGTTGGTTTAGTGGTCTGCCTGTTTATATTCATAAGCCTACACAGTGCTGCAGCTGGCTTAAACAGCTTATTAGTATTGTTTACTGGATTTTGTTGTTTAATCAGAAATACTGATAAGCAATCTAAAAATTAGCGGCTTTTCAAAGGCTTTCATATAAGAGTGGCATTGGTATGGAAGTACAAAATCAAGTCTTGTGAAGATGCAGCTGAAGGCTCTGTCCTTTGCTCCTCCCCTTATCTTTTTCCCCTCAGGGAATTTTTCCCCTCAGGAATGCAGGGAAATTTTTCCCCTCAGAGCAGCCTTTGAGTTCTTCAGCTGTGGTGGGTTTATTATACGACCTTTTTTGTATCTAAGGAGGCTTGCTCATATAATTTCTACCAAGAATTAATATTTCAGGTTCTCTTGTCCTCTGGCAAGCATCAGGGTGTTTAAACCACTGCATCCTGCTGGGACTGATTCCTACAGCTTTTCTTCAGTACTGAGCATTGGACCTAGAGCCAGGCTTGCTCCATGGTTTGTGTTCATGGAGGTTACCGTGTCTGTACATGGGGACCTACCACATACAATCTGTGCTGAAACCTGTCTCTCATTATCAATCAGCTGTTGAGAGAGCTTGAGGAACCACTGGGCAGCCATGAGAACAACCACATTTTAATTCCGGGCACACAAGAAGAAAAGGTGTGGAAGAAACCCAAAGGCTCTCTTAGGGCTCTGTCACACATGGCCATACATGGTATTGCTACCCGGATAACACCATGGCTGTTTGGCTTCTCCTTGCCTTTTTCGGTAATGCTTTCTCCATGTGCAATATTTGCCTCTCTCCTTAGTTGCCATGCTACTGTTCGTTCCCTTTTAATTCTCACTAAAGAGTCACATTCTCCTATGATTTCCTCAGGAAATGGAACAAACTTGAATAAGTTCTTGAGTCCTCTGCCCACCCCCTTCCCTTTCGGATTCTGCACGTCTGACTATTAGATTATAAGTGATTTGTAGAGAGGCTTAGCTTTAGCTGGAGCATTGTACATGGTCAACTTCATTGTTGCCAGTAAATGCATACTTTACCTGGGCTTCTTGCTTTCTTCTTTTCCTTTTAAAAATGAAAAATCCCTTGAAGCTCTAAAATAAAACTACAAATCCACAAAGGTTTAACTGCAGTGCCTTAAACGGGTGCTTTATCCACTGTTCTCTTTGAAATGTGGATTCTAGCTTTTGTGACAATCTAGCAGCGATGCTTTGTCCACTAGAGAAAGCCTAATTGCTCCCCATGATGGCAAATAAATCCGTGGGGCTTTTCAAGTTAAAATTTTGATTTCAGACTAGCTGCATTGTACGATGCACAGCACTATCTCCACATCACAGATTCAAATGCACTACCAATTTCCTGGAAAAGCAATGTATTTTCTCTTTTTATTAGTATTTATTTATTTGTTTTATCTAACTCCAGTACCTGTCGAAAGAACATTTGTTGGTCCAAAATAGAAATCAAATACTCTACACTGTGAGTAATTAGTTGGGGCATCACTGTGAGAAGTTGGTGTGACTAGAGGGGAGAGACCAGGTTATTCATCAGGTGTTAATCTTGATATTGGAATATGAATAGGTCTTCAGGTATTTCAGCAAGATTTAGGATTAGTTCCTTAGAAGTCTGGAAATCAGCCTCATCTCTACTTGTCCAAGTTCCCCATATGAACAGTTCCCTCTTCCCAGCATAAAATGGACAGTGTTCCACTGTGGAAAATCAGGCTTTGCACTGAGGCAATGCTTTATTTTAAAGAATTCCCAGATTTTGTCGGTTTAGGGTCATTTTGAAATTTGCTGTGATGGCAAAGCAGCTTGTGAGAGAATATTTAAACAGTACAGGTTTGTCTTGAAGCTGAATAGGCACGAGGAAGCACCTCACCATTAGGCTGACTCGCACCACTTGAGGCAACCAAAGCTAAAGCAGAGAAGGGGCAGTCTGGAGACCTGGCCTCTCCTTCAGTCTGCAGTGGAACTGAGGTGACAATGGCCTCAGGTTGCATCAAGGGAAGTTTGAATTGGAAATTAGGAAAAATTTCTTCACTAAAAGGGTTGTCAAGCATTAAAACAGGCTTCCCAGGGAAGTGGTTGAGTCACCATCCCTGGAGGGATTTAAAAGATATTTAGATGTCGCATTGGAGACATGGTTCTCTCTGTACATCAGCAACTTTACATAATTTCCAAGGAAGGTGAGAGGGTGATGGTCGCTGTGAGTTGGGGTCTTACCCTGAATCTGTGCAGAGCTCATTCAGAAGTCAGCGTGCTGTGAATTTTTGCATGAATAAATTTGGCTTTGTTGCCAAGTTGATGGACATCACCCACACATCCTGTCATTGTTTTGGAGTAAGTGCATAGGCTGGCATGCTGAAGGAATGTTATATGTCCAGTTTGTTGAGGTGCCTGGAGTGTTAAAGGGCTGATATGAAAAGAGCTTTCTCTGCTAATGGATCAGGATTTTTATAGGCAGAAGGGATATGCCATTGTTGGAGTGGTAAATCTGTAATGACAGACGTTCGTTCTATATTTGTGAATGACCTGATTTGGCATGCATGCGGTTCTTTCTCCTGACAATAATGGAAACATGGTGTGAGACAGACAGAGAAATAAAGCTGTGGTTAAAGTGAAGCTATACCTTTATAAACATTTTGATTTAAAGTATTTGCTCCACTTAATTTCTCGCCTTGTTTGTTTTCTTTTTTTTTTTTTTTTAAAGCAGCCACTGTTTGAATAGTCTTTGTAAAGCTTTCAGCTCTCCTCCTCTTGTTTTTCCTCCTCCCTCACCTCCCTGCTAAGCTGAAGAGATGAGTGTAAGACATCTGTCAAAGCTGTGGTAGTGTATTCCTGCTGCTCCATGAGGACCCCAGGAATCTGTCAGAGCATCCCTGGCTGCTGCAGTCCTGTCGCTGGGTGATGACTGCCCCAGAAGGTGAGAGTCAGGCATGGCTGGGACACAGACCACTTTGTCGCAATGTTAATTTGTCCCTGAATGGAAGGAGGGAAAGGGGAGGTTTCACTATGAAAAGAGAGTTTGAGTTTTGAGGGGAAGATGCCAGAAAGTTTAGGAAACATTAGCAGAGGTTGCTGTGCTCTTAAAGAGCCCTGGCTTTCTGCTGCACATTTCTTCCTCCCTCCTTCAGGAAAAATTCCTAAACTGCTTTGGCTCAGTACCAATTATTCCTTTGGCGTCCCAGCCAGAAAAGCTTGCTGAGGATGGAGAAATAGCCATACACAATGGTTTTGAGAACTAATAACACATGCATGCAGTCCAGCCTTGAATTATATGAAATATGGTGCATAGCTTTCAATCCCATTTTGTCAGAGGCCTTGGCTTAAAAGCCTTCCAGCCCCTCTCCTGCCTCTCTTCCCCCTCAAAAATAAAATAAATCCTACACATTTTCTCCCAACTTCCAGCATGTGTGACCGTAATTATTTCTCAGATGCTGTCAGAGTGCCGGATCTGTCAGTCTCACATGGGAATGAGGAAGGATGCTTGCTGGATCAGCTTAGCTGGGAGGGGATGTGGGGGCCAGAGGCTGGGACACTTGCTCCCACAGCCCCACAGAGGACTGGGAGGGCATGGTGCTGCCCCTCTCCTGGGATGCACATTGCAGATCAGGATCTGCTGTTTCCTTCTGGGGGAGCTGCTTGGGGCCAGTGGGTATAACGGAGAGCAATTAGTTAAATCAAGGGGGCAGCCACAAGTGAACTAATTACATCGGTGCATTGTACTCCAGCAGCTTGTAATTTTTCTGCCCTGTGTTAGTACAGATGGGTCCTCCCTCGGTAAATGAAGACACTCTGTGTGTTAGTCACGCTGCTGAATCAAGGAAAGTGCAAGGTTGGGCTTGCAACTGAGCTAGATGGACCTGCTCAGTACCTGGCCCTTTTTGCATGGTCTCTGGCATGGCTCTTTACGTTAGCTAAAATACACAAAGGTGTGGATCACACAGCTCTCCAGAGAGAATAACTCTTGCAAGTTGTGTGGTGCCTGAGGGAACAGTTATCTCACCTGATTATGACCCATAGGAACTGATGTGATAGAAAAATCAATTGAGTTCTAGAGGAACTTACTATTAAATGACAACTTGTGGAACTTAATTGCTTGAAATAATTTGAGGAAAGCACAATTCTGGAAAATCTATCAGAGATAACAACTCTATACCAGTGGGGGTAGCATCATCCTCTAGTTCTCAGTTTCAATGGAAAAGGCTTTCAGGAGGCTTATGCTGTGATTACCAGTGAAATAATTAGTTGTTGTTATTATTAAGCATTGGTTCCCCACAACATGACCCACCAAGTAAGCATTACTGAGCTCTTATTTCTCGGTACTTAAGCCATCTCTTGTATCCACTGCCATGGCAGAAGCATATTTCCCTCTGGATTGTCCTCCAAAAGCAATTTCACTACGAGGGATATGGATGCAGTGTGATGCCACAGCTGGAAGGGAGAGAGTGAGCAAGGAGCCACAGTGTGACACATCACAGTGTGATGAGTATGCCAAAAGACAAATCACAGGAGAGGTGCTGGAGCTGTTCTGGGGACTCCAAGCCCTTGTTCTCATACTCAAAACTTCCAGGCAAACAAGAGTCAATTGCTTTTTTGTGCCCCTGCAAAGAAGATGATTGTTCAGCTCCACAGCAGAATAATGTTATCAGTGGACATTTCTTCCATCATCACTGACATTTTGCCATGGTTTACTGGTGGTAGATACTGAGTGTACATAAGGAAACTGTTATGCCAGACACTTTAAAAACACCAGTAGCCTGGAGAACTTGCACCCTAAGGGACCATCCTTTTCCCCAAGGACAGTCAAGCAGTGGAAAAGCTTGCTCACAGAGGCCAAGCAGTTTCCATCTTTGGAGGTTCTCAGGGCCACACTGGACAATGCCCTGGGCAAACTGATCTGTTCCCATTGATGGCCATGACTGAGCAAGTGGTTAGACCGGGGCCCTTGCAGATTCCCTCACCCTGTATTATGATCCTGTGATCTTTACCTGAGGTTGTTTGTGGTTTTGTAGAGCACACAAACACTGTGCCCTATGTGCAGGCAGGTACCTGCCTACAAACTAACTCAATGGCATTTTTTCCTATGTAGGGCCTTCTGAAGGAAGTATTATGCATCTGGATGTAGGCAATCTTAGTTTCTTCTTACCTTCATCTTAATGATTGGGGAAGTTCAACATTAATTGGAATATTTCTAAGAAGTATTATTTGTTAGCTGTTTGGTGCATTTTCCTTAAGCTCACTAAGTAATTACTCACTGCTGTCACTCCTTTGACAGAGGCTGAATACAGCAAAGCATTTCTTTTTTTTCCCTCTGGTGCTAAGTACATATTTGCACAGCCTTTTTTGTTTTATCTAATGATGATATTTTGTTTCCTCACAAATGGACACTTCCTTCCCTCTTCACTCATCTTTCTTCTCACCCTCTCTACCCCCCCAACATGCCTTCAGTGCCAGGATGGCAGCTTTCAGAGTGCTGGTAGTCCCTTGGCTGTCGCAAATCAAGGACTTTAATCACAGCATGATGATGATATTGATGGTGTTTGCTAATTTTTTTAAAAATAAAAATGTTAAAAATTTATCTTTTGGCGGGGGAGTTACAAATTAATGTGTGGCAATTTGAATATGTGCTAATAATTTTTGAATTTGGAATGCTTAATTGATAAAGATTATGTGGATAAAGATCTATAATTAACTGATAAATATTAAAATGTTAACAGATAAAGATTTATATTGTTCCTGAGAAAAATGATAAGAGTTTCCTCTCTGCTGCACCCTTTTAAGAAGCGATAAAGGAAGAAAAATAAGAATATGGCATTTAGTGCAGCTTAAATGTAGCTGCACTTCAGCATTATTGTGTTATTGCTGAATTGAGGTAATTAAACTTTGCACAAACTTTTAAAAATTATTTTTGAAAGAGACAGAATTTAATTTCAGCCTAATTGTTATACTTTATTTTTGGGACCTAGAATTCTCATAATCAAGGATCAAAGCAGACAGACAGTTTTCCTTCATCTGGAAATCAGCAGACACCACAGCTTGCATAACAAAAGATCAGAGACTAGAGGCTGTGCAGTCTGTCTTCATGAGACTAAAAATTTGCTCATATATGAGGAAGTCCATCAAAGCTTGTCTAACAGTTGTATGTGACAGGAAATGCACTAGTTTTATAGTCAGAGTGGTTAAACAGATTTTCCTACCAAATCAAAAGTATAAGGAAAATTAGATCCAAATCCACTCACCTGTGAGGCTTCAGTGACAACACCCCTACCGACTCTGCATCTGGGAATAGTCTGTCAGACCTGCAGCCCTCACTCCTGCTGATCCTAGCCTGGACTCACCAGATTTTGCTGCAACTCTGCTAAGGAGGCTGCAGCCCTTGACTCCAAAGGGCCAAGGGCTTGGCTCACTGCTGTTTGCTCTCAATGGCACACTGAACCTTACTTGTTATTATGCTTGTTCCAAATCCATCCTACATTTTAAAACACATCTTGTATGCCACTGTATTCAAACACTGTTTTCTTTATTTCAGCTTTTTAAAAAGGCTATTCAATGCAGATGTCTTGACTTAGTACTCCTGCAGAACAATGCTCAGGTGTAACCATCAGTACAGTCCTAATGATGTTGCTCCTTTAGTCTCTGTGTTCTATGTATTTGCAATGTAGAATGTATTTATGATCACTTCTCCCAGTGGAAAGAGTGAGCAATTATTAGTAATGTACGGACTATTTACAAGGTTTTCCTTTCATTGTGATAATCTACTCCTCAGTCAAGGCTTTTGCATTCATCCAGGTGAGTATCTCTCAATAGTTGTGTTTCAACATTAAATTCATGCCTTTTTATTTCTAAATGTCTGGGTCTTGAATCAATTACACTGCTTGTGGAATATCAGTGAAATCCCTGGAGTGTCAGATATTTTTTAAAAGGGAGGACATCTCTCCTCCCCACCAGAACCTGTGTTTTGTAAGGAAACAGGACTGCCTCATTAGCACAGAACCAGTGTGGTTTCAACATACCAGGATGTGCTGCTGCCAACCGTTTATCCTCCCAGGAGGACAGTTAAGCATTGGCATGACCCGCCCAGGGAGATGGTGGAGTCGCCGTCCCTGGAAGTGTCCAAGAAACAACTAGATGTGGAAGTTACTGCAATGGCTAAGTTGGTGTGGTGCTGTTCAGTAAAAGGTTGGACTCCATGGTCTTGGAGGTCTTTTCCAACATTAATGATTCTGTGATTCTATGACTGGCCACATCCAGTCTTTCATGTCTTAACAGCAGTCATCATCTTCACCAATTCCCCTTCCCATCACAGCTCTGCTGGGGAAGGCCAGCAGTGTTCAAGAAAACCCCAGTGGCGGGTCCTGGCTCTTCCTGAAGGCATCTCTGGTGACTTCTAACAGTGTGATGGGATATGTCTGTGCCACTGGTCTCTCTGACTTCAGGCTCACCTGCAAAGTGAAGGACCCTTCTGACATGATCAGAATAAACAGAGGTGATAATTCTGTGATTACATCCAAAGATCCAAAGTAGTCAAAACCAGTGTCCCAACATATCAGAACATGCAGCATGGGCACCCTTCCCCTGGAGTTTTGGCTCTCTACTGTCAAAGAAACACAACTCAAATGCCTTTCATTTTATTTCTTAAAGGAAAAAAAAAAAGTCTGTTTGCCTTAAAGCATTATTGTGGCATGACTAATTTAACCTAGATTTTTTTTTTAAATTCTTGGTAGCTAACTGGATGATTAATTTTATTAAGAAATCAGGCAGCTACATTACCTTTGATCTCCCTGCTTCAAAACAATAACCTATTTGGGCATACTTAAGTTTAACTTTCCCTGGCACCGTTGGCTAGAGTAACTTTGGTTGGAGAAATAGCTTTAGGAAATGTCGATTTAAAAAAAAAGAAAAATGATCAGTCATACTGCTCTGCTAATTACATTTGCCATATTAGTGGCACAGACTGTTCATTTTCAGGCTCTGTTGGAAAGATTACCCAGAGAGGTGTTATCCTCTCAGTACAGTGTCAGATGTCACCCTGTGGGATATTAAAGCCAAGTCAAGACTGTGCTGAAAAATATTTTTTTCCTTCTGTACAATAACACATACAGCTCTAGATTGTATTAAAAGAAATCCCTTTGCAGAAGAAATGTTAATGTGGGCTGCCAAATGGGAAAGATTTTCGTAGTTCACTGTTAATGTAAGACCTCAGCTCTTGTGGAACATGCTGTCCTCTAATGAACAGCTCCTTAATGAGAGCAGAGAATCAGGGTTTCACATCTTGATGAATGACAGCAAAGTTTGGAAGGTGTTGTTTCTGTTTTTCTTTCTTACTCTTTTTAATACAAGCACTAATTGGCCTTAAATAAATGTGAGTAGGACACAATAGATTTATGATATTTTTTGTGAAGCAAAACCAGATCTCAGGCATTCAGAGAAACAGACTCCCCTTTTACAAGGTAATTATGATTTAGTGTTTACTCTCTCCCTGTTGAGTTTGTGGGTTGCCTTTAAAGTGGCTCTGGGATGAATATCAGAAGTGGAATTTACCTTTTCAACGTGTAAAATGCAGAAGACATATATTACTTTTGTGAGTAATATTTCTTCTCTTCTGCTATATTAGTTGGGTTTTTTCCTGAAAAAATACCTATAAACTATCCCCAGTGGACAAGTTGCTGCATCATCAGAAAATGGTTGTTTTGGAAGAGTGTGGGGAAGTTTCTGAAAGTTCAGGTACCTCTTCCAGTAGTAGCAACACTCCTCCAAGCTCCACTTCAGTCTTTCATTTGGAAATCAAATTTTATTTGATTTAAAAAGATGTAAATTAAATATGGAAAGTGACTGTATCACACAGGCTTGCCTTTAGGTTTGTTCCTTGTTTCTGGGAGAAGACTTGGGAGCAGGCTTCTTTTGGGGTTTAATTTCACAAGGCTGTGACCCAGCTCCAGGATTTCAGTGGGAGGTCATTCTGCCACAGAGCACTGGCTCAGAAATGTTGTTCTGGAAGCACAACTGAACAGTTTGCTACCAGCTCTCAACCTGACTTTTCTAGAGGTCCTAGGAAATGAGGCATATCTCTCCCTCTTGCACTCTCTGCTCTTTGTTCATTGAATCATCCTGCACATTCAGCAACCCACCTGAATGGCATGCAGGAACTGTGTGCTCAGCAAACCCAGCACCTCACTCCTGTCTGAACAGTTCTCCCAGGCATCCTACCAAAAAATGGTCTCCTCCTTGCTAAATTAATACCTCCACATTTTTTTTTAAAGCTTTTTTCCCTCCCTTCCGTGACACTAAACTCAGAAACATTGGGTAGGATTCAGGAATGGTTTAGGGGGGAAAAAATCAAACAGTGAAAAAGATAGAAATTGCAAATAATTGCAATAGCATGGCAATTCACAATGTACTTCAGCTGCAGTGTAAGATGGATGGTAGGCTACCTGTGAATTTGACAGAGCTGCAGGGTTTCAAGTCATGTGTTCACGAAGTCTAAGGGATTTACTCTGCTTTACAGTCTTCCAGATCACAACAGGTGCTGAATGAAAAGAGGTGTGGCCAGCAGGCTGAGGGAGGTGATTCTCCCACTCTGCTCTCACGAGACCCCACCTGCAGTGCTGCATCCATCTCTGGGGTCCACAACAAAGGAAGGACACTGACCCGCTGGAGCGCCTCCAGAGGAGGGCCACAAGAAAGATCAGAGGGCCAGAGCACCCCTTCTATGAAGACAGGCTGAGACAGCTGGGGTTGTTCAGCCTGGAGAAGAAAAGGCTCCAGGGAGGCTTCAGAGCAGCCTCCCATTACATTAAAGGGGGCTTTTTACAAGGGCATGTAGTGACTGGACAAGAGATAATGGCTTCAAACTGAAAGACGGTGGGTTTAGATTAGATATCAAGAAGAAATTCTTTACTATGAAAGTGGTGAGAGACTGGCACAGGCTGCCCAGAGAGATTGTGGATCCCCATCTCTGGGAGTGCTCAAGGTCAGAAACACAGGGAGAGATACAAAGAATGCAGACAAATGGTGAACCTGCATCAGCTCTTGGTTGTGCATAGCAGAGGATGAACCTAACGTGGATCAAAAAACTAAAACACTGACTCATTAAAACCCAGCATAAAATTCAAGTGGTTTATCCAGGAAAAAAAATTGATGGAAGACATTGATTAAAAAAATATGCTCAGTGCATATCAAGGATGAAAATCGGAGTTTTCTCTCACTATACTCTGGTAGTATTTGGCAGAAGCAATTTGAAATTTACACGGCATTGCTACAAACAACAGTGGGTGGTCAATAGAGCTGAAGGAGGACTCTTGGAAACCCACACCACAAAGAACTCATATTCCTTCAGGTGAGGCAGGCAGGATGCAAGAGTGCAAAGCACAGTCCACTTAGGATGATGCTGCTGACTCCCACCCACAAAACCTGGGGGTATTGCAGGCCTATGTGACCTACGTGGGCCACATGTTCACTAGCTCTCAAATGAAAGGGCAAGGGTGGTTTCCAGCATTTTCAGTATTATAAGCCTTGGTGATCCCCGGGAACACACTTATCCATTTATCTCACCCAGGTGATTTGCATCCACACGCTCAGGTTGCATTTTTGCCACCACCCGAGTTGTGCAAGCACCAGCTTGAGGAATGATTACTAATTCTGAAATGTTTTATTTACGACAAACAATGATGCAATTACTTGGAGTGATGGACAAGGCAAACAGGATACCAGTCAAGCAAGTATTTGGAAGAGTTTCAACATCTAATGTGTCTTGGAAAACATTCTTGCTGCATGAGACTTGATAACCAGCAGGACAATTAATGGTGTTCGGAAAGTCACACAGAAGGAGCACACTTGCAGATCTGGAGGGTCTGAGGAAGAAGGTGATGGTGCAGCTCAAAGAATAAGGCTTAGATAAAAACTGCATTTGATGAAAGAAAAGAGATGACTATTTAAGAGTTACCTGAGGCTGAACCCACTGAAGAAGAGCAGAAGAAGAAAAGACAAGGCATTACAAATGTGAAATGACAGTGAAAAGTTAAAAATCTTTCTAAATTGTTATAGAAGACCCATAGCTAATTCTCTTTAGAAATAGATCTGAACATAAACTGAAACTTGAATATAAAGATTACCAATGTTATTGCAGTTCATCAAGAAATGTATAAAAACAAAAATCAGACAAAGACATTAACTACATGGGGGTTTTTTTAGGAACCCATGGACCCACTGCATTTGCCTTTCCTGTTTTAAGTGGAATTCAACCTGAAACTATTTTGTTTCTCTGCTTCTACACCATCTGTGCCTGATGATGACCCAGATGAACCTTTATTGCCATCCTACATCAGCACTCAGTAGTTTTAATTATATCTTTCCCATCTGTCTACAATATGTGTGTACATTACATTTCTTTCAGGTACCTTATTACTACCCTATATTTATTCTTATGTCATTTCATCGGCTTATAATTAACCATTGTGTTCATAGTATCTTTTATTTCAATATATTTCTATGGTGATAAATGTGTATATGGGATGCATTAGGGAGTCTGGTGAAAGGAGTTGAAATATATTTCCCTTACTTCCTGTGGAAATAACAGTTCGCAAATGGTGGCTTTGCTATTATGGATTTCCCTTAAGAAGATGTGTTCGTGTATCAGTAAGGGGGCTAGGGGAGAGTGTTCTATCCTAATCCCAGCACAACCCACTCTTACCCAGCACTCTTGCTCACCTCTTCCTGGTAAACTATAATTATTTTAAATTTCTGGAAATGTTGACTCTGTGGGAGAAAGAAAGATCTCATGTGCTTTTCCTGTCTCCTTCCCTATTTGGATGTGAGGGGAGAAAACTGAAAGCTACAGTAGTTACTTGTTTAAAAAAATAATATTTTATTTATTTTCTGAACACTGTGTACTGTATTCTGTGGATTTAGCAAGTGCTGTATAAAATAGCACACTAATGTAGTTCAGAGTATTTTCAGTCACTAAAATAGGGGAAGGGCAATTAAAATCCTGAAAATAGAAAGTATTATGGGGTTCATAAATTTAAAAAAAAAAAGAGCAAGGATATTTTATAGAAAGCTAATTATGTAGCCACTGTAAACCCTCAGGTTTCTATAGAAAAATTCTGGAAAATCAGGATGATGTTCACAGGTCCACTTTTGTGTGTTGTTAATATTGTAGTTAGTGTAGCCTCATATTAAGAATCAGCATTAAATTTCATCTGTGTCATACAGGAATTGGAATGACAATATAACAGGATTTTGAAAGAAAGTAACTCAATTTGATGTGGTAACCATAAAAAATAATAACTGAACATGCAGCAGAAAAGTCTAATTTTGAATCATATTCTAAATATCTATTCAGTGACTGTACTGTGATAGTGTGTTTCACACAGTAATTTTTAAATTTTTTTCTTAAAATTTCCTTTTATTTCTGTATTATTTCCAAGGCATAAGTATAGAGGGGAAAAAAGTGTGAATATTTTCTCAAAACTGCTTTTTGCTGCTGGCTTTGACCTCTTTAGCCAGGGTAGGATAGATACAAACTGGCTAGTGAAACTGGGTTATGGCAGAAGGGTAAGGAAGGACATTCTCCTGAATGCTTAGGACCCAACACACCTACTATTTGGCCAAAAAAAAAAAGTGAATATTTAGTGAAAAATAAAAATTAAAACCATAAATAAATAAAAAAGAGGATCTTAGATGCTGTTTCAATAAAGGCAGGTCATCTGGCTGCAAAGATGGCTATTTTTATCATGCATATGGCCAAAGCAGTGACAGTCCCAGCTGCAGAAAACAATGAGGGGCACATGAAAAAGTCTAACACAGGGAGTCAGGAGAGCTTTGGAAGCCAGGTACAGCATTATGAGACGTGTAAAAGGGGATGATGAACCTGATAGGAATAAAAATGATGACTATGTTGGTCTGGTGTGTGAAGGACCCTTTTGGTAGTTACAGTCAAATTAAAATTTTGGAATTTGCTTTCAGAAGAATCTCAGAATATAATTGTAGCACCTGAACAAGAAAATCAACAGCTGGCAAACAGGATAAGTCAAGATCACAGGTTTAAATTATATAATTTTTACACAAAAAAAATTTGAAACATTTTTCAGAGGCCTAATTAAAGCAACTATACATATTGGTTTTAGTACTTACATGGCCAGCTAAGCTTGAAAAATTGAACCTTCAAGACAAAGCAAATCAGACTGCCACTTTAACAATGGTCTAAAAAAGGCAGGCTCTCTTTTAGAGAACCTAACTAAGAACAAATATCAGAATGGCTTTATGCATTAAGGCAATGTGTTTGTTTCATGAGGGAGCGATAAACGTGGAGAGAAGGGACAAAGTAAGTGTCCCTATGTAACTGGAGCCAAACAATGTCACTCCTAAGAAAACAAGCGTTACTGAATTTTCAATAGCACTTTAGGAAGGCAAGACAAGACCTTGAGAATAATTACTTTTGATAGTTTTATTCCCTAAGCAAGCAAGGAATTAAAACACAAAAAATAACATTGAACATATTTTAAACTTTTTTTTTTCTCTCTACTCGCTACTGAAAACAAACCTTGGGACAAGAAATCTTTGGTGAAACCCCAGACGCAGCACTTGACACTTGTAAGGAAAGCAAAAGGGAAGGTCAGAAACTTGACTTCCCTTGCACCTGGGGAGAGTTTGAAACCAAGTTTGTCATTTTACAGAAAGGTGCTCCAGCTGTCAGAATAGGCAGCCAGGAGGGCCAGCCATGTCCTGGGGGGCATCAGGCTCAACATTGCCAGCTGGGCAAGGGAGGGGATCACCCCCTCTGCTCTGTACTGGGGCAGCCTCACCTCGAGTGCCGGGGGCAGTTTTGGGTGCCACACATGAAAAAGACCTTAAACTGCTAGAGAGTGTCCAAAGGAGAGAAATGAGGAGTGATGAAGGGCCTTGAGGCAGAGCTGAATGAGCAAGGGCTGAGGCCACTTTGTCTGCTCAGCCTGGAGGAGACTGAGGGGACACCTCACTGCACTCTGCAACTTCCTCTTGAGGGGAAGCAGGGGGGCAGGTGTCGATATCTTCTCTGTAGTGGCCAGTGACAGGATTCAAGGAAACGGCATGAAGCTAAGTCAGGGGAGGTTTAGGTCAGATATCAGGAAAATAGGCATGAGTAGGCAAATCAAGTTCCCCCTGCTCCAATAGCAGGAATCCAATAGAGACAGATTCTGGCATTATGCAATAAATACACTCCCTTCGGGAACGATGTCAGATATTTGGAATATTCTGCCAGGCAGAGCATAACTGAGGTGAGCTTGCGAATTTATCTCTGCTACTTTTAAAGATTACTTGCTCTGGAAGTTCCCAAAACCTTTTCGCTCTCTGATTCCAGGACTGTGTGAAATAAAATCAGGGGGTTTTTATTCATTACTGATTTTCCATCAGGGATAATTAACTTTATAACCTCCCCAAGCCTGCATGCATGTGTGTGTCTTTCCTCCTCATAAGCCAACATCTCTGATACATAGATAATTTATGAAAACAGAGTAGATGCTTTTTAATAATTAAGTAATAGATAATAGGAGGGGACTTTTTCCAACAATGTACCATGGCTTTGAAGTAGAATACAGCACTGAAAGGTTAGTGGCTGTGGATAAATTACATTTCAAAAAAGAAAACCTGAAGAAAGCTGCTGCACTTACACTGTATTATTAAGTAAATTAAAACACTGAAAAGGTTCTTTTCATTTTGCAATGTGTGCACTTCATCGCAGTAACATGTGAGCAGTAGTCCTGTGGCAAAAAGCCAATTGACTGAACCAGAGTAAATCACACAGCATCAACACGGCCCATTCTCTCTAAATTACAGGGCAAACAATAACACAGGTAAAATTAGCCCCGGCCGTAATTATATAGCAGAATTGTGCCGAGGACGCAGAATGATAAACGGCAAATGCAGAGTGTGTTGTGTCATATCATGTAATCTCTCCTGCTGCAGAGTTGAAAAACAAAGGGAGAGTTGTGCCTTGTTTGTCTAACATGCTCTATATCACAAATTAGAAATCCTTCCTAATTAAGATATTGTTAAATTTCCTTTGTTAACAATTTTTTAACAATGTTAATTAGTGATCATTGATGACATTTTAACAATGTTAATTAGTGATCATTGTTCATCTAACAAACAATTAGGGTGATTTGCGCTGCAGTTCTCAGGCACAGAAATGCATCCCAGAGCCTTCCTGCCTTTTTACCCCCAGGCTGCTTGAGCAGAGGGAGGGCATCTGGGAATGCTAATGCAATACGTAGCCACTCATTTAGCAGAAGCATTGCAAGGAAAATCATGTCTGGCTTATGAACGTTTAATAGTTTGAAACAGCTGTAGCCTCACAAGGGTGTTCTCATCATACAAGTGCTCCATGAGGTCACTCGGGCCATTTTTACACTAATGTAATATAATACAATTCTAGAGGCACACGGACATTCATTTCCCACTATTCCATCAATTCTCATCTAGCTGTGCAGTTGGCAGTGGCTCACAGAGGCCTGAGGTTGTGGTGTCATCTGACTCCAGCCATTCTCTGGTCTATGCGCTGGTGACAGTGGTAGCAGCAGTGCCTGCTGTGACTCACGTCCCTGATGCCTTTGCGAAAACTGGGACCAAAACCACCCAGAACAAGAACCACTGTCACATTTACAATGCCAGCTTTGGGAGTTGCAATATCACTTTGGTTTGTAAGAAATGTCCCTGAGAAAGAAGGATGTTAGCAACAAGCGTTATGAAGGAGCTTGAGAAATCAGCCTGTCAGTTAGACCACAGGAGCGCAGAAATTGGACTGCATTTCCTGGCAGAGACAAGTGGAGGGCTACAGACTCTGACAGATGTCAGGCTCGATGCACGCTTCCTCTCCACAGTGGTCAAAGCATTATCTCTGGCTGGAGCCAAAAGACCTCTCTCCTTCCTACCCGAGAACTTCAGGGGAAGTTGGGTTAAATGCTAGTTCAATTAAAAGAAAACAAAAAACAAACAACCAAAAACCAGACTTGCACTGAGGAAAACAGTCTGGAGGTTGAGCAGCAGGATAATATTGCTCGAGACACCTCCTGCTGTTGTCCTACTGGCATTGATAGCAGCAATCAGAGGGGCAATCAGGGGCAGGGCCATCACACAAACATTGGGAAGTGGCACCGTCGGGGCAGCTGCAGCAGTCTGTGTTATCACTGTGCCTCTGCTCCAGATAAGGGTAGACACTGGGTGATAAGACATCTGTATATGGTGAACATCAGTGCTCCTGCAGTGAGTGCTGATGGTGGACCACCACAGCTGTGCACTATGGAAGGCCCTCAGCATGGATTTTGCTGCTGGGGGTGTTACCATGCTTACCATAGTGCTTAGCAAGAGGAATAAATGCACTTTTCTGTGAGCTGTGCCCCAGCAAACATGCTTGAACCCTGCTGCATTACAATTTTTTTTCTTATTTTATATTTCTTTATGTCTATGAATACCTGTTGTCCACCCATAGCTCAGTTGCGTAATTTATCAATCTTTTCTTCATGTTTGTAGTTTATTCCCTCTGTGATATGAACACAGAATTGTTTGCATGTTGCTATACATAAATGTTTCTGCAGAAAATGGTAGATGGAAATGAGTGCCAGAACCCACGCAACAAGTCATAAATGTTAACTGCAGATTTGGAAAATCATTGTTAATGCAGGGCTGACATAACAGACATGTTCTTGCATGGTCCAGATTAGTGGATGGCATTGATATGATTAGATTATAAGAGTGAGCCATTAATCCCTTCTTTTCCTGATTCGTATAGGCAAAATTGGAGTGTAAACTAACACTAACCTACTCAGTTCCAGCTACATTCTCATGAATATACATGCATCAGTCCATCAAATTTACATTTATAAAATGCCCTTCATTGAAGGACCTCAGAATGCAAGAGGCAATCAATATAAAAATAAAATTGTTAAGCTTGATTCGGTAAGAAACATTCAGCTTAGGAATTCCAAGATTTTTCTACCGTCACTTTCTACAGCTAGAGCTGAGTAGGATATGCCTGAGTTATGTCTTTCACCTTGCCACTTGGTCTTGTTGTTTTTGTGCAAATTTAAGTGCTGATAGAAGCAAAGGATTAGTAGCACTTGCTAGGATAAAGCTCTGTACCTGTTTTTGCAGCAAAGTAGTGCTCTTTTTCCCCACCGTTTCCTGGGAATGGCCACAGGCTGTGAAGCTGCTTGCCTCACTATGCACGGAAATCAGACATCAATCCTTGGAGAAGAAGCCAAATGTGCTATTTATTATGACAGTGACATGTTCCAGTTTTCCAAGTCAAGAACCTGCAACTGGGAACCTAAAAGCACATTTTGAAGAGGAAATGCATTTCAATGCTGCAGGGCTCGCCTATGTCAGGTTGGGGCAGCAGTGTCTAACTTTTAACATCCACATTTGGTGAGGTGAGAGAGGGAATTAATAAATGCTTGCTTGTATTTCTAGGCACCTTTTTGTCATAGCAAATTTTATTACTGTTTGTGTTATGGATTGTGATTGTCAGCCCCAGATATGAAAGTCAAAATATATTTTGACTTCTGTGGCAGCAGATGGAAATTGTAATCTGATTTTCACCTTTCAAAAATGACCAGTCTCATTGCTAAAATTGATTAATTTGTTCTGTTGTTATGACTTTGCTGTGTTCTAGATTCCAAGTAACTGTGATTTTTTTTCCCAAAACAGAAGTAGGTATCCCTAAGGGAAAGTATAACTTTTGTGAAGATGATGCTGACAATATGCTAGCTGTGGGGGAGTGGGCTATAATTACAGACCCATTTGTACCCAGTAATTTTCTGTTATCATTTGTAAGTGACAGTAAAGTGTGCTGCATTTCCACCATACTATGGATTTACGCATTTACTAATTCTATGAGTCTTCACACTCCTCAAGTCAAAATTTTTCTGGCATCATTATGTGACTGATTTCTAAGCAGAATATTCCTAAAAGCCCAGCAGAAACATTGGATACCTCAGCAGTAGAAAAAGGCTAAAAATTCTTTTTGTGCTCAGACTAGCTGACTTTGCCGGCCAAAAGTCATCACGTAAGCATTACCTACACAGCACCTCTATGACCACTGCTTTGTGTTGGAATATTAAACCAGGCTTTGCTGACGTTAGGCAAAGGCAGCAACAAAAGGTAGTAAGCAAAGGAAGAAAAAGCTTCCTCAGTATTTGATCTGCTTCTTTTGTATTTCGTCATGTACACCTGCTCCTGAAATCTGTGGGACTCTTCCTAAGGTTTAGAGATTCCTGAGTCTAAAGAGGTTGAAGACCAGGACAAGGGGACATCCTGGGGTTTTTTGTGTATCTATCTCCCCTATTTATCTGCCTTTACAAAAGAATGGCAAATACCATCTATGCAGAAATGCATTTTTTGAGGTTACACTCAGGACCACTCATGTACACTTGGGAGTGAAATCATCAAAGAGCTGCTGGATCTAGGTATTTTAGTGACTTGAGCTGCATGGATGCTGTGGTGGAGATGTACCACCAACAAGTCAGCACTGGTTCAATACCAGCAGTTGCAGACAGGCTGCTGGCTGGCAGGATGAATTGAAGCTTCTCCTGATACCTTCAGTTCCACTGGGCAAAGCTGTTATGCACTTTTATCCAAAACACACTACAAAACACCAAAAAAAAAAAATCACCAAAATCCAACCCAAAATATGCTGGTGCAAGACTGGCACATTGCAGTAGTTCATGATACATCTTACATTCTTGGTCATTCTCCAGCTGGAGTGCAAAGGAAGAAAGCACAGGAAAAATGTGGCATTTAGATCCACATCACAGGGAGAAATGCTGATAAATGGTCAAGAAAATTCCAGTAGATGTGTGTATTTGTTTTCTTAAGCGGAGATAGATAAATAGTGTAATGTAAGAAATCTATATCTGCTATTTGCTGTTTGGACAGAGAGCTACATCTCCTAAATTCAATTCTTTAATCAGTGGAAACTGTAGTTCATAGCACAAACAAAATACGTTATTCTTTTATTTATTTATTATGTTTTAATTATGTTATTCTTTTATTTTATGTATTATGTTTTTATATTTAATGCCAGATACATAAAATCTCTGAAATAAGAAGCCAACTTGAAACATATAGTTGCATTTTTTGCTCTCCCCTGTTCTTTTTCTTTCTTGGCTTTGAGGGCTGCTGCTTGGGAAAACACATGGAACATTCCTTCTGAATGAAATACCGTTATTTTATATTGTATGAATTTATGAGTGGATAATTATGTTCTAATTCCTCCCAAGTGGCCCTCTCCTTTTCTCTTCTGCTCTGCTCCATCTTCCTGAGCTTCACTACACTTTTTTGCCCAGCTTCCGCTCTTATTCCTTCACCAGTGTTTATCTCTTCAGATCCCACTGCTACTTTGTTCACCCTTCCTGATTTCTTAGTGTCCCACCTTATAGCCCTTCCCCTGTGCATGATGCTTCCTCTTCACCACACCTTGCCCTGGACTGTTTCCAGCTCCTTCCCTCTCTCTGTTGCCCTGTGGTCTTCCTTGCTCTGCTTATTTCTTCTTTTTTCTCATAAGCTTCTGCTCTCATGCGTGAGATGTAGCAAGAGACCACCTGTCTTATCAGGAAGGCATTTATTTTAGGAAGGCCCTAGTTAGCTTTATGGTCTGTGGGCTGCCTGGCACCAGCCCATAGTAGGCTTTACCAAGAGAAAAAATTAAAATGTAGCATGGAAATATTCAGTCCATCATGTTACTATGTAAAGTGTCATCTAGTGGCTCATCTTATCAAGAAAATTGCCCAGCACCATCACAGTTTTCTTCAGTCTTTACAGCCTGGTCATTGCCTCATTTTCAGTCAGGAAGGATTTTCTTAAACAATAAAACTATCCATAATGAGTCTTCTCTCTAATTTATACTCAGGCACGCAATCTCTCACTCTAATTTTGAAACCTGATTGTCCAAATGAAGGCGCCCAGTTACAAATTTTAATTTTCAGGCAGGCATTTGGGCACCAAAATACCCATTTCATTTCCCTAAGTGCCGATCTGAGCATGCCAATAGAGCAGGTGAACCCTCACCTAACCTGAGAGGTTCAGCAGGGTTGTTCCATCTCACTGAACTCAAGTGTGGTGCTGCTCATCGTCCTGTGCCACCAGCACAGTGAAACTGCTGCTCCCCCAGCAGAGCCACCCCTTGGCTGGTGCTGGGGATGTGTCCCCGTGCAGCATCCCACTGTCCCTCACAGGGACAGGCCCCACTGGCACGGGCCACACCGCAGGCCTTGTTTGGCAGGAACAGAACAAACTGGAAGGTGACTGAAAGACAACACGAGTGTTCTGGCTTTGCAGCAAAGTTGCCAGCCTTGGGGGCAGCCGCTCAGCCCCACAGCCCACGAGAGATGATGCTCACAGCATCACCCAGGAGCAGCACTTAGCGCCTGGACTTGGGCTCTGTAGCCTGTAGGAATGCTTCTCTGCTTCGAGCGCCTTCCCAGCCAATGCAACAGCCTCTTGAGCACCGCAAATAAAATCCGAAAACCCCTGGCACCCCACTGCTCCCGAGCGCTGGGCTCCGCACAGGACTGCGAGCAGCGGCGGCGTCTGGTGCAGGGGGCGGCAGGAGAGCTCTGTGGAGCCCTGCGGGGCTGGGCAGGGGATGGATGTCCCGATCCGGCCCGGGACAGCCCCAAAATGAAGCTCTGGGGTGCGGAGACTCCCGGCCCCGCACAGAGCGGCGGGAGATACGCGGGCGGCCCTGCCGTGGCAGCAA
>VWZU01010549.1:1025948-1059781 GCA_013397095.1 Sterrhoptilus dennistouni | reverse complement strand
AAAAAAAACCACCAACAAAAAACAAGGAAACAGACATTTATGGTTTAAATCTGGCCTGACACCTGACCTTAACTGTGACTGCTGTGCCAGCAAACAGCAACAACAACAAAAAAAGGCTCAATTTAAAGCCTGTTCTTGTTAACGCGAAGTGTTAGATATAACTGTGAAATTCCGGCTTTTGTGGGGTTAATTGCATAACTCTTTGCTGTGCTTTAACAAGATGTTTTGTAGCTGAATAGCTGTGATTTCCTTTGTTTCTTTCTGTGGGCCGAAGGTAGTTTAAGAGGGGAAATTAGCCATTTAATTATTATGGGTGCAGGAGAAGCAAAAAGACCATATGGTTTGCTGTTGAAATTAGTCACAAGAAACTTTTTTTTTTTTTTTTAAATAATATGTGATATTTTTAACAAGCAGATGTGAAGCCGCGGCGTCTCCCACAAGAGCTTTGCCAGGCTTATCTATTGTACCAAGTGCTGCAGGGGGGTATTTTTAGCACAGGGGGTCGTTGCATGGAGGAAGAGTGTAAGGAGTGCTTGCAAGGCAAGCTGGAGGCACAGCAGGGTCAGCAGGGACTGGCCCCTGATTCCAGCACAGCTGCTGTTCCTCTGTGAGACTCAGGATCCCGAACCAGCACTGGAAAGGATGCTGAGCCCAGGCCTCTGCTGCAGGGTATCTGCTCTGTTCCTTGCTGTTTTGAGCACCTGAGCATCTCTTCACTGGCCTGGACTGCTGCTCATGCCCCAGCAGGTGTCCTTCCAAAAGGCCTGTGTTCCTCTGTTGGCTTGCTTCCTTTCCTGATTCTCCCTCCAGTTCCTCATAGGCAGCCCTGAAGCCTTTTTTCTGTCATTCCACAACTCGCTCACTGTTCCAAGCTAGTCACCAGCACAGCGAGATCGTGGTGGCATTCCAGGAGGCACTAGCTTTCCCAAATTACAGTTTAAAAGCATCAGTAGGAACCCTGTAAGCTGTGAAGAGTGCTGCTCCACAAGGGGAACTGCTGCCCATGAGGCCAGGCGAGATGTGCGCTCAGCTCCCCTCGGGACTCAGCTTGGTGGGAGCAGGGAGCAGCTGCCTCTCACAGATGCACGTCTGCTCCTCCTTCCCCATCCTCCTGGGGGCCATTGGAAGTCTTTGCCTGATATCTTTGGCACCTGTAGGTACAGCGTGTTGACCCCTCTACCTGATAACACAGATCCTATTGTGTAACTCTGAAAATTAATTTGTGCATTTCCTGTTTCTCAGCCAGATCTAAGTTGTTGGTTTTTTTTCTCTTTCACCTTAATCTGTTTTCCCTCTCATTGTATTCTTTGTTTGTAAGGGAAGTTTCATAAATTAAAACAGAGACATACCATTGCCTTTATTCATTGTTTTTTATCACTTATCTAGATACAGAGGTTATAGATTTAGGAGGTTAGAGGCCACAGTTTAGAGAGGCATAGATTTTATCTAGCAAAGTTGTGCTGTCCTTCCCCTACCTTGCCTGAATTTACTTTGTATTAAACTTTTGCAGAAGGCAGAAAAATAATAAAAGAAGTAAAATGTAAGGGAAGTGAATATTGCTATATAAGAACTTCAGAACATTTGAATGACAAGGATGACACCAGGTTACTTTTGTACTGACTCCTGGCCAGACCAATAAAGTCCCACCCAGCAAGAAATACTCTGATTTTACTGCTAACCCATGCAACTCTTTTGGAATTGATGGGTTTGCACAAAAAGGTAAGTCAGGGCAGGATCTGAGCCCTTCAGGAAATTCTGAACCAAGTGCTTGATCATTGCATTGCTCATGCTGCAGTGCAGGAACTCAATTAGGTTGGCATTTACTGTGTGCAGGAACACCTAGGCTCCTTTTCAGGCCTCTGACACCAGAGAGCTGTAACATTGAATTGTAGGCAGCACTCTTAAACAGTGCTGCTTTTTAGATTGGGCATTTCAGGGAGTTTTCACTGCTATGATGTTTAATTTGAATCTTCTTTTCTAGTTTCATATTCCCCTTTGCAGTCAAAGGATTTCTGATGTTTCTCTAACACAAATAATCAAGGGGCCTGGTTTGCTTTTGCCTGAAATTCAGGAATTAGTCAAGTCCCCTTATCAAGATAATTCAATAAGCTCTTCCTGTTCAAAATCACCCAATTGAATGGCCTATGGTATCTGTTCCTTCCGTTCCCTTTTTTCCTGCCTGCCTGCCTTCTTCTTCCTCTCTGTTTCTCTACCCCAGTTCTAATTATTTTACGCTCAAATGATAAATGAGTTTCAAATAATTAGAGGTGGTATAAAGGACCACAGCTGGGAGATTTATGCCAGCCGAGCCGTCCGAACAAAGAGCCTTCTGTGGGTATCGTTTTTCTCTCTGGACTTTGAAGCCCTGTTCTGCTGTCTCCACCTTCAAAGAGCTATATCATTTTTAACCCACATAATTTTATTCTCCTTTTTCATACCTGGGCAATGTCACAGGCCCTTATTAAGGAGCAGCCCAAATGTCAAAGTTTTGTTGTAAATCAGCAGGAAGCCAGTAACAAGTAGGGGTGAGAGGGCTCGGGGGAAGCCCTATACAAGGACCTAAGTCAGACGTGTTGCCAATTCATTAGAAAAGAGTGCTGTAAAAGATAAACCACCTCCAACTTTCTTTAGGACAACTTAGTAACAATAACAACATTGGATTACTTTTGCATGGGCCCCTGGCCAGACTGCTCCTGTCATCTGGAAATAAAGGTAAACCTGCCTGACTTTTGCAAATGCTAAGCAATGTTCTTGCCTGCTGCTAAATTCTTTGAAAGTATTAATTTTTTAAGTCAGATAAATAAATAAATGGGCATCCAGGACAAGAACATGCTGAGAAAGAACCTTTGAGAGAGAATATGTTATTAGTGATTCTCTTTCCTTTTTCACACTCCTCTGGCAACTTCTTATGAAGTTTGAAAGGAGAGAAACTAGTCCTATCATAAAACAAAGCAGCTGAAAGCCCTCCTCTCTGAGGCTCAAGCAAAGGCTTTATGCTCTGGCAGCAAAGAGCTTCTGCTGAATCAGAGCAAAGTTTTGCATGCTGCTGTCTAACAACTGAAAGACAAATTGCAATGCCAAGCTGAAGTGAAAACTGGTTTGGGTTTTTCTTTCCTCATCAGAGCAGGACCTCAGCTGTGCACATGCATTGCCATATGACTGCAGGAGGGGAGGGAGACTGGAGGTGAAGAGGTGGGTTTAGCCCAGAAGTATTTGGTGTAGACCTGTGGAAACTGTTTCTTTCCCTAGGAAAGCCTAATGGGCTCTCTAGTTCTAGTATATGTGGTGATGGTAAAGGTGTAAATACTTGTTATATATCTTTTCTTGTTCAGCTGTAAAAACTAAGATGAAAGCCAACAATTAATATTCAGGGCAGTGCCTAATATGATTTCTGATATCTTAGCTGAGAAGCAGGTGAAGACAGCTTCAGTTTTCCAGAGAGATGAAATGGTAGAAAGTGTGGCCCACAACCACACTGGCTCTTTCCCTTAAGGCTTTCTTTTGCTTTTTTGTTTGGTTCTTTGTTTGGTGTTTAGGCTGTAAGTTCACTGTGCCAGCTCCTTTAAAGTCCTCTATAGAGATCTGCTAGCATGATGCTGTGTTGCTGCAACCCATGAGTGGATGCTGTCTGCTGCAGGAGTAGCTGTCAGTGACTCTCAGCATTTTCATTGTGAAAAAAGAACGTCTTAAAACAGTTTATTTATCTACTGAGCTTTTCCTCTGTAACTTGCCTCGCTTTGCCAGCTGTTAGAAAATCTGAACTGAGAGCACTGAGAGTGAGAGAGGGATGTATCTTCACTCTCTCCAGGATGAAGCCACAAACTCCCTCTCAGTTCACTGAAACAACTGTGTTTGTGCGACTTAGCATGGGAACCCAACCACAGTTTTTCCTCTCATTTTTCAGCCAGAAAGGATGAGCAAACACACATCATAGAAACAGAGTATTTTGTGAATGTTGACTGAAACGTGGGCACTATGTACAACAGTTTTGATCACAGTAAAACAATTGCCATGAAGATGTGCCATCCACATTTGATTGACATCATCACTTTGAATCCTTTAGCAGAGTTAGGGAGCTGTATGTCCAGGCAGAGAGTTGAATGAAAGAAGAGCCCATATTTTCAGGTACAGCAACTTCAATGGTCTATTGCTTTGGCATACAAAAATATGTAATCTGGAGAGAATGTAAGACAACACTATGAATCAGAATATGTGGAGTATTTCTTCCTAGCCAGTGCAGAAAATCCAATGAACACAAAAAGGAATAAACATCTAAAATAAGTCTGTTAGAGAGTAGCTGTAGTAAGAAAACGGAATAAGAAACCAGAAAAAAGAAGGAAGATCAGGTCTGTGGACTATGCTGAAGGCAAGAATTAATTTCACACAAGGGAAGGGGGTGAAGCAGCCTGGCAAACTACACCTGCACAGAGGAGGCAGTGATGATAAAAGTGGAGGAGAAAGGGATGTAAAAAAGGAAAAAGAAAAAAACCCACATTTGTCTCAGCAGGACAATACTTCTAATGCCACACTGTAAGACTGATGTCTTGTGGATGTGATGCTCCAGAAAAATATCCCGTACTTTACATATCTAAAATACATGTGCTAGTAAATGGCTGACTTTCCTGGATTCTGCTGCATGGATCAGCTGTCTGTGCCACAATCAGGTTTTCAAAAACTGCATATTATAGATTATGAAGCTCAAAGAAAGACCATTTCATTGCACAATTGTTCGTGAGCAATGTTAGTTAAAACCCTTTTGACCCTGGCTATCTCCAAACCCTTTGCAAAGTTATGGTAAAGTTCTAGGGGTACCCATAGGGGTTTCTGAAGGCTCCTTGTCTGGAAAAGACTGCAAATGTCATCACTGAATCAGTATTTCCATGGGCTGATGGCTGGTGTGAAGCACAAGACCACCCTGGCAAGGTGTGATCTAAAATAAAAAGAGGATACTGAGGAAAATTTGTTAGTAGAGCAGTGCAAAATGATTTAACTCAGAAATTTTTGTAATCTTGGCCAAACACATTTACAATATCCAGCTCGTTCTCTAGTTAGGTGGTCTGGAGACTGAATTCATCCCAGGGCCAAAATATGAAATATTTGGGAATTCTGGCAGGCTCCATGCAACTATTCATGCTTGTTTATCTCACAATGTTTCTTTGCATAATGATTGGGAAAGGACAAAATAAACACAGAGATGTTTAAAACAATAGAATGTTTTGTATTGAGACATTACTGACCCCCATTTAGATTTTCAGCAACAAGGCAAAACAGTTGCTTTAGAGATAATAGTGCTTTTTTTTTGGTTGGATATGTGTCCAAGAGCTTTCTCTGCTTGCAGCACCACTTGGGAGGAAGTAGGAATGCCTTTGCAGGCTGAAATCCTGCCCAAGTTTGTTTATTTTTTTGAACTCAAAGTGCCACTTCTCTTACTCTTGCAGCAGACAGAAGGTGCCCCAGACTAGAGATCCATCGCAAGCACAGGCTGTTGCAAACACATTTGCCCAGCATTTCCAGACAAATTTTCCATCATATTTTCCAAGTCCATGGAGATCGTTTGGTATTTATTTTGGGCAGAGAGGTGTCAAATATGCCCAGCCTGCTTGTGGATGTGTACAAGGCACCCACAAGGCTGCACACAAAATAGCTGAGGTGCCTGTGGGCAGCACTCAGGGGTACATAGTGCTGTTCTGAGTACTCACAGAACTAATGAAATTTGTTGCTGTGACCAGCACATGGTGTCTCTCCCGCACATATTTTGTCTTCAACATTGCCCTCCTGCTTATGGGGTTTCAATTCAAAGGGGACAGATCTATTATTGTTCAAATCACTGTGAGGGGGCCAAGCTTCTCTTCTCTTTGATGTCCAAGGGCTTGGATTGTTGATGGGAGAGGACTCAAGTGACTCTTCTTTCAATTAGCTATCTTTAACCAAGAAGAAGTTTCAATACTGATTTTTGGGATTCCATACACAAAACCATTCAGTACAGTTTTAATGCAAGTCTGATAGGCCAAATTCTGTTCAGGCTTTAGGAAAATGTGGCCATTCTGGCTTTGATGAGTATGCATACTGCATAAATCTGCATGAAATGTGGCTCACTCTGTCTGCCTATTCACAAGCCAAATGATACATTTTGCACTGAGAGAGAGAATCAACAACTTGCATATACATCCAGGGATTTAGCTAATTGCATCAACACATACAGACACCAGAGCTCACATACCCAGGGCAGGTTCTGAGTGCACAGTTAATGCCACTTCTAGCCAGATTTTCTTATTCAAGGAAATCAAATTATTTCCAAAACTGCAAATGAATAATTAATATCCTGTCAAGAAATTAATATTGCCCTCAAAGTGTTTTGAGGTAGCAACCGATCCTGCAAACAACCATATCTTCACATAAAGCAGGTTGCAGGCTCAGGGCATTCCCTGCCATGTCAAATAATCATTATCTTTTCAACAATATCAGGGGAATCTGTTTTTTTCTTTTTCTGATCACTTTTGTGGACTGTAGGGCACTTGGATGCTCATTAACGTACATGTCCCTTCCAATTTCACTCTCATTTCCACTATGTTAACAGCTACTTTTTCATCTTTGCTCAGACAAACTATATCCTTTGTAACCAGGAATAAAATTAGTCGCAAGTGGAAACCTGTTTTAATGAGGCCAAATTGTTATTTAACTCCAAATGTGTACAGTATTTTTTGTCTAAATCTCCTTTAATTAATTTCTAGTATTAATTATATCTTGCCATAAACAGGCCTTGGAAATGCTCATTCTTTCAGCTGAGTTCAAAACAGAGCCTCATGCCAGAGCACCTTATTAATAAGGTAAAATAAAAAAGGAGAGAAGGAGGGAAGCACCTTTTGTCTAATTTTCCCAAAACTTCTGATTAAAATAAATGAGATCACTGGCATTTATATAGGCAAATTTGGCAGCTTTTCTATATTTACTGAAACTGTGACATAAATCAAAACTGAGGCTCTCCAAGAATGTGTTATTTGTTATCAGAGTAATTATGTGTTAGTGGCTCACACGTGAATAAGGTACTTCTGTTACAGCTGTTTATTAGAGTTTTCTTGGCTTCCATTTCTTGTTCTGCCACTGCCTTGCTTCATGACCTTAGGGAAGTTTCTGTGTTTTGATTAATTCCAATGATGTGCATATATATATGGCTGTACATACACACACAACTGTATAAATATGTAGTAATTTCCTGCTAAAAGAACATTTCAAAATGCTGTAAAAGACAAAATGAAGATGGCCTAGAGACCTTGCTTGTTAATGTACCTTCTTTATTTAACTGTATACATAACCTGGAGCTATTCAGGTAACATCCAGGCATTATGGAGTTACAATTCATGGATAAACATGGATTTTTGGGTGAAGCAGCAACTGTCTCTCGTACCTTCCCCTCTCCCCACTATCCCAAAATTACCTATTCACAATAACAACAAGAAGGTATTGTTTCTTCATTAACCCAGCAGTTCTTGCCCACTTAGAGAAAGAATTTGGAAAACTATGTGTTGTTACAGTGCCATCTGGTGATTCCCACATACAAGCGGGTGAAGCTCGCTCATTAGTGTTACTATTGCTCTGCATTACTTAGCATACTCACTCAGACAGCTTGTCATGCTGATCTGCTTTTTTTTTTTTTTTTTAACTCTTTAGCATTTTAATGCGTAGGAAATTTCAACAAATGGCAATCAAAACATTTTCCAAATGTACTCCTAATCAAGTTTATCAGTACCGGTTTGATTTTAAGAAATTGAAGGTAAAGCAAAGAAAAAAATTGTTTCCTAATAATTTATAATTCATCAGAAGCCTGATTGTGCTGGTGCTGCACCCCTGGACAAAGGTATGTGCTCTTTTTGGTACCCAGAAAGTGCTGTAGGTGTGTTGTTAGCATCCCATATGTTTTGCAAGGGATAAGCACTCTTCTAAGGGACTCTTTCAAGGTGATAAACAAACATTTTTGGCTACCACTTCTCAGTGAATTGGAGAAGCCTGGTCCCTGTTTTGCTTATGGGAAAATGAATGCAGAGGCTTGTTTGAGATGAGTCTTGAACAGAGCTGGAGTTAGAGCTCTGGGAGTCTGTTTCTCTTTTCCTGCCTGAAGAAAGGGACGTGCTTTCCCTCAGGTTGTGCACTTTTGTGACAATGTGGTGTAATGCTGCTTTGGGGGCCTGGCATGCCTCTTTTGACAGGTTTTTTGATCACTTTGCCCATTTTCCCCTCTTAGAAGTAAGAATAATGATTGCTTGGTTCCTCTGTAACAATTAAGTATTGGTGTATCATTTTATTTAATAGACAATTAGGAGTTTTCTCCAACCTGGGGGTTTTTGAAGATGGTCTTACGTGCAGTCCTCAAGAGAAAGTGGAGTAGCTACTAGTAAAATTTAGCACTAGGTGAGCCTCTAAAGCTTCAGATCCTTGCCTGAGATGTTCACATAATTGCAATGACTGTTTCCTTCACTTTAAAATAGATTGAATCAAAACAAAGAATCCTGTTGCAGGCAGAAGATCAGTTGGCCTCTAAAAATATTTTGTATGCTTTATTAATTTAGGCTGAGGCATATAAAATTCCGAATTTTGAGGATAAATACTTACTGAAAAGCAGTAACAAATCCACCATTTCTCTTCCATCTTTTGATAATCTGTAGGGGAAGGAGGCCATTTCTCTCTCTTGCTTGCTCACTTATCCCAGAGAAAGTGCAGTCCCCTCTCCTTTCGTTCAGGTGTTAGCTTTTGTCTCTTCTGAAAAGCAGCAGTTCTCTCCAGCCTAAATATCCGCAGTACCAGCTCACTGTCCTCGCATTCAGCTCAGCTCCAGCCTGCTCTGAATGAGGTCTTGAGGCAAGAGGTGTTTTTGGTCTTCTCCCAAATCCTTCTGAAAAGCCAATGTCCACTCTGTAAAGAGTCTGCAGGTGACGGTATCACAGCTCAAGGTGATAGTTCCTACTATTCCATGGAAATGGCATATGGTAGAAAAGACTGTTCATGTCGTTGCAATGAATATGAACCAAAGGGCATTTTTAGAAACACATTCCCAAGAGCTAATAAAAATATATGGTATATATGCTTCAAAAACTGAAGAAAGCAGTCAGAAGCAAAGAAGTGTGATATCTGCAGGCAGGGCCAGCTCTGAGAAGAGTTTGCTGTTTAATTGGCCAAGTTAAACAAGATACAATTAGGGCTAACATGGTCTCCTAGGATTCATAAACCCTTATTTGGAAATTCTGGGGAGATGGTGGGGAAGCAGTGGCTTTAATTGTATCTTGTTTAACTTGGCCATTTTAATCACTTACACTTCTCTGACTTGGCGCCTTTCATAGATGTCACACCTTTGAACAGCTGAGTAGCTTTCTTTTTTTCCCTTAATGTGACTTTTTCTGTATATTAACTGCTGCAAATCAGATTGAAGCCACATTTGTTTTCAATTTATTATATAACCAGATATGAATAATATTGTTAATATAATGGCTCGAGTTCTCTGCAATTTATATTCTTGAGAACAAAGGTCTTCTCTGCCATTCACAGAATTATTAATAGAATCATAACATTTCTTAGGTCAGAAAAGACCTTTAAGATCATCAAGTCCTACCAGTTACCCAGCACTGCCAAGTCCACCACTAAATCATGTCCTGGAGTACCACATCCACATGTGTTTTAAATACCTTCAAGGACAGTGATGCAACCACTTTCTTGGCCAGTCTGTTTTAATGCTTGAAAACCCTTTCTGTGAACTTAGATTTTCTAATATCCAATCTAAACCTGGTGCAACTTGATGCCATTTCATCTTGTCCTGTTGCTTGTTACCTGGGAGAAGAGACCGACCCCCACCTGGCTACACCCTCCTTTCAGGTTGTTGTAGAGACTGAAAAGGTCCCCTCCAAGCCTCCTTTCCTCCAGGCTAAACACCCCCAGCTCCCTCAGTCACTCCTCATGTGCTCCAGACCCTTCCCCAGCTCCATTGCCCTTCTCTGGACACCCTCCAGCCCCTCAATGTTTTGTTGGGGTAGGGGCAAAGACCTGAACACAGCACTTGAGGTGTGGCCTCAACAGTGCCAAGTAATGGGGGACAACCACTGCCCTTGTCCTGCTGGCCACATTATTCCTGACACAGGCCAGGATTCCATTGGCTTTCTTGGCCACTTGGACACACTCTGGACCTTGTTCAGCCACTGTTGAATAGCCCCACCCTTTTCCACTGGGCAGCTTTCCATCCCCTCTTCCCCAGCCCTGGGTGTTGCATGGGGTTGTTGTGATCCAAGTGTAGGATCCAGCACTTTGCCTCATTGAACCTCATGCAATTGGCCCTAGCCCCCATTCCAGCCTGTCCAGATCCCTCCGTAGAGCTCTCCTGCCCTCCAGCAGATCAATACACCCGCCCGTCTTGGTGTTGTTGGAAGCTGACTGAGGATGCTCTCAGTCTCCTCATCCAAGTTGTTGATAAGGATATTAAGCAGGACTGTCCCCAGTGCTAAACTCTGTGGAACAGCACTTGTGACCAGACACCCCCAAGATGTAACTCTCTTCAACACCACTCTCTGGGCCTGATCACCTGGTTGTCCTGCCTGTTCTCATGATGGCATTCAGGATGATCAGCCCTATGACCTTCCCCAGCACCAAGGTCAGGCTGACAGGCCTATAGCTCCCCAGATCCTCTTCACAGCATTTTTCATAGATGGATATCACATTTGGTAACCTCCAGTCAATGGGACCTCTCCCATTAGCCAGAACTGCTGGTAAATGACAGGAAGTGGCTCAATGAGTGCTTCTACCAGCACTTCTCCCTTCCCCTTGGGGATCTGATCTGGCTCCGTTGACTTTTGTGCATGTGTGTGTATGTGTCTAAGTGGTGTAACAGGTCACTGACCATTTTCGCTGGGTTTATGGAGACTTCATCCTGCTACCAGTCTCTGTCTTCCCAGTCAGGGGATTGGGTACCTGGAAAACAACTGATGTCATTATTAAAGAAGCCACCAAGTACCTCAGCCTTCATCCTCATCCTTTGTCACAATGTTTCCTGATGCATCCGAGAAACGATGGAGACCCTCCTTAGCCCCCTTTTTTCTCAATGTCGACAGCAGCCAAGAAGCAACTCCACTGATCATGCACAGACTCATTGCATATTTGTGCTGTACCCAGGGGCAAAAGCCAGTTTCCATACCTTCTGCTCTCCACGTCAGCCAGTAAACAAAATTACTGATCCATTAACTTCTCCACCAGTACAAGACTGTGGCAATCCATATGGGTGAGATAAGGTGATTGCTATGGGCTTCCTACATGTGCCTACCTGTTAGACACAGCTGAGGCAGTTAACACTGGAAAAGCAGAGTTGGGTGTCTAAATTCAAAACTATTCCGACCAATCCTCCAGATGTACTTCACTGTGCCTGCTCTGACACATTGTGATTTTCTCTGTGTGCATGTGCTGCTGTAGAGCTTTGAATATCAAGAGGTACCAGTTTTTGCGTGATGTTCTTCACAGCGTTTTCCTGATCAAACCAGTTCCTGTGTCTACTCACAGCAACTGCATATATTTTGGGAGATGTGATCTGAACAGCCTAAGCCGTTGGGGAGAATGGAAGCATGAGACTTTTGGCTAACATCTTCCGAGGGCAATGTTTTTACCACTGGAGGCCAGAGAAATGTTTATCAGGGAAGACTGAGCACAGCTGATCCTGTCTTGGGGCAAGGCTCTGGGCAAGGGTCTCCTGTGTGTCATGAAACTCTACAATGTTAAGATTTCTGGATAGAAATATTTTGATTTGGACCTTTTTCTTTTGGTCAGGTCTTTCCATTCAAAAGAAAAATTCAATTTTTCTTTGTAAGGAAGTTATTCATAAGTTGACTTCAATTTTACTAACTGGTGCTATTTTATGAGGGAATAACAAATCCCACTATGAGACTAAGGATCGAGTTTATCAATTCCTCTTGTCAGACACATGGTTTGGCCCCTTTAAGGCTCAGAATGTCATTTAAGGCTCTAGCTAAGCTGAACTAATCACCTGTGACTGCTCAAAGTGGCAGTGTTACTCCTCCCTTACCTCTTTTGTCCCTGGCTCCCTGTTACCTCCCATCTGTTTCTGTCTGAGCCAGCAATGAGCCACCTCAGTGGGCTGAACCAGCACCAAGGGCCTCTCTTCTTGCAGTACAGTTATTTTCTTCCCATCTAAGCCCCTTAAACCAGTTTGACATAAGGTCAAAAGAAAGAAGAGCCAACAGCCTGCAGACACGAGGAACATGGAGGATGGAGAGTGGGATGCCACTGCTGTAACATAAAGTAGGGCACCTCATGAAATCTGTTAGATAAATTGGGCCCTGACCTTTTGGCAAAATCTGCACGTGAAGGTCTCAGTCTCTCAGGGCACAAAGCAAGGCTGGGGGACTCTCTCCTCCCAGCCCCACTGAATGTCCGTCCGTTTATTCCTGGCCCTGGCACAAGCCGGAGGCGAAGAGGCAGTTTGGGACTGAAAAAAGTGCTGTGTTTGTTCTCCTCTGAAAAGTGGCTTTTTTGTAACATGTGGTGTGTCAGTCATGTGAGCCAAATAGCCAAAGGTAAAAGAAATTACCAGTGCTGCTGATGGAACTGCATTTATAAAAGCAGCGTGTCTCTGGATTTTTCATTTTCTCTTCTTTTTTTCCTCAGGGAACAAAGAGAAAAATAAGGAGTAAAAGGAATTTAAATATAAAGCCATGGACATTGTGAAATTTAACACTCAAAAGTGTTCTCGAAGTTAAGATTTCTCCTTCAATGGTAAATTTGCTATGTGATACACGAGTAGCATTTGCTATTATTTCCTTGGATTTTGATGGACAGGTGTGGTTTAGGATAGATTTGTCATTCCCAACTGTCTTGCTAGAGGAATGTATGTGGGCAGATATGTTGCAATGAAAACCAAAGGCCAGTATGCTTATATTATGTGTATACAATACACACCTCTCCACCAAGCCTCCTAGTGAGACAAGGTTTCATGCAGTTCTCCTGGATTTACCCAGATAATTCAAGCCAGTATTCTTCTATCACACTTAATCTTGGGACAGGAGTGTTAGGCAGCAGCCCCCATTTTTGTTGAATCCAATGCCACAGCTCCCAGCTCCTTCTATTGTTCCTCTTGTCAGTGGCAAACTTTGGGATCTTGACATAGAAAGAAGAAAAGCACCCAGCTGAAAAATCCTGGTCGTGGCTGGGAAGGGGGGAGGATGGGGAGGAAAGGGCTTTGAGTCACCTAGGGGTGTTTATCTCTGCTTTTTCTTTTTTGTTTGTTTGTTTGTTTGTGTTTGGTGTTGGTTTTATTCTTCTGGTTTAGTGTAACATGAAGAGGGATGAAGGGAGAAGAGATGTGAAAGCAATGGAGGGGTGTGGGGGTCACAGAGGCATAGTCACATGCACCATTGTCACCTGCTTGGGAAGGACCTTATCTCACCAGTCCTGGATCAATTTGACTAATCTATTTTATCTCACCATCTAATCTATCTGTTTCTGCTGAGCTATCCATCTGCCTCGTGGTATTGATCCCAACAGTTTTGTAATTGTATTTAGAAAATGCCCTTTCACCCTCTTGGGAAGAGGGGTCTTGTGTAAAGGCAGATGGGGGGGCAAGGGGTGGAAATAACACACTCCACTGCTCCTGATGACAAAGCCCCCAGCACCGCTACAGGCCCTCCAAACATACATTTCTTCCTCCTTGTGCAGCCCTTCCTCATCACCCCGGCTTCAAAGCCCTGGAGACAAACATGCCAGGGGACCCCAGGGCAGTGTGCAGTGGCAGAGAGACTGCCAGAAGCAAAGCCATTTGCGGAAAATGGAGCAGTGTCCCATCTCCAGCCTTGTTTCAAGCTGAAATACATCTGTTTCCAACAGCTAGCTAGAGAAGGCTGGAGCTGCCAGATCATCTGAGGGAAGAAAAAGTGAAGGAAGAAGTATGATATATGTGATTTGGAAGGAAACCACTTCTTATCCCCACACAAAATCAAATTTAATCCAGGGATGTGCAGTGACACCTTCCAAGAGCAAACAGATCCTGAGAGAGGCTCAGGAACATCCTCTGCGTAGATAATCTGCACGGCAACAGAGCCTCCTCCTGACTGCAGGGACCAGCTGCCACGTGAACCCCTCAGCAGTTTGCCTCGGTTGTTTCTGTTTGTCCCTATTTAGACAGGAACCCATTCTCTGCACGGGGTTGGGCATTTTATTTAGAAATGAATGTGTGTTATTTTGAAATCAAAACTTATTTCAGTCCTAAATTTACCTACTTTGACCTCCACATTTTAAACCATAGAAAACTATACGCCAGCAAAGTTTCCTGCATGATGAATTGCATGTGTGTGTGTGTGTGTTCATGCCTATGTATTCTCATTTTCCATCACTGGAGTGTATCATGTCTCACCTCTGAGATTTGTGAGGAGAGTAAAGGACACTGGGGTCACACTGGTCTCTGTTTACAGACTTCTTTCCAACTTCTTCCTAAGCAGGAAGTGCTTTCTGATTAGTCTCTTTTTTTTCACATCAGTATAAAGCTTTTATCATGTGTTTGTTGTGCAGGAATAATATGCTAAACTGTGGAGACCTACTGCTTCCACCCAGCAGTATTTCCCTGTGCAAAGCACAGCAACTTCTGAATTACACATTGGATAGAGCTGGGGGTTGCAGGGAATGCTGCAGGCATCACTGCACTAAACCCAAGTGTTCCTAGCTCAGAGCACTGAGAAAGGCTGGTTCACAGGGATGCAGGAGCACCAGGTTGACTTGTGCAGCAAAAGTGTGCTTGCCACCCACTGCTGCTGCTGGTTTACTGTCAGAGGGAGAGGTTTAATTTGCTGTGTTAGGAGACAGCCTTTTAATACAGGCTGCAACCAGGCAGGGTCTGTGTGAGACTTTGCTGAGCCATGTATTTGTTAGCTCGGGTTCTGAAATACCTCAGCAATTGCAGCAAGGGATCCTGAGCAAGCTAAAAACACTTTTCATTGGCCATAACACCTAAAGTCCCCTTTAAATTCTGGCAAGTCCCTTTGCTCGTGGAAAGATTATATACCCATTAAGTATCCTATTAGCTGTCTCCTGGCTCTTGTTGGAGACACAGAAGCTGGCAGCCAGTGTAGGACCAGGCCTTCTGGCTATGGTGCAAGATTGTTGCTGAAGGGGTATCTCCAGCCCCATAGGAGAGGGTCACATCTCCCCATCTGTTTATGACTTTTTCTGTCCTCAGTTATCTGCCTTTCATTAGAAAATATGAAAGTAACATTGCCTTTAAAAACATTATTCCAATATGCTAGTTGTCTAAAACTGGCATTTATAATGCAATTTCATAAAAGTTATATATCAACAGTGCAACACTTTAAAAGGCCATTTCTGATTAACAAGGCTCAATATAGCTCCCCTGATTCCCCTGGTTGTGTTTTAAGAGAGGGAATAAAATGGTATGGACCTTGAAACAGCTGAACTCGTAATTTTCCAGTATTATCTGCAGCCTTATTCTGAGAAAGCAGAGGCTGTGATCAGCAGAACGACTGCTCCAGAGAGGGGTACAGCTGACAGGATGGCCAAATGACACTTTGGCTGTTCCTGCTTCCATCTGAGTCTCAGGGATCATGCAGTGCCAGGTTCCTGCCTGAGCCAATTCCATGCACCCACAAATCACACCACCTTTGATGCCTCCAAGAAGTTCAGCAAGCTCCATGAGATGAGAATTAGTGTTTGCATTCCTGCACTCATGGCAGCTGCTCATTTCTTGATATCTCTCTAGGTGAAAACAGATTGGATGTGCTGTATTTTCACCAATTTCTTCCCTTGCCCCACGTTCTGGCAGTTCACACACCAAACAGTGATGTGAGCTCCTCAGGACACCTGAGTGAAGCCCAAAGTGTCCAAACAGCATTGCATGCAGAATTGTGAAACAGTTGTGAAACAACAGAATTACTGGCCAAGCAGAAGAGCAGATACAGGCAAAAAACTCATTATGTGGGTTGGGCAAGGGAGCTGGTGACATGGACTCTAGGCTCTTGGTAGAGATGATTCTCAACCTGAGTTGCACCCTTGCAGGTACATCATGGAAAAGGTGATTATTTCTGATTTTGTTGGTTAGAGGTAGATGGCACCACTTCATCCAAATCACACTCTTCCTTCTGCCACGCACAGGAAAAACTGGTAGGAACATTGTAAGTCCTTTCACTATCACAGCCATGGATTTACCTGGAATTTTAATTGCAGATTTTTTTTTGTTTTGCTGAAATCAATTTTACTGGTTTGGTTCTCTTACCCTTCATCAGCACATTCCATAGGGGCTAGCAGCATATCATCACACTGGCTCACCTGAAGGAAAGCTTTGGAAGAAGGGGACTGAAATACAGAGAGCAGTGTCTGCTCTTTTACTTAGGCAATAAATCTACTGCTTTATTATTGCTGTTGGGAAACTCGGAGCCAAATTCTTTGCTAGCAAAACATTGGCTTTGGTGGAGTTCAGCCAGCAGAGAGTTTAGCTTCCTGTTTTTGTTCCGAATCGAAGACTATGCTAAGCCCGATTGTTGTCATTGTTTTGCTAGTTAGCTATTTTAATTTAAAATAATTACATGTTGTGGGTTGGTTGGGGTTTGTTGGGTTTTTTGTTTGGGGTTTATTTTCTGTTGTGTTTTGTTTTTTTTTTTTTTTTTTTTTTTTTTTTTTTTTATTTTTTTTTTTTTTTTTTTTTTTTGGTAATTTCTTCTTCACACATCACTTTGCTTGTAGCAATCAGAAACAAACAAAAAAAAGGATGGTATTGCTACATATCCCCTGCTTTGTTCAGGAGTTATGAAACTCGAGGTCTCATCCCAAGGGAAGGTTTAGCCCAGGCTGAGCACATCTTGGCGTGACTTGCTGCCCAGGTGAGTGGCCACGTTACCAACCCAAGGATGAGTCTGGAGCTGGTTCCTGCAGGAGACTCTGGGTATCAGCTGGGTTTTCTAGTGGCACAGCAGCCCTCCAGAAACCCTCTTCTCAGCCCCTCAAAGAGTGGCACAAATGTAACTCACGACTTGCCAGGGCAAGCCCCATCCCTCAGGTACCTGGCATTAAGACATTAAAGATGTTTGCCCCGGGGGCTGTTATTAACTTGCTCCTTGTACAGGGGGTGGCACCTGAGGGTCCCAGCTTAGTTGGGGCCTGTAGCTATTCCTGCAGTATAAATGTTATTTAGACAGTGCAATTAAGCAAAGGTTTAAGGTGAATTGCTGCCAGTACTGGGTTAGGTACCAAAGTGAAAGGACATCTTGTGAGACATTTTTGAGAAGAAAAACCACAAAGTTTTAAACTCCTCCTAAACAATGAGACACCTCTCACAGAAAGGTTAAGCAAAACAAACAGCAAACAATTTGTTTGGAGAAGTAGTTATCTTGTGAGCAAGCTAAACCTAAGTGTAAGCCAGAGACAGGAGCATAGCCATCTTGTCTTTTCTGTGTGCTCCCAGCCAGCTGCAGGCTGGCTTATTCCTAATCTTTGTATGGCAGGCTTCAGGAAAACAACTTGCTGTGTTTCAGTACACCAAAATCAACATAGTCACCACTCTGTAAATGCATGTCAGAGAAGGACTAAAGCAAATGCTCACAAACATCACACCCTGCTGTTTGTACAGTTGTTCATCATCCTTGGGTCTGGATTCCCCTGGGGATTTCCACGATCACCTCACCCAGAAAAAGGACTCAGGAGCAGACTTTGCCCTCACAGAGGTCCCGAGCACCAGCCAGACTTCTGGGTTCCTCTATCTTCCTGTCTTTTGAAACAAGCAAGACAGCTGGAATCCCATGTGAACTTTCGGAGTATGTTTTCACTGGTGCAGCATTGATTTTACTAGGATCAATGTAAATATTACATTAGCTTGCAACTGCTAATTATATCAGCATAAACTTAATTTATAGTGATGATCACAGTCCTAATGCTGTGCTGCTGCCAACCCTCACAACTGATGCTTTGAGACATCATGTAAATCCAGCCATTAGCAATCAAGTAAATGCTCCCATTACACATCACTGATACTGGCTAAAGAACTTTTTAATTGACTTCTTAGGATTTATGACAGATGATGCAGACTGCGTGTTTAAGTTCAGGATTCTTTTTCATGTTTTTATATCTGCTGCTGCTTAGATGGATGCTGGTCTTGGACTAAATAGTGTAACATTACGTGCTTGAAATTGAAAAGACTGAGTTTGTTTCACTTGGAAAGAAGATAAAAAGAAGCTCAAGAGAAAACTCTGTGAAGGAATGAACAGCACAGAAAAAGTTAAATGGGAACATCTCTTCCCCATCTGCTAAAATAAAATTACTGAAACAATCATTGAAATTAAAAGGTGGTAAATTCAAAAGTGGTAAAAGGGTTTTTCCTCATAAACAGAAAGTGATAATTTGGTTACTTGAGAAATCATTAAGGTCAGTAATTCAGCAAGTTTCAGATAGGGATTGCACATTTATATGTAAAAAACTATCAAGAGAGGTTATACTCATGCTCCCAGGCAGGAATGTAAAGGATCCTGTGGCTTAAATTGCTCTCTAACAAGCCTGGAGTCAGGCTGACATCTTCACAGAGGCTGGATTAGACAATAGGGGTTTTCTTATCCCTTTGCACTGAAGCATCCAGCAACAGCCATAAGGAGAATTAAAAATGAAAAGTACACCAGCAAACCAAAAAAAACCCAAACAAACCAGAAAACCTGAAACAAAAAAAACCCCACCAAACACAAACACAGAAAAAACTCAACACATATAACAAACAAACAAACCAAATGGCTTTTAGTCCTGGAAGATTTTAGGTTTGTGATAAGGTACTAAAATTTCAGATGCTTCAGCATTGAAAGAAAGCTTACTGTATGGGGGATTTTCAGTGCCCCTGTCTGCAAAAAAACCTCCCAGAGGTATCCGTGAAATAGGGTTATTGAGTTGCACAGAGACTATGGCAGTGAGCCAGGAGGCAAATTATTGTAATAAACTCAGGATCTGAAGGCTAGGGGACAGTAAAATAGTGTCTAGGCTACTGGGGGCTGGAGGCAGCACTGAGGAGTGGATAGAGCAAGGAAAAATCACACCGGGTGAGATGAACGGCATGTTTTATTTCCCAGATAAATCACAGTGACAAAGTTTTACACCTTTGAGCAGCACTTGGAACACAAAGTACCTGCATAGTCATGCACCAAACTGATAAATCTTTCTGTTTAATAAAAAGTGTTTTTATGTCTCTCTCTATAGATATATGTGTGTATGCTTATTTCGAAAATTCATATGTTTATACATACATAAATATCTATATTAATTATGTGTATAGGTGTTGTTTATGTGCCATAGCTTCTATGATGCATATTCATCACATCAAAAAGCAGCTTATTCTACCTAGATTAGAGGTTTAAAATGGAACTTAAATACTTTTTTTGAAAGCACGCTATCCTAGCCAAGATATATCCATAGCTGTCAATATAGAGACATTTTTCAAAGGAAAAATCTCCAAATGAACCAGTGGGCTTAAGCTCAGCAGGTTTGAGTAACTGCAGGTGACATTTCTAAATGTTGTGTAACTCTGAAGCAGTGGAGCAGAGGTAGGTAACATCTTCCTGTTAGATGAGTACAGGGGAAGGACTGTCCCACCAGGGATCTTGGTTCTCCTTTTTATAAAGGAAAAGTACTACAAAATGTACCCTTAAAAAAGAAGTAATGAATATGAAAGCATCCTTGCTGAGCCCTTTCAGATTAGCATAAATCTAGATTCCCTGTGAAGATGTATGTCACCATTTATAGGATGTTTATTGATCTGTATTTATCTTTGTCAAGGACTCCGCTAAACATGTCTTCAACTACAATTGAAGATTCAGATGAATTGATTAGAAATGTATCCAGATGAAGCTATTCACTTTGCCTGGTTTTGTCTACATCCCTGTCACACAGAATAGTCTGTGCACTAAATGGCAGCTGGATCTCGAGATGATTCTGTTTTGGCAGATTTTCAAGTTGGTTTCTGTGTTTTGCCTACCTGATTTGCCGTCTGTTGAATCTGATGACATTTGTTAGCGAGCAGCTGGGGGAATTGAAAAAAGTTCACGTTGCAAGTACATGTGGACCAGTGAGTATTCTGTGCTTGGGTATAGAGCTGAAGATTGCTGCCATGGATAGGACAGACTCAAAAATACAATAATTTCCTTCATAGCAGGATGAAATTTATGCTTCGATTGTCTGATTTCCAGGTTCCATCACCTGCTGGCTTTTAGGTCTAAAACCTCTTTCTTGGCAAAAAAAAAAAAAAAAGTTCAAAGAAGATGGAATTAATCATTGTAACGAACCATAGTAAGCAACAAAGGGGTTTTAACTACTTCCAAGTAAGTTCAGCAATGTTCAACAGCCCATTTAATGGCACAAGACATTTGCCATCATAGAGGATTTCCTGTTCTGCCGACATAAATCCCTGCTTGCATGCAAAGCAACAGGCTAAAAAGCCCTTCAGATCATTCTGCATTAAGCACATGCTGGCAAGTGTGTTAGAAGTGTCATGCACGTAAAGACTAAGACAGTTTAGAAGAAAATATTTTTGGCCTATGACCTCACAGTTTTGTGCAACTTGACGGTTTTCTCCTGGAAAGAATAGTGGTAGCCATATTTTGATAGGCTTAAAAGGGATTCAACATTCACCTTTTCATCATCTTTGTGTTCTTCACTCAGTCTAGTGTCCTTCCTAAAAGCTAAAGCTACAAAATCATGTCTCATCCCACAATTGTGTGCCATTCCTTGGATAAGAAAGAGTAATGGACATAAATGTCCCTCCTGCTAGGCAGCCACTTCAGAGTAATTTGGGCTTCAGATTTACTCTATGCAACCAAATGATTAAATTATGACTGAGACATTCTGTTGCAAGACAGAGCGGCACCCTCAAGGCTTCAGGCTGATATATTTGCCATAGAAACGCAGAGAGGGAAAAATATTTGTTTCATTAAAATTAAGACTGTTTTTCACCATGACATAACCTTAAAATGGTTACAAGAAATTTTCTCATTCAAATAAGAATAATTTAAGAACAGTTAGTTCCACAGCGTGACGCACCCCACAATATTATGGCAAATTATAGGTTAAGCAATTGAAATGGCTTAAAAAAGCTTTAACATAAATATTAATTCCTGACTTTCCTTGTCTTCATTCAGAAGCTCTGAAAGGTTACAGCTGTGTCTAACAAAGCCCTTAGATGCAGGATAATACAAATGAAATTTAATAGCTAAGATAGTGTGATAAGAAGATACTGTCCCAAAACTGGCTTCTTTTTTTAACCTACAAAAAATTGAATTGAACTGCAATTGAATTGATCTTGGAATTAAAAAGAAAAGTGTTTGGTGGACCTGCAGCCCAGTGTGAGAGAGAAGTATTTTAATATTCATAAGGAAACACTGAAAGCAGAGTCTACAAATTTCAAAGCCTTTCTCTTTTCACCCAACAGTGATCCTTGTGCTCACAGAATCTGGAGGAACAGAGTGGGTTCTTCTAAGGCTTCCAGGGCAATGATCACAGTGCTGTTCTGATATTAAATGAGCCATCCTACAATTTAACAGATTCATGAGGAATTCTCATGGGAGAGGATCTGAGAGGTATGGGATGATGAGCACTAAAGGACATTGGGAGAGGCGCTCACTCATGCAGCCTCACCAGATGGGTGAGTACGTGATATAGAGGGCAGCTGGGGTTGGCTGCTCCTCCTTCTCTCCTGCTGTTTTTACTGACCTGAAGTTCCTCTGAGCAATAAAGAGGCTGAAAGCCTGGAAATGAGCTGGGGGTCGGTAGCACCATGTGATCTCTCAGTTCTTCAGGCCCCATCAGTGAATGGCCTGCAGACCATGGCTTGGGACTTGCAAGGGAACTGAAGGGAAAGGAGGACAAAGCTTAGATTAAACAAAAAACTTGCACCACTTTCAAGAATTCAGTTTGACATGGGTCCCTTTAAAACAGTGCAAGCATCTTAATAAGATGTACATAAACTAATTTAATCCTTTGCTTAAATCACTTTACAGTGATTCATCAATGCTAGCTAAAAGCAGTATATGTAAGAATTACACTGGTTTAAATGACTATAATATAGGTTTTCACTGATTCACTGACATTGATTTGATAGAGATTTGATTATGTAAATGCAACATTCCCTAATTTCATTGGTTTATTGATATGGTAGTTAATTAAGCAGGAAAGGCATGTAGAAAGAAGGATCTTGTTTTAGAGTACAAAGGAGTTAGTGAATAATTTAATATGTTTATTCTGTTTATAGATATTTGATAAATACACTGCCTATTTTGATTTTACATCCTCCCTTTTTTACAAATCTAATTAAATCATTTTCATCCCAATTAGACGGATTATACTAATATTAAGGCAGGCCTTGTGGTTTTATGTCAAGGTGGTAAATTTGGGAGAGCTGTTGCAGCATAAATTCCTGCAGGTGAAAACCACAGGGAGCTAAGGTCAGTCTGACTCAAGTCAAAAGACTGCCAGTGCCTGAGAAGCTCATGGTGTGAGTGCAAGGCAAGGCAGATACAGTCAGACGGTGGTGCCCACACAAATCACTGCATGGTATCAGTCACTGAGGTTTGCTGCTGATCTCAACCACAGTCTAAAAATTACCATATTTTGTGTAAACACTGTGATAAGGAAGAGTTTTAAAGACTAAGAGAGGGCTAATGACGTGTCAGCACAGACTTTTTTGTTGGAGAGAGAAATCCTGGAATGAGTGCTGATTTTACAATTTGCCATGTTTTTATACTGAGCATAAGACATTAGTATGAGGGTGGTTGGCCTGAACATTTAAGACAGACAGAACAAATTCAATGCAATTGGAAATTGGAAAACAGTAGAAGAAAAAAGTATGGGATCAAGTAATGGACAAGGATCCCTGGTTCTCTAGGAACATGCTGGGTTAATAAGGATGAGGAGGACACTAGAAGGATGTTGCAGTGATGCAAGTGAATGGGAATGAGAATTTTAGCAGCATGGCATTACAAGGAGATACCATGGGAAGACAAAGTACATGACTTGGCCACAAACAAAAATATGAAGAGTGACATATGCAGAACAAAATGCACAGACAGCACAGAGAAGACTGAGAAGAGGCTAACATGGCATTAATTAGAGCAAAGGAACAGAGACTATCAAAAGAGTTAAGGAACTCTACTTTTTTGAACTCATTTGACTTTGAAATGGTAGATAAAGAAGTGTAGAGGCAAGATGACTGCAGTTGTGATGGTGGCAGACTGAAACAAGAGATACTGACCTGTGAGTTGCCCTCGGTTGTGTGATTTATAGATGGCTTATTGGTCAAGGAAGCTCAAGATGAAGCAGCGATCATACCTTTGGGCAAAACGAGGTAGTTAGAAACTCTGTGAAAAAGGTTTCTGTTAAATGCAAGGCAGGAGAGCATCCAATATACAATTAGAAGGACACAGTTCTGGGTAGTGGTTGGCTGGACATAGCTGAGTGTATTTTGAGGAGCAGGGAAGAGTCCTTTCTAAGGTGGGGTTACTGCACATCTTTCTGCAGGGAGAAGAAAGAGCCAGGAAACTGTGAGAAGATAAATGAGATGAATGGAGGGGACAGAAGGGGAGATGAAACACTTCTGTGTTTCGAGAGTGACAAGAGGTTACAGAGGAGGAGGCAGAATGGAAGGTCAGATGGTTGAAAAACTACTCTGTTTTTACCTCCAAGAAGGCTGGACTGGGATGGTGAATGGCAAGACAAAGGGAGGGTTTGAGAGGTGGGTCAAGGAGTGAGGTGAAGGAGCAACTGGTGTAGTGCACCATCCAGTCAAGGTGAGTAGGGGAGTGACCTAGATGGGAAGATAACCGACATTAAGAGATGGGAGGGGATATGGGAGGATTTGGGAGAGGGCTGTGCCACAGCCACCTAAAAGGGAGTTTGGAAGGAGGGGACAATGTGAGAGTATGAGCAGTAGCCAGTGGCCATGGGATGGGGTTATTAGATGTGGGCTTAAGACAAATGGGGGAAAGAAGGCAGGAATAGATGCTGTGAATTTGCAGTGGTGGGAGGGAAGGGAGACAATGTCTAGGGAACATGGCGGGTTTGTGGGAATGGTTTGTGCATCAGGATGAGAGGAGACTGTCGAAATGAGGACTGGCATATGGACAAGGCTGGGAGAAAAGCAGTCACAAATTTGAAACTGATGTCTTGTGGCCCTGGATCTTTCCTCTTCCCTGCTTGTGTGGAAATGCTAACCCTGTACAATTCGATTACTTCAGATTTCCTGGATTTGGAGGCAGTTTTATCTTCCTCAGCAACAGTGTGCACAGTCATCCCTCTAATTGCAGCAGGAGAGCTGTCATACTCGGCAGGTACAGAGCTTGCAAGCTTTCAAAACATGATGGTGCTCTGGGATCAAAGCTTGCAAGGGTCCTTTTTAATTAGTATCACTTTATATTTTGTGGGTCTGTCTCTACATCTCTTGCTTTAGCCTGTTGTAAATAAACACCTTGGAAACCTGAATTAGGTGTAAACATGATTATGTGAAACAAAAGGTTTGAGAGGTGTGAACTGCTTTATTTGCCTCCAGGAGTGGTTAAGTCTGACACTTAAAAGAATGATTTAAAAGTCAGCATTGTGTGGTTCACAGGTGATTTTAGCTGAAAGCTCAGGTTGGGAGCTTCACGCTGCCATCCCAGGAGATGAAGCCCCGTGTTTAATGCCTCCAGCTCCAATGTCACAACTTGCATCTTCTTCCCAACCACTCCTGCATATACAATCTATCTTAATGCTTGTGGTGCACTGAAAATGGCCCTGGCTGTGGCTGTCTCCTGAACTGGGATCAGATCTGGATCCAGGGCAGGGGACAGGGCAAAGCAGTGTCACTTCTGCCAAGCCATGGGCAGTGGCTTGTTTGTTTTCAATGGGAGTTTCGTTTTCCCTCTTTGCTCCTCTTTCCTCCTTGTGTTTAGACATTGTTTTTCAAATGTGCCTCTGTTGAAGCTATATTTAGGGCTTGTTTTTTAATTTGGCACTGTTTAGGCTCTCTCACATAGATCTTCTTGGGGTTTTTTTTAATTTTTGTTTTTATTTTAAGTGTGTGATACCTTTAAACGTGTAAATATCCGGCCTAATTGGAATGCCTAAACAGTCGCTTCCCAAACTGCCAAGATGTTAAAATCTGTTGATGTGTGCAGTCCCGAAGTTACCATGGCAACCACATCCATTGCCAGAGAGACATGCTAGATCCCCTCCAGCTTGTGGAGGGCATCCCTCAGCCCCAAACTTTAGGCAGCATGTTTATTTCCAGCTCCTGAGCAGCTTGCTGGGCTATGGCTGCAATCCTGATGGGGAATGGGAAAGGGGAGGGAGCCTTGGCCCACTCCCAGGTGGTGAAGGCTGCTCATATGCCCAGGTCTTGCTGCACAGGAGGTTCAATGCAAGCAGCCGAAGAGTAGCATCACTGTCCATCACCCTGGGTGAGGCAGGACACAAGCAGGACTCTTGTGGGATAATGAGACATGTCTGACTTTCTGTGTCAAATGGGTGAGAATCACCTCGAGTTACTGAGAGTGTGTTAGTGGGTGCTGCCTTACTCTCACTGTGCAATGGTGAGAGTCTCAAATCGTAGCCCAGGTGGTTCTGGGCCAACCACCACCATTGCTGCTGAGGCAGCTGCCAAGGAGCACAGAGTACATTTACTATGGTGGCCCACCTCCAATATGAAGGGGTGATCCTCTGAAAAACCTGAGTGCATTGTGGGTGAGGCACAAAGAAACACACTCAATGCCTCTTTATGAAAAATATCAGTCACCTTTTTATCCTTCAGTTTGTTCTCTGAGGCAACTTCTTCTGAAGCAAGGGTTTTTACCCCTGAAGAGTCCACAAAACTATTGCAAGAAGAGTTTTGAAGAGAGGCTCCAGCATCTGCTGAGAGTTTCCTGCACCAAGACTTCCATCGAAAATACGCAGGGATGGACTCGATGTTTGCCGCAGCTTCCTGGGTATGAGAACTTGTTTTCATTTTACGTTTGAACTGAATCCAAGAAAAACAGTGTGGCTGTGCAGAAAGGTTTGCTTTTTGTCTTGCTGCTTCTGTGAAAGTTGCCTGGGCTTTCCATTTGGAGTGAACAGCTTTTATGATAATAATATTATCATAATATTGGACAAAATACTTAAGAATTTTGTGCTTTTAATAGCTTTGGTATTCCTACTATCTCTGACAATTGCAATCCATTTAACCATTAGGTTTATTTTTACATCTATAAATATTTATTTATACATATGTGTACATATACATGCATACATCTCTTCACTTTCACAGCTGGACAGATAGAGTATCAGTCATCGTGAAAGTATGCTCCAGCAACAGTCACTCTCTGCTCCTGTTAATGACCTCTCAAGATCAATTTACTCATATCAGCATTTCCAAAAACCATGTCAAAAATTCTCCTTGCAAACTCATGCATTTACTTAAAATGTACAAATATATGTTTAGAAAATAAAAAGCAGTCTGGGTTTGAAGTTCAAGTTTGATTTCTGCCATTTAAGAAAAATGCAACTGTACTTTGATCTTTTCAGATTTGCATGAGTCAAGTTTAACTCTGCAAGAATGAGGATTAGAAATTTAAAGATTACTGATATTCTTATGCAAAAGAATGATTCCAGACACAAGTGCTAGAAGCCATTTGTTTTCGTTCACTGTGGCAGCTCCTGACACAATGTTGGGGTACCAGTGAGCCAGGGTCCAGCTGAACAGGAGAACTGGAATCCCTTCAGCCTCTCAGCACTTTGGGGATTGCTTTCTTCATGTTCTCTGTACCAGTGCATTTCTGTTAGTCTAGTTTATGGCATGTTTACTGCCCAAAATTCGATGATATTCTGCAATAGTTAACTTTTGTTGAGGATAATGTCAGGTTCTTAACAGATGAGCTGTCTTTTACTGTGGCCACATCAATATACACTGGTAGTATAAGGAGGAGCACTGTCCCTTGCAGCCCAAAAAGCTCTGCTCTGCTTTTTGACGTCTGCACCAAGGGAGAAATCTGTTCTGGGTTTCACAGAACTTTCTCAGTTGCTGTGAAAGCATTGTCTAAGGTTCATAAGATAAAATGGCTTTTTTCTTCATGGCAGTGGGTTGGCCACTTAATTTTGCCTTCACCTCTAGCAATCCCTCTCTTGTTGCTATCTTCTAGGTGACTTATCACAGAGAAGTTTTCTCAGGTTCTGTAGCCTTAATAAGCATAAGCAATATTTAAGCAAATATTTTGTTCAAAGTTCACTAAAGATGCAGTGTCAGCTGGGAAATGTAGTGCACTCTTTTCTGAAGAGGATCCCAAAAATTCCACCTGCCCCTGGGATAATGCTTCCAGGGTAACAAGGAGGCCTCAGAGGCAGGACGTGGGATGCTTTGTTCCCCTCTAGTCCCAAACACCTGTTCTTACTTTATTCAGGGTCAGACCTGTGGTTCCCAGCTGCTGCAAATCAGAATGGTTTTAAGGACTTTCAGCTAATAAAGGAAAAAAAATCAGCCGTAATCCAATTACAGAAAAAAGAGATGAAAAGGGCAGGGAGGTTTCCTGCCCCCTACACTAGGAATGATAATTTTAACTATACTTCTAATCCTAAATATTTTAGCAAATGAGCTGCATGAGCTCACCATGCTGCTGACTCTTCCCTATTCCAGTCAGTTTATTGCCTGCACAGCCATGAAAAGCATTCCCCTCTAAAATGGACATCTCTGTTTTAAAAGGAGCTGTTCTTTGTCCTCTTTTTTCTGACTTGATCACCCTGACACAGGCAGCCTGGGAAGAGGAAACTTTACTGCCAGCTGTCTCACTTTTATGAAAAGAAAGAGACATGTCTTCTCCACTCCTTGTGTCTTTTCCTTGAGCTCCATAAGCAAGAAAGGTTGCACAGCTATCTGAGCCAAAACAAGACTAGAGACAGTTTTATTTGTCCACCAAGTACCACCCATTTGTCATGAATTAAGGCAGGGAAGGACGAGCAAGTTTATTTTCTATTCTAGCCCTGTTACTTCCTTGAAGATTTTTACTCAGAGGGGAGATGGAGCACATTTTTCTCTGAATACAAGTTTCAAACACAAAAAGGAGAAGAGAGTACCCTTCAAAACTCTAGGGACATATGTCAGAGATGCTTTAAAGTTATGATACATCCTTTTCAATCCCATGTGGGTGCCACAACCCTGGGGTCCTGCAGTCCCAGGTTAGTTCAAACCTGGTGTAGCTCTTCTGAGCAGAGCTGTGCTTGTGCCACTCTACCACATAAATATATAACTCTGCCACTGGCAGGTGTGTAGGCAATGCCAGGCAATGATGTTCTGTGTGACTTGAGGCTCAGCCCTACCTTTTTCTTTTTGGGTTTCTTCTCCCACCTATTTTGGGCTCTGTGTTTCTCAAGGCAGAGGCTCCTCTCTGAAGCCTGGGAGGTTCTCTCCACAGAGGTGGCTCAGTACAGCAAGGAAAAATTTTTGTAGCAGAGAAGGAGCAACTGCAAGCCAGTCAGAAAGAAAGCTACTTATTTTCCTTTGGAAAAAAAAACCCACAACATCAAAGGATTTTAATAGTGTTTAAGTAATGCTTTTTTAAATGTGAAGATACTTGTTTTCTCAGTCATTTGTAACAAAACCTATTACATGTACGACAGTGCAATCCATCATAAACACAATGAAACATGTAAGGTGGGAGGAGGAACTCATGACATGTTTTTAATAGACATTTTTTCCCTTCCCCCTCCGAACTGAAGTTATTTGTTATGACTTTTACTTAAAATGGGGAAAGAGGGGAGGGAGTGGAGTATGTTTTGAATTCACTGGAGAAGAAGGAAGATTTGTTTTATTTTATTTTAGTAGCTCCAGGCTGCCTTTGAGTAACTAGGTATTACAGTCCTGGTGCATCTCTAATTAATAAGATCAACTGCCCCTGAATTTTCTTTTACAAACTAATTTAGATATGTCAAGGCTGCAATTATTTTGAGAAAGATCTGACTCCTTGCTTATTCATCTTTCCTCCTACTCCATGAGAAAATAAAACCCTCAGCTTAAATGCCCTTTGAAGTCTGCTTTAGGTACTTGATTGAAAATTAAATACTGCCTTGCTGCCATTAAAAGTGGTCAAGGTTCCCATTCTTTTTTCTTTTACCCTCATCACCACCCTACAATTTGCAAAGGATAATGAACCCTGGGATCTGGCTTAGTTCCAGATACAGCCAAGCACTGCTGTGGCCACCTGGGCCCCTGCCCCCCTCTGTGATGGATGTCACGGGTGAGACTGTGGCACCACTGGGGTCAGTGGCAAAGCACCTGGCTCTGCTGTGCCTGGCATGGGAAGGGTCTGACCCTGCAAGGTGCTGAGTGTCCTCTGGCTCCAGCTGACTTTTCAACCCCATGCAATCAAGCTCTCCCTTAGTCCCAGAGAGCTCTTGGATTTGTGGGAAATGGCTCTGAAAACTCATAAAGTTAAAACCGTTTATTGGGGTGAGTGGTTTACTCTTATTTGGCAGCGTTTGTGCAGCCCGGGCACTGGGCTTGTGTTATAAAAGTTATTGCATATCAGGTGCCTCCCAAAATCCTGCCCCAGTAATCTCTTCTTGCTGGAAGCCTCCAGAAAGAAAGAAATGAGACAGGGGAGAGGAGAAGGAAGGAGAATTTGGGCTCCCACTTGTTAAATCCTATCAGTCAAGCTTTCATCTCTTGGCTGAGGCTGTGCATCTGGAATAGTCCCCTCGGGATGTTGAAACAACAGGCTGAAACAACAGGCCCAGCCTAGGCTACACATTGCTTCCTTGTAGGAATGGTGCAACAAGGCAGAGCAGCAGCTCCCTGACCAACACAAGAAGTGGATCCACCAGCAGAAAGAAAAGCTAACCATGCCTGGGTTTTACAAGAAGATCTAGTTTTTGTTACAAAAGAAGTTGAACCCCTTTAAGTGAAAAAAAGCTGCCTGGTTGTAGTTTTGTCTTGGTTGCCCAAGCTGGGTTTCCTATACAGGCAGCATGACTTCACAGTGTCCTGCCTGCCACGGTGGAGAAATGTTTTCCCCCTTCTTCCCTCCCCCTCCTCTTCCCTACCAAATTCAAGCAGGATCAGCAAAAAGCCTGGCAGGAGGGACACTAGCAGACAGGCAATTTTCCGACACCCCATTGAGCATCCTCCACCCTAACCCCTGCATGGTGTGGTTTACGACTTAGACTTTATTATCTGCTGACAAACGAAGACTTTTCTGGAAAGCAAGTTTTTTTTTTTTCCCAGAAGCTGACAGAGCCTGACCGGAGCATAGCAAGCTCTCAGCAGAGCTTTAGCCGTGCCAATTCATTTATTCAGAGGTCTCAAGCTAGCATTACATCCTAGGTGATCATAAATGCCGTCTGGCTGGAGTGGTGAGAGGGGAATTTCTAGCCCAGTCCTGTCTAGACCAGGGTTTGTCATGGAGAGAAAGTCACAAAGGGGACACTGTGAAAGTGCTCTACATGGCGGTGCCATTGTGGGGGCATTCTAGACACATCTAAAGTGTAAACCTGGCATCTGGCCCTTGTTAAGGTTGCTGGAAATAACTGGAGAGCTGCCTTTCAGTGGTCTCTGAGAAGCTCATAACCTGAATGCATTTGGGCTGCTGGTAGCCAGATACTAAAACACACTCAGTTCTGGTTTTTTTTTTCTTTAGACCTGAAAGTTTCAAGGCTGCATTAAGGTGAAGAGCAAGGACATAGCTGTGAGAAAAGTGTGGGTTTTTTCTCTTCAATCCCAGATTGATATTTTACCTGTGTCCAGCTCCACATAAGAAAATGGGAGAAATAGATAAGAAATTAGTATGATATACATGTGTACTTGCATAGCCATGTATACAATATGCTACCTGTGTAACATCCATGCCCATTTGAAACTGAGTTAAATGTCAGATGTGCCGTAAGATGTGGTACTGGTGCAGAGGTTACAGTTTTCTAAACCCTGATCATAGCAACCACTCAGTGTGTGGAGAAACTTAACATTGAAAGCATGCTGACAGTGCCTGGATGACTAAACAGTAAATCCCTCATAGGATGCTGTCGCACATTTATCTGTCAAGTCTTTCTGTCATCATCATCATCATCATCATTAACTTTTGCTTGAAATTTTGTCCCTTCATGCTCTGTATTTTGAATAAACAGCATGAGAGTATCAATTGTGCTTTTTCATGATCACATTTTATAGCTGAAACTGTATTTTAAATATGGAAGGGGTCAGACAAGGAAAATGTTAGTATGGAATGTGTGAAGACTACCGTCAGGCAACTCTACCCTCCCGTTGCACCCTTTCACATTCTAGCTCTAGTCTGGCCTCTTGCAAAGTACTGCAATATCACGTTTCTTCAAAGTCAAAGTTTTGCCAAATGAAACACAAGCCTCTTTAGATCCATTTTCATCAGTATTTGTTTCCAATTATAACAACATAGCTACTCTACTGAACATACTCCCTATCATTGTTTCTCAGTGAAGCTAACATTTTTAAGTCTGAATGTGAGTAGAAAACGATGACTTATTTATCAACAGTTTTCAGTGGGAAAAATACAACAACTCCCTGGTATTTTAAAATGTTATCTCCCCCTTCCCCTTCCTTTCTGATGATGATTTTAGGAACTTAAATCCTAACAATGTGGCGTTTTCCTCTCTGTGTATGTGGTGGTTTGCCTGTCAGATGGTTACAGAGCAGGATCTCTCACAAGGACAGGCTGCTGACACAGACCTGCCCAGTGCTAGAATGAAGGTGGCCTTGGAGTTTGTATTACAGAGCATTACTTTCAGTCACTTGAATCTTTCAGTAAATATTTTCCATTTTTACAGAAACTTCTCTGTTTTGACCCAAAACATTCCGGGTTTTGCTAAGCCAAGTATTGTAAGCCTTTCCTTGTTTCTTCTTCAAGCAAAAAGTGTGTTCCAAGCTTGTGCAAAGGGTCCTCAAGAACATAACTTTTTTTTTACTGAAGTTGGGTAGAATATCCCTGAGCACAGTTACTCCCCTGCTTGGAGAAGCAAGGTCTCCACACTTCTTATGCTTCTAAAAATAATCCAGAATTAAATATATATTGGTGCATTCCTGTAATCTGTGTCTTAGGCTGTTATGTATATTATCTTTGTACATCAGACTCCACAAGTTATTTTTAAGTCCAAATTTTCTTCTCTTTATCCCATTCCAAAAACAATAAACAAAGCTCACAAGAAAAAGGAATAAAAACATAACCTCGCTGTAAACACACGGGTATCATTCCAACAGAATTCCTTCACTGCCTAGCAGCCACCCCAGATCTCACCTTCTCTTTCAGGTCACAGCACTCCATTAGATTGGGGGTTGTACTCCCCTAGGAACCACTGGGTGTTTATAGTGCTGCTCTGCACTACCTTGTACAAGGCTTTCTTTGGCTGAAAGCTCATCTAGACCCACCAAGACACTTTACCCGCATGCAGCCCAGCCAGGGTCACAGCTGTGCTGCATAGGATGTCTATAAAATGGATGTGATGTTCTTGCTGCCAGCCCTCATCTCTCAGAGCTGGTACTGGAAAACCCAGGTGGAGGGTTGTGGGACCTTTCACCTTGAGAAACAAACCAAAAAATTCTATCCCTCACAGTTCTCGGAAAGAAATGGTGACACACCACAGACCCATTGCCACAGAGGAGCCAAGCACCCAGTTAGAACCCAGCAAGCCAGGCCATCTTCCCATCTCATCCAGGAAAGGTGCATTTTTGAAGCTGTATTTAGCAGATGTTGGCTACAGCACTGCAGCAAGAGGCACACCAGACAAAAATAGCTGCAATCATATTTCCTTCTGTTGGCCTCGTAGGTCGGGGGATGTGGGAAGATTTCTCTCTCTGCTGGGGTCACAGCAGGGCAATGTTTGTTGTCTTCTGCCTACTGTCATGTGCCCCATAAAGCCCAAAAGAGGCCTTCTCTCTATTGAAAGAAGTACTTGGCATATTTGGAGCACATGCTGACACCAGTTGCTTTTCAAAGGCTCTGTAAATTCCAGCTCACTCTTCTATCCAATTTTCCATTCAGAGACACAGCAAGGGGCATTTGGCAGACCATGAAATAAAACTGCACGTGCTGTAATCCTTTTCAGGGTGAGGCTCAAGCTCTCGCTCCCTCTCCTCCCTCCCTCTCCTTTTCATTCCCAGTCTCTTTCTATACAAGTGTGACCAACTACAGGAGCACCTTGCTTGGATTAGACAAGGTCATGGAAAACGCTTGGAAAATCTAGGGCTTGTTATGAGCTCAACGAGCGGTGATACTGACCTTACCAGTTTTAATAGCACAGGGGTTTAATTCCACCCTATGAGCTGTCTTTTGTTTCCTCCCCCTCCTTCCACTGCTAGCCAAGGTTAACTCTTTGCAGGCTTGGGAAAGGCTACTTTGTCAGACATAACAGAGTAATACACAGTGCCTAAATCACTTGTACTGTACCTGTGGACAGGCAAACCAGGCAGTTCTCTGATGTGTGACTGAGCCCAGAGGGGTTTGCAGTAGATATGCACCTTCAGTGTATTCCTGGATTAATTTCATATTCTCTTCTTGGCACTGAAGGAGCCTGCTGCCCAGCTCAGAGTATAAACCATGAGAGAAAAAAGAATGTTCCTCAGCTCCAGAGTCTGTCAGGTCTTACTCTGCAAGAGGACCTTTAGAGTGTAACAGTACAAAAGTGATGCAGAACATGGCAGTGGAAGTGATCCTTAGGAAAATCAAAAGGATGGCAGGAGACACTTCATGCCAATAACTTGTGAGCTTTAGGGACCAAACCTACTTAGTTATTTTAAATTGGCTTTGTTCCATCGACTTGGTTTCTCACTTATGTGTAGCTTTGTGTGCTTCCAGATCCTTTAATTT
>VWZU01010549.1:961984-1025836 GCA_013397095.1 Sterrhoptilus dennistouni | reverse complement strand
AAAAAAAAAAAAAAAAAAAAAAAAAAAAAAGCAGCAGGGGAAAAAAAGGTCTATCTGATTTTCAAGTCTCTATTTTCCTGAGCAAGATTGCTGTTCCGAGCATCTCATGGGTCAGTACTGCTGGCTATCAGTTTGCTCCCTCTTCTCCTCCTCTCCCCTCCCACCAGCCTCCAGCCACTTGCTCCCACTCCACTTCTCAGATACAGGTTCTAGAGGCACCAGCCAAGCACTGGGAAAAGCGAAGGAGAAGAGGGTTGACACAGGCTTCCTTCCCTGTGTGGTACTGGTGAGGTGTTATGTTGGGTCATCCCAATGGAGCCATCTCCTGCGACATTAATGATTTATCACTGGAGAATCACTTGTGTTCATTGAGCCTACCCATCCATGAAGACACTGTTATGAAGCCATGTGCTACCACAGTGATGAAGAAAGTCTTTTCCCATAGAGCACTCATCAGGAGATGAGAGGTGGCCACAGGCTCACCGACAGGTAGAAATCATCTGTGGGAGAAGCAGCTGCCAAGGAATGCACGGTAATATGACTCTGGTAGCCAGGAGGTGAAGGCACAGGTCAAAATAAAATGGAGAAATGCCTGTGAGGAAAGGGAAGGCCCAGAAGAGAAGGATGAGTTGCTCAGATTAATATCAACCAAGTTGTATTCAAAGGGGCACTTTTATTTTGAGTAAGTAGTTTTCCAGTATATGACTCTGGCATGACTTCCTAGCCTTATTTCTCTAAACTGAATCTTAAAAAAAAACCATTCTCAATTTGCATTCACCAACTTGGAGAGAATTCATATCTAGGAGCAAACCTCATGGCTCAGTCCAATCCTTTCTCCCTCTCTCTCTACTTATTTAGTTTCCAGTTTAGAGCTTTGAGAAGTAGGTAAGGGATAAAGAAGAGTTGTTTTATTAACTTAGGCCCATTTCAGCTGCCTTCTGGTAGACTAGTCTTCAAACACATATTTGTTTGTACATACTTGTATGGCAGTACTGCTTTGGTTTAGAAACTTACAGAAATAAGTTGTCAATTATGAATACATTAATAAATATAAGCTGTATTTCTCCACATACCTCTAGACCAGTCTCTTTGTATTGAGCAGAGATACAGTTTTCAGTAGCCTTGGGTTTTAACCCAGTGACACCGGAGAAGCAGAAAAGCAATAGTGGTGGGCCCCAAGGTGTGTTTACTTCATGTCTTTGGAGCTGCTGTAAATCCATGCCTACTGCTCTCTCCTGTAATTCAGAAGAGCTGTGTGGAAAGGGAAAGCAAAAAATGCTGATCTAAGCAAATTTAATACAAATTTGGGCAAAGGATCAAAGATCCTGTTTTAATGGAAACCTGTTCATCAATCCTTATCTTTCATGCAGCAGATCTTCTTCTNTTTCTTTTTAGGTAATTTTTGTTAAAAACATGAGATGGAAAAAATTTTCTTTATCACTAGCCAGAGACTGATTTCCACCAGCACGTGAAGGTTTCTTTGCCTTGGTCTTTTCTAACAACCAGTAAATATCCAAACACACAGTTATGCCAGATAAAAGAAGAAAGTAATAATGCTGTATAAAAACAGCCCAGGCAGCTACCTAAGCAGTTGGCTTTCTTTTCTTTCAGAATTAAAGGAATCAAATCCAGTTCTGCGCTGGTATTTACTGTTGAGTGGCCTACTTCAGATTTTAATCATCTCTTGAAACCCTGGCCTGACCCAAAATGTTGTTACAACTTGGCCCACCCCAGTATAATAAACTACAATCCTGCCACATGGAGCCCCTCATTCAGTAATTAGAAATGTCCTAAGAACAGTATTAACTACTGTGCCTAAAAGCAGGCTGAGCAAATGCCAGTTTACAAGGGATTCATGGTCAAGGTGCTGAGTGAATTGCTGGCTGAAAAGGCAGGCCTCAAACAAAAAGAAATTAAAAGAAACCTTGTTAAGCTCCCTTAGGGAAAATTGTAGCGGCCTCCCCTCTGCATAATCAACAGCTGCAGAAGCAAAAGTGTTGCTCATCTGTTTTCCTGCCAAGTGGAAAATATATACTATATGCATTATGGAGATGAAGAAGGGTTATAACAACACTGTAGGTAGAAAGAATTTATAAATGGCTAGTTGGATGCTACTTTTAAGGCAGAGAACCAGAGAAGTAAGAAATTGTTGCAGAAAATGCCATAATATGCTTTAAAAATGGAGGAGTAATGAATATACTCTCTTGTGTCTATACATTATGAATGCAGAATTAATTTATATTGCATTTCAGCAACGTTATACTCTACTTCACACTTAATTATATTAGATAAATACCTGGAGTGAGGAACACATTGCTGACACTTGCAGCTAAGAAAGTCTTTTTTCATAAAAATAAGGACTACATTTTTGCAAGGTGGAGACAGCTTTAAGTATTTTCATAGTTAACCCAATCTCTATTGCTGTTTCTAAGTAGGCTATTAACACCCTTCAGTCCCAGAGGCTTTTCTGCTTCAAGACCTTACACACCACCTCACATCAGTGAGATAAACTATTTGCTGCACCATTTTAACCCTGGGCAGCTAAGCCAGATTCAGGATACTGAAATGTATCCTCATTTCAGTAGATTTCCTGTTCTGCCAAGGTGGAGTGATACCCCTCAGGTAATGGGAAACCTCCAACAACATCATCAATAGTACAGCTCCTAAGTGAGAAATTGAGCAGATGCTTTCACAGGGCCCCTTGCAAACCATCGTGCCCTCTGACAGTAGAGAGTTAACTGCATTTGCAGTATCATTAACCCCACTAATCCTGTAACAAAAATAACCCCAAATCAAAGTGCCTTCACACAGCTCAAAAGACAGTGGTTCTAAATATATTTATTGAATCTTACCAAGTGAGTGGATCAGGAACAAATCCTTTATGCCTTATAAAGATGCACGAGGATCATGCACATGCAATCCATTATTCCTTTTTAGGTCACCTCTGGGAGAAAGCAGGTCGGTGCAGGCATGACCTTCCCTCCCTCGTGTTTGGTGTTGTAGACTTCCAAGAGGACTTGGGATGGGCTCACAAGTGGGAGGGAAGGAAGCAATTGGAGGAGAAAGGCAGTTTTCAGAGATTTCACAGTGCTTTGTCCCCCAGCTTGGTGAGTGATGTGATGCAGAGCAGGGCCATCACACCTTTCCATGACTCTGCCACTCTGCTTGAGGAGGGAGAAAAAAAGAAGGGTCTGCAAGTCTTCAGCCAGGAGACCTGGTTGTGCATCTCTTGTCAAGGTGTGGTGCACATGACTGCTCCCAAACCCTGTCAGCATGTCTGACCACACCGCAGTTTTGGAAAGCTTGGAAACTGCAGAGACTGTTGGTTTCATTGTCCTGGAAAATGGAGCCCATAGGAAGAGGCAGCTGTTTTCCAAAGTAACCCTGTTAGGAGCAATTACCAAAAATGGAAGATAAAATTAGCATGTGATGAGGTTCATGTTAATCTCAGATGACTATTTGGGGATACAGCAAAAGAGCTGACTTGATGAATTAAAATAATTTTTTCCATTAGTAACAACTAGGTTATGGTTTGAATAAAAAGCAAAATCACCCTGTGCAAGGTTTAAGTGTGCAGTAAATAAAAAACAGCTTTCAAACCTGACATGGAAATAATTTTGTTGTGTTCTTGGGCTTGTTGTGCATCTCTGTCATTCCAACATTGGTGAGAAAGGTTTGGTTCCACAGACATGGGCTTAGACACCTGGTTTTCTGAGGCCTCTTGGTGACAACTTTCAGCTAAGGGTCTCACTAAGGAGCTCAGAAACTGATAAAAAAGTGAGCTGGTGGTTGCCTCTGGCAGAAGTGTTTAGAACTCAGTTTTGATGTGATTTGATACATAACGTGCCACTTGATTTGGAACTGCTATCTTTTATATTCTATGAACACTCGATTTGGAACTGCTATCTTTTATATTATTCTATGAACACTCCTAGAATTAATATCCATCAGATTAGTAACTGCCCAGGATAGTACTTAATCCTCTTTTAATTTGAATTAGAGGATTAAAAATCTCTAAGTAAATTTTACAGTACTGCCCTCTGGGTTTTGTCTCTTTCCCAAGGACATAATTTGGAGTGTTATCAGAAGCTAAATAGGTCACTAGTAGGACAGCTCTTGTCCATTGGATGACACTGAGTTGACACACAGAGGTGCCAGGTTTTAGGCGACTAAAAAGAGGGCAGACACTGATGGAAAATGAATTAATGCAATGAAATCAGCCCAGCTCAATCTGCAGCTGGCATCTCCCTGTAGCAGCCACCCTCAGGAGTTTGCTTGAAGATCTATCCAGATATCCTGCTTGAGAAGTCTGCAAACTCAGCAGTCTCTTCATGGGGAAACAAGCTCAGGTGTCTTATTTTGGGATCACCAGAAACCCAGCATGGCTGGAGAATAATCACAACAAAAGAACATGTTTCCTGCCTTTTTCCACACTGCCTCTCTCTCCATTAGCTCCTTGAAAATAGTGGTGTGTGTCTCCAAGTGTAACCACATGCTGTCCTTCTTAGGGAGACGTTGTTTGCACAAATACTATAGAAGAGACGTACTCGGTTGTTCCTCTTGCTTGAATGCTCCAGATTTGGAAATATATGCTTCACCATCAAGCAGGTCATTGGTGTCCTCAGGTCATGGATCCAAATGATAAGGTGGATAGGAAAAGGAAACAGAGGGTTTCACAATACGCTGTTTTAATGGATGTTTAGATTGGCTGCAAATGTGCAAGTGCCTGTTTGTTTAGAGTTACTAGGATATAAATCAAAGAAATAAAAATAGCAATGCATTAAGGCTTAAAGAACCTCTTGGGAAGGAGCAAATTAATATTTCTAAATGAAAATATTTTTACCCAACCTATTAATCAAGTTCTCATGCTACAGTGGGAAAGAATCGAGTTGGATGTGGTAACTTGTCTTCTGTGTTCTGCAGGAACAGCACATTGTGCTTCATACACCAGCACCTCATCTGACTGATTAAGCAGTGCTAACTCCTTCAAACTTTCCAGTATTATTGGGGTTTTTGTAACAAAAAAAAAAAATAAAATCTAAACTTCTTTTCCCTAGCTTTTCTGTTTTTGATGTGTGGCACAGGCAGCAAATCCCAAGTCTTGGCATTTCTGTTAATGTCTTTACTACTGTGAGAAATTACTGGAACCCTAAGAATACATCTTAATCAAATCAGTGAGTTTCCTCATCCCTTTTTCTCTATTGCTTATCATTCCCATGGTCTTACGTAGCTCAGTTTTTGAACATGGGTGGTGATGTTTAAAATGCTTCATAGATGACTAACAGATGTCAGGACATTACAGGCATAAGCAGCATGTTATATATTATAAAGATACATTGTCATTCAAAGATGTCAACATAGTCTTCTGTCAAGTTTTGAGATACTGTATCATTTTATAGCAGTTGATATCACTTATTACATCCTCCTAAGACATTTGCAAATATAAAACTAATGCTAAATATGAAATGCATTTGCAATGATTTATTGAGTTGTTAGACCCAGTGATAATTGGAACACTTATCTCTGCTAACAGATGTACATCCAGAAAGATGATAGCAACCACTTTGTTCGGCTATATCTAGTTTTTCTCAAGAGTGCTGCTAAGCCAGAGGAATCACCTAGAGTTTGTGCAAGGATAGTCCGTAGCCATGGTTTTCAAGCACTACAGTTGTGGGGAGAGTGCTTTTAGCAGTTCAGTGCTTGCCTCTGGTCCCCTAGGTAGGATTAAGGTCCAGTCTGAGGGTTGTTTTCTCCTGCTTCATCCTTCTTTTGTGATTAATGATTTGTGATGTCTACAGCTGACTTCGGGTAGCACAAACCTTGAAGCACATTCTTCTGTTTACTTTTTGCTGTTAATTAAAGAAAGTCTTTGAAATGAATGCATCAGTGTTTGCAGTGGGCTCCTTATTTCTGTGGAGCAGTCCAGGCTGTGGGTGACATCTCTGTGACCCGTGTTGCTTTGACAGTGCGTGATGGCAAGAACTGGAAGTGTTTAGACCAAATCATTATTACCAAGTGCATTACAGCTTAGACTCAAAATCTGGGTTTGTAAAACAGGCATTACTGTTGTGTGGTAGACCCAACTTCTGGAATTTCCTTTTTCCATTGGCCTGAAAAAAGCGCAAGCCCATAATACAGAGCCTTTCTACTTCCTCCATTTCTGCCCTACAGAACAGCTATTGTGAGGAATGTAAAGAGTTTTCTTCCAAGGAAGTAGTCTAATGAGGTTTATAATACTTTTAGATTTACATTTTTATATGTCCCTAGAGATGCTGTAAAGAATACATTTTACAAATGTTAGAACAAATAATGGAATTGTGAACGGAAAAAAAAAGAATTGCATGTCAGAGCTGCACACTTTGCCAACCTTTGTCTTGAGGAGAAATTCAAGGAGAAATGAAGAAAAGACTCCCTTTCCTCAATTCAATTCCAATCATTTGGCATTTTAACTATATATTAAGCCAAGCCTCTTTCTGAAAATTTTGATTCTTACAGAATTTATAGGCAAAGAATAGCAGTAAGAAGGAGAATAACAGTAGCTAAATCTTAATTAAGTGTTATCAAACTTTTTGCCCATTTAATGTCTTTAAGGTCTCTCTAATTTATTTATTTATTAAGTCTTTCTTAGGTGCCTGTCAATGTATGGAAAGAAAAGAAATTTCTTCATTTATTGAATATATTGATGGAGTATAAAAGATATTTTATTTCCATTGTATATGCCTGACTAGTTGTTAGCTGACTGAGCAACAGTAGACAACTCTGCCTCTTTCTGCCTGGAGACTGCTGGAAGTCAGGCCACATTATATGAGAAGACAGGAAAAAACTAAGAAAGTTTCAAAATTGGGCTCCTATAGATCATTATTGACCAGTGCAGGTAGCAAAATGTGTCACTTAGTTTCAGTCACTATATCAATTCACATTAATTTTACCACAGCTCTGAAATCTCCTTCCCAGACTTCCTCTCTCTTATACTGTCCCTTGAAGACTTCCCCTAACTTTGAGGTGACATGCTGATTTCCCATTGGAGTCATAATTCAAATAAAATCATGTCACGGTGACACCAGCACAATTAAATCATAAATAAAGGCCATGACATGTATTTCTAAAAGCTATTATGAAATATATATATAGAGAGATATATAATCTGCATTAGATTGTTACTTAAAAGGGTTTTTTTAAAGCTCAATTTCAATCAACATAGATTGCACATATTTACTACCCTTCCCTTCTAATCTCAGGGTTTAGCAAACATGAGCCTGTGTTACATCCTCTATTATATAGATAGGAACACTGAGATATTAAAGGTGACTTTCTCCTGGTCAGAAAGCTGGGGGCATGGGAATTTTTCGACTCTCAAGCTCCTTACCTCCTCTGTCCTTTCCATTGCGTTGATATGTTTCCATACTTCCTTATTTAGCTATAGACTAGAAGTGATCCGGGCAATCCTTTATTAAATCTAGAATCCTACCGCTTCTATTCCCACTAGGGCTGTTCTTCAGCTTTTACAAGCATGCTTACTATCCATTGCCTTCCCAAAAGTAACTGGGCTAATTGAAGGTTTTACTGTATCTGAAGCAGATTCTATTAAAATAAGACATGAAATTGAGTTTGTAGGAATGCAGTTACTGGCATTAATGGGCATTAATTCTGAGGGCCTAGAGGCAGCCAAACCACGCCCTGTTCCCAACCCAATAAAGAGCAGCATATGACAGAAAAGGAAGGGAAAAAGCACTTGCACAGTTCTTCCCTGGGGAATTAGGAGTCTGCAAAAGATATCAGCTGGTCCCAGATCCTCAGGAAACGGCTTGAGCATCACTTATTGGCGTGTAAATAGTGCAGAATAATCCTGTACCAGATGCCATTTCCTCATACCACATCTCAAACCAAAGCTGAGATGCATTAGTGCCATTTGAGGATGGATGCCTCTGAAGGAAGAGCCAGAATTTGCACCACAACGCAGGCTAGAGGCACGCAGCAAATGTGCTGTCCCATGATGACATGTGTGACAATGACGTGGGAGTGGAGCACTAAGTGGCCTCCAGAGTTTGGTCCCCAGACTTACTGTTTTGAAGCTTGTCCTTGTTCCCTAATCCATGTGACTACATTTTCAAGAGTATTTCATTTCCTAGGCAAACATTATTGCCTTTTATCTCTATTTCTGAGTAGTGAACAGTAAGAAATCAACCAGATTGAAGTTACCATACAAATAAGAGAAAAAAACTACCCACGTGGTGATGATCTGGAGATTCAGTTCCTAACTGGCAAAGGCCCAGAGGAATTGAGACTCGGTGTCCACGGGGTCTTAATAAGGGGGAAAGTGGGGATGTGGAGAACAGCAACTGAGACTGCATGGGCTCACATTAGCCTGGTGCATGTTGTGTGTCAGCAACAGCAATAGACAGCCCAGGAATTCAGCACATTTTGGCTCCACTCCTGCAATGGTTTAGGCCCACACTTAAGATACACATAAGAAGAGTACTAAAACTTGGAGTATGCAAACAACATTGTGGAAGAGAGGCCTTTTTTCATCCAGAAACAGCCTTTACTGCACAATTTTTTGTGCCTCAGAATATCAAGCAGCAGCAGAGTTAAATGGAATCATATTAATAAGCATGGATAATCTCATAATCCCGGGCGGGCTGACAGCAAAGCAGCTCCAAACACACACAGCTGAGTGAAATGTTCCTGCAATTAATTGGATTTGATTAAATTTCTCATTTAATGGCTGGAGGAAAAAAAACAGACCAAAGGCAGTGAGCAACTTTCTTGCTAACATGGAGCTTTGAGTAATGGCTGTGGAACACCAGGTTCCCCACTGCATTACCTGGGGAAAATGTTGCTCTGGAAAAAGAGGCACAAGAACCCAGTTTCTTACAACCTTTCTCTTTGTTCTCACCTTCTCCTTTTCTGAAAGAGAAGATGAAAATTTTGACTCTGTTCTGACACTGCTATGTTTCTATTAAAAAAAAATTGAAACCATTTAATTTTTGCTGCCAAGAAGTGGGAAAACCAACTACGAGGCCTTGAAATCTAAAGGGAAACAGAGATGTCAATCTCCAGCCAGCTTTAGATTATGATCTATGAACTTAGATGGGGACATGGAGCTACTGATCCCATCCTTATCCTTACTTACATAGGGTTAGGCTCTACTCAGAAATATTAAATCTTGATTAAAATCTCTTATAGCAAGGTCCTCAAAAATCCACAAGTAAAATGAGTAGTTGCTTTTACCATCTTGCTAAAATTGTGCCTGACACATGGAGGCTTACATGGATACAAATTGAGCCTGGTTTCAACTTATTTTTTCATTGTATGATCAAACTGTGTTACCTGTTAAAAACTTGATTTATTTTATAAAAACTATTTGAGTCCTTTTCAGTGCCTCCTTGAAAAAAGAACTAAAAAGAGCAAAGGGATTTTACATGGAAACCCCACAGCATTTTACAAATATCCCAGCTGTGACATATAAAACAGCTTTTTCAAAACCCAGTGAAAGTCTCAGTGAGCTCTGCTTTGCATAATTTTCCGTCATGGGTAACATCAGTGACATAACAATGGCGGGAATCGACTACATCTACTAGATCACCTTGTTTAGGTAAGATTTGCGTATCATAATGTTTAATGTAAGCTTTCTGTCACAGGGATACTGCTGTCTCTCCAAGAAGTAGCAGTTTTCTCTACTTGGCTACAGGGAGGTCAGGTCCCACATGCGGCTTCTGGTGGCTCAGGCATTACGAGGTCACTGACAGTACAGTCACTTCCTGAAATACTGGAAAATTTCAACATACAAACTTAGTTTATGTTGGACTGATTTACAGTACCTGAACAAATCAGAGCTAAGACTGGATCAGTGGGCCAAGGTCAGTTGTATGAGGGTCAAGGGAGCTCAGCGCCAGCTGCCCTAACATCAGAACACCACCATGTAACTCTACATGGATTGGGGAAGGAGATTGGGGAAGAGGAGATGAAAAGCTGCCCAGTGGAAAAGGACCCTGGGGTGTTGGTCAACAGTGGCTTAACATGAGTCAGCATTTGTCCAAATGGCCAAGAAAGCCAATGGAATCCTGGTCTGGATCAGCAATGGTGTGGGCAGCAGGACCAGGGCAGTGATTGTCCCCCTGTACTTGGCACTGGTGAGGCCACACCTAGAGTGGTGTGTTCAGTTCTGGGCTCCTCACTGCAACAAAGACATTGAGCGGCTGGAGCATGTCCAGAGAAGGGCAACGGAGCTGGTGGAGGGGCTGGAGCACAAGTCTGATGAGGAGCAGCTGAGGGAGCTGAGGGAGTTTAGCCTGGAGACCAGAGGGGACCTTACCACTCTCTACAACCACCTGAAAAGAGGGTGTAGTGAGGTAAGAGTTGGTCTCTCCTCCCAAGCATCAGGAGACAGGATAATGAAATGGCCTCAAGTTGTACCAGGGGAGGCTGAGATTGGATATTATGAAAAATTTCTTCAAAAAAGGTCTGCCAAGCACTGGAACAGGCTGCCCAGCGAAGTGCTTGAGTCAGCATCCCTGCAGGTATTTAAGATACATGTACATGTGGCATTTAGGGACATGGCAGCACTGGATTAACAGTTGAAGTCAACAATCTGAAAGGTTTTTTCCAACCTGAATTGTTCTCTGAGTCAGAGAGAGAAGCAGCATCACAGCTCAGTTGTGTGCACACATAAACACATTGAGTCAAGTACGTCTACACACGTCTGCACATGCATCTATGAGCACACCCCACCACAGCTCCTTAACACCAGTACAACTTTTTCTCTGATTTGTGTCACATATACATGGATCATTTCTAAAACCATTGAAGGATAACAGAACTTGCAAATGACAAAAACCCCACCCATCTCTTCTTTTCTTTCCCTCTTGGTTTCTTATGCGTGCCAGTAAAGCAAGACCCAAACTCCTACAAATCTGGTCACCCTGTAGCTTACAGTGATAGTTGTTAAAATGCTGGTCCAAATCAGCCCCCACAACTGTACATAAGTGAAACTCATCAGGGATCATGCCACCTGCTTTACCCCTTGCCACAATCACTAATACTCCACTTTGGAAGGTTTCCAGGCCAAAAGGTGGTTTGCTCCTGCATTGGCTTATCAGGGCACTGACAATCACTCCAGAGATACCCAGGTTACTGGTTCAATCCCCACCATCTCAGCAAGAAGCTCCCAGCTGAGCTCTCCATAAGGACATACTCATTCTATAATCCTGCTAGGTCCCTGCTTTATTATTTGTCTTTCCTGTCTGGCTTTAATCACTGGCTCATTGGCTCCTAACTTTAAGGGTTGACGCTGTTACAATCACACAGGATGCCAAGCAACATTCAGCCGCCTCCAGATTCATCTAGGCCAAAATCTGGTAACATCTACTGTTGTGCTGGTACAGGTGCTGGTACGCTGGTGGAACTGCTCCTCCTGCATGTCTACCCCCTAAATTTGCTGTGGAATAAATGCCCTCTCTGTCCCTCTTGGCAGTAGTAGAGGCTTGCTAATACCACCCCATACAGGCATTATAATCTAAAAGCATAGTTTAGTGTTCATCTGTTTGTTCTCCTTAATTGCTTTGTAGCAGCTCCCTGTCCATTACAGAAGATACCATTATCCTTTCTTCACAGCCAGGGATTTACAATGCATGGATTTAGAGACGAATCCAGGCCATGCTGAAATTCACAGATGAATTCCCAGGCCTGACCTTGTCAGGGCTGGGATTTCACCTAAAATGACTTGTGTTATGTATCATGCAGAAAGGCTGTGGCATATTACAGGATTAAAGACTGGTTTGGGGAAAAGAACCTGTTTAAAACATACCTCTTTTTTGAAAAAAGACACACTATGCAGAAATAAAAAGCTGTTTGTTCTCATCTTAATTTAGGTGGTGATTTGCCAACATATTTTTTCAAGAACAACTAATAATAAAGTTATTGTTTTGTTACATTTTGCTATGAGATTGCTGGTTTTTGTTTGAATATGCTTTTCTGAAATCTATGATACCTCGTTATTGTGAGAAACACCTGAACTTATTCTTTCTTTCCTCAATGAATGTAAAGACAATTGAGATGAAAAGGTCAGAACAAATATGTGTTACCTCAGCTTTTCAAGATGTAGTACTCAACTTCAACTGAGTATCCAAAGTGAAATAATTCAGACTTTCTGCACCACAAGAGATTATCAGCGTTTCTGTGCTCCTAATTTGGCAGTGATAAAGTTCCCAATCATACTTTTTTCACCTTCTTCTCCCATGAAAAAAAAATTTCTGTTTTTCAGACAGCTCTGGCAGTGTGTGGCCCTATATGATGCTTGAAAGCTTCATCTTTGCTTTGGCATGGGAAGGATGCCATCCCTATTATACGTGGTTGCTGTCTCTGGGTTCATCTCTCAGAAACTGGCAGGCCAGGGCAAGCCCTTTGCAAAGACACACCACCAAACAGAGTGACAGGGATGTGGGCTAGATTCCTTTGGGTAGCTGGCACAGCCAGCCTTGTCTGGAAGTAAGGAAGGAAATGTAGCAGGCAGGCTGTGTTTCTTGCTGAGGAGGTCTGACCATTATTCCTTCAGGGATAAACCCAGGCTAGCAACTTATTTCCGTTAGTGCCAATGTGGCATCTGAGGGGCTATGAGAGCTCTGCTGCTGTGAGCTTGCATCAGATTCAGGCAGCTGACCTCAAGGTGAAAATCTCTCCATCCCATTATACAGCCCTTGGGACACCCAGGCCCCATCTACTTTGTTTTCTCTGCTCCTTGTCATTTATTTTCATCTCTTGTTTTAGTCTCCTTAGCATGTCATGTGTGCCCATCAAAGAGATGCTTTCTGTGCAGTCTAGCAAGTACATTAATGGGGTCCTTCCTCCCCACATCTGGGTATCAGCAGTACTTTTTGGCCACTTGTCAAATATTTCCAAAAAGATTGTGTTTCAGGCTTTGACATAATCACATTAACAGGGATGACATTCAATAGAAGTGGGAAAAAGGTGCTCAGAGGGAGTGAGGAAGAAGAGAGTAGTTCTAGGAAATGGTTCAGTTCTTTGTTGCAAGGAAAAGGCCACTGGGGCAGATGATTGCTGGATTTGTTTCCACACCAAGGCTGAGAAATAAATAAACCAAGCTAAGGATGAGTGACTTTAGCCCTGTTAAAGCTGGGATGCAAATATTCTGCAGAAATGACCCAGAAATTTTATTTTGCAGGTAAATGGTGGGGGGAAAAAGCCCTCAGGGTTATGTCACAAGAATGCAGAGCAGCTGGGAAAAATAAACCTTGTCAGTATAAAAAGCTTTACATATTGGGAAAGAATGACCTTCATTTTTGTAGAGCAGACCTTTGTAAGGGCTTTCTGGACTACTGTGGGACCCAAGTGAGGCTTCTTTCCACATCTGGCTTTGCGCAACATGTTCCTGCAAAAACCAAGGTGCTCCTGAGGCTGCCAGTGGCAGAAGCCCATGGGGCTGGTTGCAAGGTTCAGCTAAAAGACCCTTTTGTCTGTTTTTTTGTGCCTGAAGGGATCAGCTGTACTCAAGGTGAGGAATGTCAGCTCTGATTCCTTTTGTATCAATCTGTCCACAACTCATTAGCTTATATGTAAACTTTGGATTTTAAAGAAACAGCTCTACACCCTGATTTCATATCATATAATGCATCTGAATATATATATATGTTTTTGTTGTGAACTGGAATTCACTACATGTTAAGGGCAGCTCTGGTTTTGACATTTACAAATGTTTTTGGTAAGGCTGCAGATGTTTTCTTCTCATGAAGAATTGCATCTGGAGCCACTGCTTCTCCAGCTATCTACCTACTTATATTCCTTATGCTAGGAACTAGCTTTGCAGGACCTTGCTGTTGTCTCTCAATGCTTTAAGGGGCAGTTCTACACTCTGATGCTTTATTCCAGATAATTTGTCCAGGTAGATGAATGCCAGTATATTCAACATTGCTGGTTGTTCTTGCTTAGTTAAGGAGAAGTGAAAAAAAGACAACCTGAGAAAAAGAAAGTGGATGATTTAATATGGTTTTTTGCTTGTGCTGTGGAATTTGTGTTGCTGGAAGTTGCTGATGGTACAAAATTTGTTGAATTCTTGGTTAAATATTAACATGTGGAGAGTGTCTTGCAATTTCCATGTGACGCTTGATACAATTCCTAAGTATTGTCTGAGGTCTTCTTGGCAACTTTTCTGCTCCACCAACTCTTGCATAAACATCTAACTGGAGAATTTACTTGCAACATATTTTATCCAGGTGTCTTCAGTGGTGTAGGAAATTAGACAGTTCTTGTACTCGGATGACTCTGAACAGCTGGGGATGCCAAGGGCTCTGACTTTTGGCCTGACTTCCCCACGGTGGCTCTGAATGCCAGTCCTTTGCCATTCCCATGAGGTTTGAAGCAGCACTTCATATACCCCTGGCATTCCACTGCTCATGGGTTGTACCAAATGATGTCATCTTGAGGCAACTTCCAAACTTGGCTTTTCTGCCATCTTTCTTCCTTATTTACAGTAGTTTCTGATTTGGGAAGAGTGCTGATGGAGGAGTGGGGTTGGTGGGACTACTGGAGGGTGAGTCTGAGAGGGTCAGGCACAAGAAAGATGGGGAGAGTGCTGTTAGCAGAGGCCTGGCAGGAGCTGAACTTTGTGCTCTGGGACACCAAAAACAGGAAGGCAGAGAAAAAACACTTGAAAACACAGGAAAGATATAAAATGCTAAAGGAAGTTGATGCTGAAAAGGAGGGGAAGGGCTGCAGTTAGGAGTCCTGCCAAATGACTGCAGTGCAAGTTGCATAGCTGCTGTTGCTCTGAGACCAGCAAGGACCCAGATACACCATGGTGTCCATCCCATAGAGCCTGGAGCTGGTAGCCACACAACATAGAAACTCTGCCACAACTTCCAGAACTCAAATACTGCACAATTTGGCATTAATTTTTGTTTTGTGGGCAGATAATTCTGCCTAGAAAATATGTTTTTCTTAACTAAGCAATTTTTTTGATATTGTGTGACCTGGCTCTGATGCCAAAGATATCACAGGATGAATACACCTTTATGTATATCATGAATCAGGATAGTAAATAAGGCAAGGAAATACTGGACTGTCCTAATCCCAGTTGCTCTTCTGCATCATTTCCAAGTGGGAGGGCCAGGTTTGCCCCTGGTCTGAGCCTGTGAAGTCTAAATAAAAATTTTTATAATTTAAATCAGCAAAATATTTTTCAGGCTTTCTTAGTAATATGGTGGTTTTTGTTTGCTAGGAGGTTTTTTTTGTCCGCCTCCTTTTCTTTTTAATGTGGCCAGCATTGGAAATGTTATATGTCTGAGTACAAAATCACACAAATCAAAAGTAGGATAATGAAAGCCACACTTTCATCTAGTGAATGAGATAAAACAGTCCAAGGAGGAGCTTGTAAATAGGAGTTTTGACTGGGATATCCCCTCGATCATCTGCATGTAACAAGTCTGAGTTTCATAATTCTGTTTGTGAAGACTAAACATTATATTTTGTGGACAACCACAAAAGCCTTTTAACACAGGTTTAATTACACAGCCCAGAAAAATGGTTTAGCTCTGTAAAGAAAGTCATAAACAGCACTTCAGTTGAAAGAGGTTGTTTCATAGCTGAGAAGAAGCATACACACTAACTTTTTTATTATGTTAGGAAGAACATTTGAATAATGGATGCTGCTGGTTTTATGTCGTGCATTGTGATTAGTACTGAAGCAAGTACTTAGATAAGTTTAGGTCACTTGCAATAAAGAAAGCACTTATGCACATGATATAACTTTATGCAGGTATTAAAAACATCTCTGGTCTCTAGAGGATTTGCTGAATTGAATTCAGTATTTGTCAGTAAATTGTATGAAAAGCTACTTTCATATATGCACTGCTTGAGTCCTCAAAACCAAATGTGAAAGAGAAATATTTCCATGATTCTTGCATTTAATCGCATGATAGAGAAAAAAAAGAACAGTTGTAAAGAGAGTAAAAATAGTTCCCTGTAGCATAATTTTAGCTTTTGAGCCCAGATAAAGAGCTTATGAGTAATAAATAGAACAGGACAGTACTTACTACAACAAGAAACAGGAAACCAATATGAAAGGGTAAAAGGTGGGGGTTTTAAACCTTTGTCTTGGGAAGCTTTAGCTGATTATCCAGTTCGCTATCTGAAAAGTGTCTTAAATCAGGCTTCTGTTCAACCTTCAATGCACCTTTGTGCAGCCTGAAGGAATACTTGGAGTGTAGCAGTATAATTTACAATAATAAAGGACCACTAAGCCTGGCACTTCAGAAACTCAGATCCCCCTCCCTCCCTCTTGAGCAGTTCTCCATCTTGAGTAACAACCTTCTAAGTGTTATTTGTAATGAGAGTCAAGGCATTCCTACATATACCTGGATTTCAATGTTTACAGCTTCTACTTCAGTTTTCAAGGGAAAACATTAATGTATAAAGATGCCCTCTGACAGATTCAGGGCATGACTCTCCCACATCTATTGAATCAAGCAGAATAGTACCTGTTATGGTGTTATTCTCAAGAATATGAATGTCAATATCAGCACCAACCAGCCTGGAGGAAAGCAGAGACCTGGGAATATAGGAAGATATCTAAGCAAAAGCATGGATTAAATGGATGTTATTTAATTATTAAGTAATTACGGATTAAATGTTATTTACAAAGCAAAGAGCTCAGACAGCCCATGCTATAAAGCAACCATTTGGGGGAGTAGGTCCAAGCTTTCTTGGTTTCCCCTGAATTTCTCTTCAGTTTTGGAAATGTATGCATACACATATCAACCTTTTAAATCTCCTTGAAAAGAGGAAATTTTGGGTTCCATGATGAGATATGCCTTTTTGGTTAAAAAACCAAAACCAAACCAACCCCCCACCAGACTTTAAGATAAATAAAGAACCTGCGTGTTTGTGTGGCACTAAGCACAGAGGGTTCACAATTCAGAATGAGACAAGAGTAACACAAATACAGTCAGAAGTTTGTTTGAAATACAAACTTACATCTGCTTTGCCTGTGTGTTTATGTGTTTGTTGGAAAACACACAGCCCAGTTATTCTCTTGTGCCTATATAGGCATGAGTAGTCTCCATGGTAAACAGAACAATACCAGAGGAAGCAAGGAAACAAACTGGGCTATTGTATTGGTTCAGGGTAAATTTTGGGAGGAAACTTTTGAATGGGGTCTCTCTAGAAAAGCAAATTCAAGTGTCTCCTCTTCAAATTGGTTCAGGAAAAGGTTTCTTTGGAGAAAAGTGGAAAAACTTGTTTATTTAACAAGCAAGGTATTCACAAGCATAAAAAATATGAATAATATTAAACAATAAAACCTTTAGCTGTTCCGAAGAGACGGCAAATCCAGAATGTCCATTCATGGGGTGTAGCTCAGCTCAGTCTCTTATCAGTCCTGCCAGCACTGGAATGCAGTGCCTCGGCCCCTGTGGGCCACAGGTGTGAGCTTCTGGTGTTTTTCAGGGTTTTTAGTCTAGAGCAGGTTTCAACAGCTCCAAGAAAGAGAAAAAATCACAGTCTGGGGAAGTTCTCTGCCTCAGCTAGCTGAAAACTAACTAAAAGCAAAGGAGAATTCTGTCCTGCTGTCTGTCCCTGCTGCAGACAACACAGTCCAGGGGTAGGAATGTGGAGGAGTGAGAGCAGTTTCTGAGAACAAGCTGTGTGCTTCTTTTTCCCTCTCCTTTGCTCTCGAAGCCAGTCTTTAAGGTGCAGAACTTAATATCCAGCACAAGCAGAACAGATGATTGGGGATACAAGCATCATAAGGTCACCCTAGGACAGCTATTTATAATTGCTCTGTTACCAATATACTCCTTCAACAGCTTGCCCAGATTAGACATAATTGTGTATTTATACTCTCTGGGAGAGTGGTTCTGAATAATTCTGTCTCTTTTCAGAAGATGCTTTTATAAAATCTGTATTTGTAACTGGATTCTACACATCCTATTACATGGGTACTTTAGTAGTAATTACTTTGACCTCTGTTTGACTGCTGTGTGAAGGGAAAGGGGGCTTCCTCCAAGAATATAATATTTTTAATTTTTCAGGAGAAAATAATTTTGGTTCAACTTTATTTCTCCCCAGTTATTGCAACATTTGTCTTGTTCCTAGGGTCCTTTTATAAGAGGACATGATCTTTCCGTGTGAGCTTTTCTCCCTTAAAATCTTCTCTCAGACTTTCTATCAGCAGACAGAGTAGAAACTCTTGCATGCTGAAAAACAACAGAAAACTCAGGTTCCTGCAACTATCCTGCCAGTCTGTGGTCAGGTGCAGGACAGCACAGCTGCCTGCCTTTTCCTCAGGGCAGGCAGGAGAAGGATGTTGCTTGGTCCTTTATTCTGCAGAGGGAGGATTTTATTGCTACCAGTGTTTAATGTGGAGCAGCACCCACGTTAAGTGTGACTGCAGATTTGGCAGAGGAGGACAGTTCACACTGTGCCACTCTGCCTCTCCTGCAGCAGATCAGAGGGGCAGCCACCTTGCTGAGACCACAGGCCTTCCTGGCACTGCTATTCCCTTTTCCACCTTCCTTCTGACTTGCCTAATTATAGTCTGAGCTCTTCAGGGCAGTCTCTGCTGCCATGTGCCCACTGCAGTGGAGCTCTGATGTGGGTTAGGGCCCTGGGGCACTGAATGCAGTGAAAGTCATTAATAGGTCAGGAGAGAAATTTTGAAGTATGTGGTAAGGATGGAGAATGCTCAAAACCCTGAAAATTCCCAAATGTTTACTAACCTGAGCTCAGACCAAAGTGTTATTTGAAATCTTTGAAAAATCTTGGCTTAATACTTTGATGTTGCTTCTTTTCCCTGACTGTGGATCAATGCGTTTGGCCAGTCACTCTGCTTCCCTCTTCTCCTCCCTTGTTATTACCTGAAAAAAACCTCTGGATGGTAGAGGGCTTTGGCTTGCATGAGGGAGTGTCATGTCCAGTAAAGCAGCTGGGTTGTCCACTTCTCCACTGCCACCCTCTGGAGTCCACCAGCTCAGAGGATTACAGTGGAGCAGACACTTTATTTTTTACAATAAAGGAAACATATTGACAATGTCAGCAATTCCCATATTGAATTCAACCAATAAACCCCCCCCACCCCCCCCAAAAAAAAACCAACAACCCAATAAACCAAAAAAAAAAAAACCCAAAAAAACCCCACCACCCCAAAACAAAGGAAAAAAGAAAACAAAACAACCCACAGCAAACAAAACCTCCTGTAGCTAAAACATTTACAATGATGGCATCAGGGCAGAGGCTTCTCTCACCTCACTGGAAGAGGAGACAGGGAAGGTGCTGCATTGCAATGAGTGTGTTACATGCTGCATAAGCAGGCTCTCATCTGCTGGTACCCATGAGGGAACTAATGTTCCCTTATTTCCCCATCCCTCCAGTGCCAGCTAATCTGTGCCTGCCCGTCTAATTTCCTGGCAACTGTTCTAATGTACAGGCTAATAATGTTTGCACCAGTCCTGGGAGACATCAGTGTGCGAGGTTGTAGGGTCCAAAGGAGGATTAATTAGGGGAACTGTGGCATCTGGATAGGGGGAGCTTTTGAGAAACCCTTCATCGAGGTGGTGTGAGCAGTCCAGATAAGCACCCAAATATTTCTGTGAAGAACTGGGATGCCATCCCTAATTGAAGTTTAACAGCTACTGAGTCCCCTTGATGATTTCTCCTCCTTTCTTCCTCAGAGTATCTTTTTTGTTGTTGTTTCCAACTATAACTTAATGAAAACACATTTGAAAGTAAAATTACAGATTTCTCAGGGACTCTGACCCTTAGGGGCAGCCATGGAGATACTGCAGAAGGAGCTGAGTACACAAGCTCCTGTTAATTAGAGCAGAGTGAATGATTCATAGGAAATAATTTATTCAATTAATTTAGCCTCTCTTTCTTTTGCAAATTATCTGTGAAAAGTTTGCAGTTTTATTGCATTCAGCTGCTAGACAGCAAATGATTTCTCTGCATGTAGTTGACCCCTATGTGGCTTGAAATGTAAGGTCTGACTTTTAGTTTTTCAGTGGACAGGGGTACTGAAATTAGTGTTCTTCCTTGATTAAACAACTGACTTATAGTATGTGCCTTGAAAAACTGATGTTCATTTTTACAAATGTAGAGGTGACCTTCCATGAATGTTATTAACCATGGCATAGAAATATCTCTACCAGTGAACCCATTTAATAGAACAATGATCTGGAAAGTCTGTCCAGCACTTACCCTCCAGTGTTCGACATGGTGTGTCTTTGTGAGCCTTCCCCTCTGGCATGCTCAGGGAATTTTCACTCTTTCTCCTTCACCAGTCCTGTGCAAAGTCCTTTGCTTAAGCTTCTCTCTATGTGGAGGCAACCTCTCCAGAATATCAATTGTCTGATCAAAGCAGCCATGAAGCACAGTTGTTAAAGTCAAAGTCATAAAATTCATTGCCAATAATCTGGTGCCTATTTGCTGAAGTCCTTGTCAGCAAGGTGGGTATTTATTCACTGAAAACCATTCATGATGCTTACCATTTTCCACAATAAAGATTACAGAATACTTCACAAGAAGGAGAAAATCCTAAATAGTACCTGTAATGACCCTTCACCACCAAGCAAACAGCCCTGATCCATAACCTTGCAGCATTTCCCTTTGCCTGACTTCTGCACATAGGATAAACTAAATTGACATAGACCTCGGGTGTGGGCAATCTGTCTGTCCTGGTTTAGGACAGGGTCATTGTCTCCAGCAGACTTCTGCTGCCCTGGGAACGGGGATATACAGAGAGCCTGACCCATGGCAGGCAGGCTTTTCTCGAGATGCACCCAAGCACAGGGTTGTAACTCTGAGCTCAAGGTAACAGGAGTTTCAGTAACAGCTTTTCACACCCCATCAAAAAGCATTTTTAAAGAGGGACAGTACTGCAAGAAAATTAATGCATGGGAGCATTCCTGTAACAGGGGCATAATATTTCAGTAATAGGCTTGTGGAATGTTTATTCACTAGCCAAATTCATTTATCAGGTATTGGATTCAAAGGATTTCCCAACAGGATATCTGCAGAGATTAGTGAGCTAGGCAAATGTGCTTTGAACAAATACATCCTTTCATCAGGCAGTCATTTGGATAATTCCAGCATCAACATGCTCCCTGCTGGAATGGGTCTGCTAGTAATTGCATTAACTATTTTTCCTGTGGTCATACGTATCTGTGCCTTTAGATCCTCCAAGGGCAGAGTTTGGCCTGCAGCCTGTTAATCTCGAGGTACCTGCCCATCTCTGCCTGCACACATGCAGTTTTGGCCAGCCCAGTCTTGCCCAAAGTAACCTTTCTTGCCTGGAAAGACCTGATGTATCAAAAAAACCCAAACAACTTTGCCAGCACAGGTTGACAATACTTTCTTTGAAAAATAATTGAAGAAAAATTGCCTCCAAGATGTAAGAACATTGTATTTTTTTTTTAAGTAGGTCTGTGATTTTGTTTTTGAAGTTGAAAGTAAAATTAAACTTGGTTTTACCAGGAGAAATTTCTCATCTGATTTTACCCTTGAAATTTTAAATAGATTGTCATTTTGATGGAGGACAGGAATCAATACTGAAATAAGAGGAATTACCATGGATTGAAAACTTCAGAAGTTCATCTTTGAGATGACACGTCATTCAACAGATATATTGTAATCTATATTTTATTATCAGATTAATGAAGAAATAGTAAAAGTTTTGTTAGTCTTGTTCCAGCAACTAAGTGGCCCATTTATTTTCTTATCGGCTGTATCCTATAATATTTTTGGTCTTAAATACTACAGTAACTAATTATAGAAAAACTAATCAGCTTGGCTTATTAAATGGCCAATTACCTTTCAACAAATGATTTTTTTTTCTCTTTTTAGATGCCTGGTCTAATATAATGAGTCTGTATTTTAGAAACTTGAAGTAAAGAACCATAATTCTTCCACTGATTTTTGAAAATGTGGGTCACCAGATAAAATGTACCAAGCTTAAATCCTGTAATGACTTAAATGTGGTTATTCTGTGCCTTGAGCTATAGAAGTAGAAACAAAACTGAGGGTTTAAGGGTTAGCATATGACTTTTCAACTCAATGTATGCTTTTTTGTCATTTTTTTGGAGCCTTTTAAATTGTGGAAGGCTGAAAGAACATGCAATAAATTTATTTTTGAGTATACCATTGCTTCCCTGCTTTATGAAACCAAATCTTATCAAGCCTTCAGCGTGAAGAGAACCAGGGTTATGGAGACAGCACAAAAGCAAGAAGAACTCTGAGAAACAGAAAAGGGGAACAAGGAGAGTGAAAGAGTTTGGAGATTTGGGAAGGTAGTTAATAGTTAACATGCTTGAGGTTTTCATTACCTTTAATTTTTTTTCTTTTCATTGGTTTTTTGGGAATTTTGTTGTTGCTGTTGTTATTTGTAAAGCATAATATTTTACTGTGGAAAAAATGGGTCTCTCCCAGCAAGCTGCCTCCCTTGTTTGCATGCTTTGGAGGTCACTAGCTACTCACACACAGTACTGAGAGGAAGACAGACCCTTTCTTGTGTTAATTTTAAGAACACAAGAGCAGATGTCTCAAGCTGTGAGCCTCAAGTTGAGTTCTGCAGGCCCCAGGAATGGTGAGATGTGATAAACATCTGCGTTCTGGGCTTGGCCTGCTCCAAGGATGTGTGTCAGCTGTGTGCTCCACATCTGAATTCAAGCTCAAATTCCCCCGAAAGCTCTGCTCAGAGCTCAGGGTTGTTCCTGACTGCAGGCATTGCATGTGCCCACCTCACTGCATTAGATGTGGTGTGGGGTGACAGCCTTTCACACACAGTTCTGCCTGGGTGATTGCACAAACAGGTAGGACATCACCACCTCATCTTCCCCTGCCAGACAGCCCACAGAGGGCCATGATGTCTTGGCTCATCCCACCATGATTTGCCCCAGTGTCCCCAGGCCAGGCTGTCCTGGAGGACCAGGACTTTGTGCCCCACATGCCCAACCATGGGCAACTGGTAGGAGGCAGTAGGGAAGGATGCTGGCAGATGTCACTCTCTCCATCATGAGCAGGCTGCTCTGGATGTCGCTGGCACGGAAGCAAGTGCATGCAGGAGCCCTTCAGCAGTGAGGAAAGGAAAGCCAGAGTACACTGCTGCTTTCTGTCATGGAGAGGTTAAAAGCAACTTGCCAACTGACAAGCAGCAGCTGCAAGGAAATATCCCCATCACTACCATCACCTTTTTTTTTTTTTTTTTTTTTTTTTTTTTTTTTTAAATGACAGCAACACTTTAATCAGCTTGGGCTGAGCATGAAAGTCTGCGTGGGAGGAATATCTGGGGAGGGGAGGAGGACCAGAAGAATGGCTGGCTGCTGGCACATGTCTGAGCTGAGGGACGCTCTCTGCCTAGGAGGACAGTTAACCTACACAAAATGTTCTGGCTTCTTGCCTGTATCAGCCACATCATGCTGCTCCAGCCTTTTGTGCCAGATCCCTGAGATGGTGACTGTCACTCTGACAGAGGGAGAGAGAAGGAGAAAAGATAGAAAAGATAAGGGGAAAAAGAAGCAAAACAAACCCACAAATCCACCAAACCTTACACCACAACCCAATAATAAGCTTGCTGTCAAGGCTAGGTAGAGCAGCTGTATTTTTCAGAAATGAGCAGCAGTGGAAAAGTAGCAAGCCAGCTGTGTGCTTCTGCAGAATAAATCGAGGTGGGATGGAAAGCCTTGGAGAGTAAAGTCAGCAAAGCTCCACAGAAATAGCTATGAACACATAGAATTTAATAAGTAACGTGAACTCATAGAGTCTAGCTGCAAGCAAACCACAACTCAGGCTGGGATCTTTTTTTCCCCAATAAATCCAGGTGGAAGAAACACAAAGATTTCTAGAAGAGAAAAATTCATTTTCAGAAATGCTCTGATTAACACCCTTGTTTATACCCACAGACTTTCTTATACAAGGGATACTATAGTAGCCTATTGACCAAAACTGCCCCTGGTCTTGGGTCAAATTCTCTCATTTCCTTGAGCCAGGACTTCTGTCACCTCCTCTCTTGCAAACTTCATAAAGTATTCTATAGAAGGCTGTTATCTACCACAGATAAGAAGCTGCCTTTCCAAATTATTCCAGAAAGCCAAGTGGCTGCTCTCCATCCCAACACGTTGTGTGTGGGAGTTGACAGACCCATGTCAGTATCCGGTCCACAAAAAATCTTTTATTATTAGCAACACAAATGCTGTTCCCACAGCTCTCACAGGCTGTTCCAGCACCAGTGAATTAGCTGGACATGGTCAGTGCAGAGCAAAAATGTTCTCCTTTGTCCTCAGATATCTTCTCAGCCTTGTGGCTTGAGTTTGGAGGTGGCAGCTCCCTTTGCAAAGCCCAGAGGAAGGTCTACCTGTGCCCACTGAATACTGGCGTGGGAGCAGCTTTTTGAAGCATGGGGGAATGTTACAGCTGATCCAAAGGTGAGTGTTCGGAAGTGAAGAGACTGCTGGAAAGTGCATCTTAGTAGCTAAAAGCTGTGTGTGACTTCACTTTGAGAGCTGGCTACTGATCTCATAGCTTGCACTCAAGTCGTGCTTTCAAGCTGTTCTCCAAAAGCACTTATCCACTTCAAAAATATTTTTGATGGAGCGTGAGATTCTCCAGTAGCTTGAGTTTTAAGGGAAAACACCAAATACAACAAGATTAATGTCAGACTAACACATTATTCCAGGATATTTGAAGATGAAGCAAGATACCTAAGGTCATTCAAATGAAAGGATTTGAAGGGGGGAGGCCTGAGCATAATTTCATTTCTTTTACTTAGACTCATCACAGAAAAGAATAAAAGTATCTAAGGACCTTGGTTGTGATTTTTAAAACCTGTGTAAGCCACTAATCAAGAAATTTGTTGGAAAATAGTAGACAAACTGTTGGTTTAAAATACACATGAGGTGCATATGGACCCACAGCTACTCTTATTCCAGCTGCCACCCAAAGTACAGGTCTCTTCCATGATCCAGCCTGTCACACAAGGACTGTACCAGATGCCTTACAAAACCCCTCTCCTCCCTCTCCTGTGCTGGCAGCTTCTGAAGAGCAGAAAGAGAGAGAGAGTGGACAGGGGGTTGCAACAAACACCTTCCAGCTGGTAGGAAACTTTCATCTGCCCAAATGGATGGGAAGGCTGCTTAAAAAAGCTGTGTGTTTATCTCATATCTCCTCAGAGAATTATAGAAGTGACACCTTCTATAATTCTGTGCTGTACCTCAATATAAATGCAGCAGAAGTTGAAAAAGTAAAGAGAAAAGCCTAGTGGATGGATTAATAGAAGGTTCAGACCTTACTGCTTTCTTACTATAGATGCACTGATATTTTGCTGCAGGCAGGCGATGCAGAAATATCTGGGGTTGTTTTGGTGCCAGCTTAATGCCATGCATTATATGGGATGTAAAAGTTGGAGGGGGAAAAAAATCTGAGCTTTTTGCCACTTCCTTCGGGTTTATGTGTAAAGAATCATGAAAGATGTTGTTTTCAGAGTCCTATTTTCTTCCCACCTCTCCACTTTCGGCAATATTATCTGTATCAATTTTGTTGTTCAGCCAGCTCTGGTGAAAAACTTCTTGCAGGCATCAACATCAAAGGTCCTTCAGGACTTACCTGGATGTTTTAGATCTTGAACAAAGGCTCCTTTCTCTCATATCTGTTAATAAAAAATACAAGACCCTGGAGCTTTTAATAACTGTACAGATATTAGGATAAGTGAAAGATGTTAACAGAAGCAGGGGAGATGCTTGTTGGTGCATCTTTCGCTGTGAAAATGTTACAGGCATCTCACCCAGCAGTCCTCTGTATCCACCTAGACTGAAAAAGCCTTCCTCAGGCTGGGGTTCCTTGGGCTGTAGTGCACAGATGTGCCCTGATAGTGGCCTCTACCTCTGAAACCAAAGGGGAGGAGAGAGTTCTGTAGGAAGATGTTAACAGTTGGAAGTGGCATTTACTGCACCTACTCAAACTATCAAACTCAATTCATAAGTTAGGCATCAAGACCAAAACAGTGGCCATCTGGTCCCTGGAGAGAAGCTGCTCATCCTGATGTGGGCACAATTCCTTGTGTTAAATACCTTCCTTAGAGTGCTGTGTCCCACTCCCCACAGGTTTCCCACACAGTGGGCATTTTGCCAGCCTAATCAGTGGACTCTGACTTAAAATTTCACTTCAGGGTGAATAAAGTTTTAAACAGCAGGATAAATACCATCGCTGGTTTCTGAACAGCTAAAGCAACAATCAGTTGCTAGCTAAATAATGAATGCTTTGTCACATTGCCCTTGTAGCAAGGCCTGTGGTCAAAACAGGCTCCAGAAATTAGCTTATTGCCGCCTCTCCGACTCTCTGTCAGAAAAAGAGAGTCTATCACGTCATTTAATGGATAACATTGGACATCCAGAAAAAGGTACTGATGCAAAATGAGCTTTGGTTGAATCATGATAATTGGATTCAGCACTTACTGAGTTAATGTTAGACATTGGAACAATACGCAATTTGACCAGGATGAATTTAAGTGTGCAGTAAGTGTGAATATCCCATAAGAGGTGGCGCACCTCATTCAGCTGGTGAGTGATATAAAAATCAGAATTGCCCTCAGAAGTATATGTAGCCATCCACAAAACAGCTTTTAGACAAACATCACTCGAGAAAGTGTTTCATTGAGTCACTAGATGTGTCTGAAGGAGGATACACAGTACTTGTAAAACAGAGCAGAGCATAACACTGCCCTCTTTTGTGTGAGACAACACATGGTCGGTCACCTGGCATTCTCAACATAATTCCTGGGAAATGCTGCTTTTATGCAGCAAGTAATATCAGTCTTATATAGGGATCCTTTCTGCGCTGGGGAAGAGGGAATGATGTATGTACTATTTAGCCTAAATAAAGGAAGAATTTTAAGTTCAGTTTTACCTGTGCAAATTATTTGAGCATCAGGTTACACAGGTAAACTCACTGGCATTGGGTGGGCAGGATTATCTTTTTCCTGTAGCCCTAAAGAATTAAAGTGCTTTGCTCAAGAAGGACCACAGAAAACATGAATGTGTGTCTGCTGAACACATGCTGGGGTTCAGGTTCATGTCAAGCAGAGCTCTCTGTCTGAGGGTGGATTTGGACCATGTACAGGGGCTTTAGTGAAGGCAGGAACTTCTATTATGAAATAGAGGTTTCTACTGCTTGTTAGAGAAGTGTCAGCTATGATGTTTCATGTGTGATTTCATGGTCATACTAAAGGCCTGTTTCTTGGCAATCATTACAAAATGAGCTGAAGTCTGAGCATGCTTCTGAGCCCTGAACACCACTAGTGACTAGATCAGTAACATCCTGTCAGCTCTCACTGGTTGAGAGGAGAGAGGAGGGGTATTTTCGTCATGCCTAGTTCAATCTTCAGCAAGAATGAACAAAATATCATCAAGATCTTTGGCTCATTCCTTCCAGGTCCACACAGTGGATGCACCAGTAATGTTCTTGAGAGGGTCACGTATTTCCTTTGGATTGTCAGTATCAGTGACAGGCAGGAGAAATGTTTGCAAGGCAAATGCTTTCTGATGGGCCTGGCCCTGAACTCACCAGTCACAAGCCATTTGTATGGAAATGACACTAAAATTGCTATCCTAGAGCTGCATCCAACCTCAGCTTCTGCCAGCAGAAGATACAGGGTACCAGATGGCAGAAATCCTACCCAAGCACCAAGTGGTTTAAACTGCTCTTTTTGCTAGGAATTTAAATAGTCCATATGCTGAAAGTATAACGCTCGGCTGCACCCTGGCTGCCTGCTGGAGGCCTCTGCTGCCTGAGCTAAAGGAGATGAGCAATTAGCTCGTAGCAGCTTGGAGCTTGTATCCCCTGTACATCCCAACGTCAGGCTGTGCTACAGTCACACACATCAAAATGTCAGATCTTGCACCTGGAGGAAGAAGGTGGTGGTGTCTGATTGTTGTCAAACCGGGGCTGTTGCATCAAACATGAGAGAGAAAACCAAAGACTGAGGATGGTCTGGGTATCTGGTTTCCTCTTTTTCACAGCTTCGGGGATCACCTGGTGAACCCCAACCTGAGGTACTCAAGGGGCATAGCTTGTCATGGATTTCAGAGGAGCACAAACCCCCTCTCTGGGGGATTTGCAGTCTCAGATTTCCAGGGCCTGGGGAGACACCAAAGTTTCTTTGCAGCACGATGCACAGTGCCTGGAGCAGAAGGTCCTCAGCTCTGGTCACAGGTTGTGCTTGCCATTGTGCAGCTAGGACAGCTCTGCTCTTTGATCATTTGAGTGATTTCATTTAGTTGCTGGGAAGGGTTTGCTTCTCCTTGAACAGATCCCCCACTTTATAAGTCATCTTCCAAAAATCTGTCATCAGTCTGGCTGGCTGAGGCTGTACCTGTTCCAGGGCAGTAATGTTCCTTCTTTGTGTTGAAAAATGACCAAGCACAATGTTTCAAATGAAGAAGTTCCCTACCTCATGCAGAAATGTTATCCCTTATCCTGATTTATAATCTCTTCTCTGATTCATCCCGTTTTCCCTTGCCTATTGTGCTGGAGTTGAACTCCAGATGGATGGCTCAGAGGGCTTTGCTAAAGTAATCCCTGGAGAAAATTCCTTTCCTGGCCAGATCACTCTGAATTACTCCTCTGCTTAAAATGTACTCTCACTGGCTCTAGATTCATTATGTAACATTTTTCTAATTTAAATTGTTTTCTGTTTACTGGCACAGTTGCCTGAAAGATCTGCTTCATCCTGAATCCAGTTACATTGGTCATTATCTGCCTTTTCTCTCTCCAGTTCTGTCACTGACAACAGACTGGTATCTCACATCTGATGTCCTTATCTAAATCATTTACGTACATTCATTTAAAGGATGGGAAGGTCAAATGTTTCAAAATCTTGCAAGGTCACTGAAAATAAAGCCGTCATTTGTTTTTTTACTTGTTCTTTTTATGTGGAAAATTGTATTTTGGTATTCATAAGGAGACTTTTATTAGCAAATGTAAGAGTGCCTTGAAATGGATATTTTAATTATGCATGTAATTTTTTATGATTGTGACTATTAGTATTTAGCCTGCTTGTTATCCTTGATTTTTTAAATTTTATTTCTAGAGGGTTTTAAGATGAACAAAGCACATATTTTAGTAAATTATTCTCTTTGTATCTCTGAGTTACCAACCCTTTTAAAAACACTTTTTGCTAATATATATTAAAATATATATATAAATAAAATAATACAGTGTTATTTCTAATAAGAATAGACATCAAGAATTTCCCAATGTAAATGACTCTCTAGCTGTTGCTTTTAGCCTTGTGCCAGAGCTAGATAACTTCCAAAGGACTCCAAATTTTGAACTTCGGGAGGCTCAACCCCTCCTATTATGTAGGAACTTGTCTGCAGTGTTTCACTGGGCTCCAGGGCAAGTTTTTTCATTTCAACAAAGATTATGTCTCTTCCCAAATGCAGCAAATTGTAGGAAATCCTTAATAGTAGACATGAATCCATTTTCACAGGTATCAGGTCTTACATCTCAGCAAGGAGACTCCATTTTCACAGAATATGTAGATAAAGGGATTGAGGATTGGAAATCTCCAAAGAAAGAATCACATGATGGGGTGATGAAAAACTTTCTCACATACAGCATGCACTGAGCTGGTGTCTCCACAGCTTGCTTTACTGTACATCTCCTCACACTAATTATGCCTCTGAAGTGAGAAAGCACTGTTATTGTTACTGAATACATGGGTTTGTTTGATGATGGACAGATGGGAAATCTGTAAGAAAGCTAGAAGAAAGCTAGAAATCTGTAAGAAAGCTAGAAAAAAAAAATCTAGATTTCACAAGTTCTGGACTAAGAAAAGCAAGGTAGGGGGTTAAAAAGTGCTATGGATTAGAGAATAAGTCCCCTGAATAGAAGAGTGGAATGTGTTTCATCTGGGATTTATTGCAATTCTTTTTCAGCTAACAGTGGTGAAATAAAAATATCAACAATTGACTTAGAAATTAAACTGATCCAGTATCTATTAACATTTTATACTCCTCGGGTGGCACTAGTCACAAACTAACCCTTGATTAATGTCTGTGCTAAATATCAAAAATAAGTTTCAGTATTTGTCATTGAATGGGCTTTAATACTGAAGCTACGGATGCACAGAAAAGTAAAAGGAGAAAGTAATGCTTGTAGACAGCAAGAAAACTAGAGATGCCATACTAAATACAAAAACAACCCACCAGAAAGCCACTCTGATTACTAGTAAAAGAGAACTATTAGAGATAAAAAATCATTAAAATGATAAAATTAAAAAAGATAAAATTTTGTATGCTAAATGTAATACTAAATTAAGCAGGAATAATAAATTTTCAGGAGATCTTTTGCAAAAACATAGAAGGTACCAGTGATAAAAATGGCAGCTGAATCAGCAAAAACAAAAGCAACCACCTTTGATACAGAAAAAGAGTCAATGAAACCAGCAGATTAACAAGAAGCAGAAGAAGGATTTAAGAGAGATTATGACAAGAAGAAATTAATTATTGGTCTCACTACTCACTACTTGTGAGACAGGGTCTCACACCAGAACTCTGTTTGGTTTTGGGTAGCCTAAGAAACTATCTAAAACAGGAGTGTCAGTAGAAGAGATTGCTGGACAAATCACAAAAACAAGGCAAAGGTCACTGAATAGTTAGAAAGAAAGTCAGATATGAAATTGTTCAACAACTAATTGCCATGTGTTACCTACCATTTTTCTCTGCAGAACAATGTACAGTGGCAAATGTGTCACCAGCCTTTAGTAATGGCTTCAGGCTTCATTTGGAACTACAGATCAATAAAACCACAGCCAATCTTGTAGAAACAATCATAAACAGAATTCTTAGACACAAAAATACATACACATTGTTCAGAAAGAACTGTACAGATTTTGTAGTCCTACTTGGAGACTTGGAGGACCTGGCAACTGATGTCTTAAGTTTTATCTTTCGTATTTTCCAGATTCTGCACTGCATTAGTATATAACTCTGAATTTCATATAAAGTGTTAGCAAGTTCTCTTCACAGTTTAGTTAGACAAAAGAATCCTTTTCCAGCCTGAGAACCAAGGACACCATTGCAGGTTGAGACTCAAAAAGTATAAACAACAGTGAATTGAGGAGACCAACCTGGGAGGATGGGACTTCATAACCTGAAGCTGTAACTGGATAATTAATCCCGGTATGTAAATGGACCAAAACTTATAAAAGCGTGAAAACGTGTGACCTGTCATTCATCTTGGGCAGAGCCACAGCCAGGCTCTTGTACTGCCCAAGGCCTTTTAATAAATGCCTACTTTATTCCTTTAACACTGTCTAACCTCTGTTCTGGGTAGCCTCTCGAGGCATCACAACTACCTGAAAAAATGTGCTGATAAGCATTGAACTTATGTTTGATGATGCTTTTGAAAGATCTCTCAGCACAAGACTGTAAGGAGAGGGGATTCTCATGGAGCCCACAGGACCAGGGACGTGGCAGGGAGGGGAGTTATCCAGCAGCAAAACTCTTGCTCTTGCTCTGTGTATTTGTGTGATTTTTCAGCAAAGCTGGTGAATCTTGAAGTGGCAAATTCTGCAGAAAAGGTAAAATTACTCAGAATGATAAAATAGGAGACAACTTTGGGAGGAGACTGTCAAAGAAGTCCATGGATTGGGGAGTGATGTGTAGCAAGCAGATGGGAAACGGTGATTCCTTCTTTTGGTCAGTTCCAGAGCCATGAAGTATCCAATGAAAACTATGATGTAGCAAGACTGAAATAAACAAAAATGGGTTTTGTCACAATATATAAACACTTACACTGTGGTACTCATTATCACTAAACATTGCGAGTGCTAACTAGAAGCAGGTTCAAAACCAGATCAGGCAAGTCAGAGCTATTAGAAAATACATTTCAGGTCAGACCCAGTATGGCAGTTTCAATACCCTGTGGAAAAAAGGTTGTGTTGCTGATGGTACAAAATGGTACTTGCATTAAAGAATTGTTACATTTAAAATGTGTCCTTAGATGGTGAAGTGAGCTGTCACTGTTTGGTTCTTGGCACAGTTGGTCAGAAAAATTGCAGAAAGTCTGTATTGCTGTCAGAAATCAAAACAATTTGCAAAAGAGGATTGCTTTCAGTAGATTCCTGGAAGAAAATCACTGAAAAAAGTGCTGACAGCGTAAGGTTGAAACATCCCAACCTTTTTTTTTTTTACTTTGAAATGATTCTCTGCCTTCATTTTTCTTTTTCTTACTTTATATTAGCTTTTTTGCTATAACATAATATTAATTTTAAAAAGTCAAAACAGAATGTTTCGGTTTCCATTACAACAAAACCTGTCAATCAACTTGAAATACATTGAAGTTTTGGGGTTTTTTTAATTCCCCTTTGCAGAGAATTTTAGACTCTGGGGGCTTCATTGCAATTAATAGTCAACTTTTGAAACCTGAAAGATCTGTGAAAATCAGAACTCTAGTTCCTTAAAACTCAACCAAAATCACTCTATTTTCTTTCTCTTTCAGTTTGCTTATCTGAAAGGTGGTAAGAATGTTACAGATCCATTTTTGTCTTTTTATTTGTGCAAATGAGGAACTGTTCCCTTCTGGGGTGGGGGGAGGAGTTCCTTTCCAGAAGGCTGCTACATTTGCCCTTGTCCAAGATCTTTTCATGATTAGTAGCTTATTGAGTGGAGCATGCAAACTCCTGACAGCCCGAGCAGAGCTGAATTAACTTTGGCAGGACAGTATGAGGAAGTTCACAGTGCCACCACTTGTGCTATAAATACAAAAAAATGGAAGAGCTCACCCTCTAAATTCTGCACATTACATCCTCAGACTGGGGACTCAAGCATGCTTTGTGCTGTACATTAGCCATCTGCACCAGAGGGAATGTCTTCCTTGTTCTGTTCCCAGGACAGATGCATCAGGATTGCTACAAGATAGCGTGAGGCAGGAAGAGTTTTCTGGATTCTGGAATGCCAATAAGCACTTCAAACATCTTTCTTGGCTTCTGGAGTCCCTGCATCCAGCACCCTGGAGCGTGATTTCTTTTTATAAAAAGAAAGCCTGTGCTATTTTTCATACCAGTCACATGCTGTTCTAAATGTCTTGAAAGTTTCAAGGACTCCAAATGCTGAAAAACAGCTGTATGCTGATGTGAGCAGCATGTGTAAGGATGATTTAAATCTAGTTTTTATCCTATTTAACTCCCAGTGGCTTTTATGTTTTCCATAAATGGATGAGAAAAGTTCTTGGCTGGAAAGAATCATAAAAACATGTAATAAATTCTTTGTAGTCTCAGCATGAGCAATTCATCATATTTTTGTTTGTTTGTTTTCTGAGATTTTGTTTGCTTTCTGTGACTTTGACATGTCTTGGATCTCTGATGAGCCTCTTGTTCTTCACTACATGCTAATCCACAGTGATAAACTACTTTTCATGTTTTGGTTACAAGGTGGTGACCTACATCCAGAACAGAACATCCACTGCCTGGAATGGGCACAAGTACAAGGACCACCTCTGTCCTGTTGAAATGTGAGTCTTCCTAAAAATCTCTCTGGTTGGCTAATTATCTCTTTGTTAAGGGCAGAAGAATTTTAGCTCATGAACTGGTGGAACTCATTGAGAGGGCTTTAAACTAGTTTTGAAGCGGGAAGAGGATGCAGCTGGGCTCTCTGGAAGCAGGCCCAAGGGTGCTAAGCCTGAATTAGGGGTGAAATCAGTAGCCCAGCTGAGGTGCATGTACATCTATGCACTCAGCACAGGTAACAAACAAGAAGAGCTGGAGGCCATGATGTAGTTGCCATCATGGAAACATGGTGAGATGACTCAGATGGCTGGATCACTGCACTGGATGGCTACAAGCTCTTCAGAAGAGGCAGGAAAGGGAGAAGAGGTGGAGTGGCCCTTTACATTAGGGANCAGGATCACGAGCCTTTGTTCTTGTAGGTGACTTTAACCTACCAGACATCTGCTGGGAATTTAATACAGCCGAAAAGTGGCAGTTCAGGAAGTTCCTAGAGTGTGTGTCGATCTGTTGGAAGGTAGGAGGGCTCTGCAGAGAGACCTGGAATGGTTGGATGGATGGGCAGAGTCCATCTTAATAAACCATGTTTAATAAGTTCAAGTGCTGAGTCCTGCATTTTGGCCACAATAACCCCTTGCAATGCTACAGGGTGGGGATGGTGTGGCTGGACAGTGCCCAGGCAGAAAGGGACCTGGGGGGACTGGTGACAGCAGCTGAACATGAGCCAGCAGTGTGCCCTGGTGGCCAAGGAGGCCAAGGGCATCCTGGCCTGTATCAGGAATAGTGTGGCCAGCAGGAGCAGGGAGGTCATTCTTCCCCTGTCCTGGGCACTGGTCAGGTCACACCTGGAGTGCTGTGTCCAGTTCTGGCCCCTCAGTTTAGGAAGGACGTTGAGACATCTGAGCGCATCCAGAGGAGGCAACGAGGCTGGTGAGGGGCTTGGAACACAAGCCCTGGGAGGAATGCTGAGGGAGCTGGGGTTGTTTAGCCTGGAGAAAAGGAGGATCAGGGGTGACCTTATCACCCTCTACAACTTCCTGAATGGTGGTTGTAGTCAGGTGGGGGTTGGTCTCTTTCTCCAGGCAGCAACTGACAGAATGAAAGGACACAGTCTCAAGCTGTGCCAAGAAAATATAGGCTGGACATTAGGAAAAAGTCTTTTATGAAGAGAGTGATAAAGTACTGGAATGGTCTGCCTGGGGAGGTGGTGGAGTCACCATCCCTGGATGTGTTTAAAAAAAGATTGGAGGGCACTCGGTGCCATTGTATAGTTGAGGTGTTAGGGCATAGGTTAGACTCGATGATCTTGAAGGTCTCTCCCAACCTAGTCATTCTGTGTTTCTGTGAAACTCTCAGCAGCCCAGAGACCACAAGAGGCATTAGGACTCCTTAGCAAGAGCTTGGCAGATTACAAGTAGAAGTTTGGGGGTTTGACTGTCCCCTGTTGCTGATTTGAGAAAGCGCTTTGTGGCACCCAACCCAGCCCAGCAGAACTGCTGACAGAGGATTCTAGGCCCTTCTGAACAGATCCTGGTGTGTGTATTCTCATCACATCTCCAGGGTCAGATTTAGTGATAATTTGACTCAAACTAATATCTACATAAGGGGATTTTGCAAATTTATAATTTCCAAAGGGCACATCTGCTAATATTCTATTATAATTTCTGAACTCTATTTCTTTCATTAAGGAGCTAATTTTGTTCCCAAGAGGATCATTAGCTTTTACCCATTTTGATTAATTTAATTCATATTACCAATAGCTACCTAAGGCTTTATGAACTGGATGGGAACTTTTAGCTTTTGCTTTAACGCAGTCTCTCACCATGAGAAATCTTGTCACCTCTAATTGCATTTAGAGGAATTTAAATTAATTTCCTTTGACATTTTTTTTTTCAGATCTATACTAAGTGCATGTTATGCTCTTCATGATGCTCTTATTCTGCCTTCATAAAAATGTTAAGCATGGAGGACTCTTTGTCCAGGATTATCCCAAAATAACTCTCAAGAGACTTGATCCCAAGAGGTATGGGATTTCCTCAACTCCTAGTGAGTTACAGAGCAGAAGTACAGATTTTCATTTCCTCATATCTGTTTCAGAGGAGTTTAGCCTTGGGCTCTTCTCCTCCGCAGGTCTCCTTGGGGTTCTTACATCCAGCTTTACAGCTGTCTTGGAAGATTTGTGCCCAGGAGAGGGAAAGTGGCCAAGGGAATTACCATCATGGACATGGGGATAAGGTAATAACAGCAAAGAGAGGACTGAAGAGTGCTTAGTGTATGGCAGTTGGGACAATTCCAATGCCTTTACAGATGTAGGAACAGATGCTGGTACAGGCTGAATGGGCCAAACAGGGCTTCTCAGACATCTCTGATAGCTACAACTCTCTCTGCAGCTCCTGTCAAGCAAAAGCCAGCTTCCTCTTTTGCCACTTTTACATTCAAGCTCCAGGCCCTGGCTATAATCATATATTTCAACATTATCAGCAATTTCTTCTCAAATCACGATGGTGACTTGATAGCAGAATTAAGTGCATGTCCCTGTGATCTGCATTTCTTTCCATTTTTGCCTGGATTTGCAAAGGCTACAGTGTTGTTCAATTTTCCTTTCTATTGACTGTGAATGGGAATTCACCCTAGCTGGATGAAAAAAATCACCCTCCTCAGGCCTCAAATGCCACTCTGTGTGATCCTAATAGCTTGTTATTTTTGGATGCTTAGCTTCAGCCATGGGGATTGTAGTTGTTTCTTCAATTCCCAGATCTTACCATTAAAACTGGTGAGTTGTCATCACAGGTAAAACCATGTGATACAGGAAACAGACTTTCCAAGCCCATTACAGTGGTAGCTATAAATGGCAGAAACTCAGTAAATGTTTTGCATGGGCAAAGCACAAGCAGAGTCTGCACTTTCCAAATGGCATATCCTTGGAGACCACACAGTTGCTATTTAGAGACCTTGAGCATCCACCAAATCCAGCAGGAACTGTGGGCACTATAAATAGTCCGTGCTGGGGCTGACATAGCAGAGCTGGGGCAGAGGAACAGTGTTGCAAAACCTCTGGGATAAAGGCAGGGATGTAAAAAAATAGGTCTGGATGCAGAGTCTTGCCCATATCTTTGAAGGTAAGGTAGCTATATACACTACTTACATGAATTCTCTTGCTGTGTGTGTATTTTGCAGTGCACAAGCAGGATGTGGCCTGCAAAACCTCACCTTGTTGAGTGCTGATTGTGAGCTGAAGACAATCCTGAGCAGGATTGCAGGCAGGACCTCCTGAAGCGGCCAGCTGCCCTGAGCGTGCAACACAAAGGCAATAAATTCCTTATCTCACCAGCCTATAAATCTTTGTTGACCATCTCTGTGCATGTCTCTGTAAGAACATTTGATGTAATAGCCTTTTAAAAAATTTCCCTTCATTTTCCAGCATAACCCCCCAGTGAATCATTAATGTAACCAGATAAAGATCTCTAGCTAAGGAATTATTCTTATTATAAAGTTCCCAAGTTCTAGTAGCAAATCTCTCCAGGGTACATATTAAGCCAAAAAGGTCCCACACAATCATTTAAATCTACAAAATTCAATTCATTTCTGACTCCCTCCAGGCACTTGTTTTATAGTGATCTAATAAAGGAGAGTTGTGGCTGTTAAATGATAAAGTCTCCAAAGGGGACGTGGGAACTCTGCACACTAGTCCCCAACATTTTCTGGGAAGTTTTATTCCTCCATCTCACCAACATCCCTTTTGACAAGGAAACCTTTGAAAGTCTTGCAAAATGAGTAGATGATTCTGTTTTTAAAGGAAGGCAAAGTAAAAAAATATTCATTACATAAATGTACCACCCAAGGATATAGGTTACAAAAAGTTTAAGCACTTAATTGTTCCAGAAATTATATGTATGTCTCCACCAAATCACTGAAATTAAATATGGAGCAGATGCACATCTGTTCTATTTCCTTGCTGGTGCATCCCTGAGATGCTTTTTCTGCTACTTCCTCCGGCCTAGTTCTAAATTACCTGTGAAATTATCATTGGTGCAATTCTGTTGTGCAATAATGCACATAGATTCCCTGCAAGAGAGTGTCTGATGATTTGGGCTTTTTTTCATATAGTCTTGAGAATAGAGAGGTAGGAATAATACTAGCTCTCCTGATTGTATCAAAAACATAACTGCAGGTGTTATCAGTATAATCCACTAAACTGCACTCAAGAGGCATTAGATACCTTTTTTACAGTTGGAAAACATATTTACATGAAGTTTTGTGTAAGAAAAATGTCTACCTAATGCAGACACAGGGCTAGATCAAGCTTGATACTACGACAGCTAGTTACAGTCCACCAGGGTTAATCACCATCAGGTAATACAGGTTTTGCAGTATCCATTTTTGTCCACGCAATAAGAGATTATTTATGTTCATTTTTAACTATGCGGTAAACACTGTATTTTGTTACACTCAGTATTTTCCTTGCAAAGATGAGACATAAAAGAGAAAATTGGAGCTTTCTTCCAAATTGCAAAAAATAACAATTCTGAGGTGGATACACAAAGACCAGGGGAGAGCCAGCTTTATTTCCAAGGAAGCCAATTCAATTTGTCCTCCAGTGCCCACACCTTCATGCATTAAGTGTTTTTTGGGGCTTGCCACTGGGACTGAATGGGTTTTTTTAGTCAACGACAGGCTTTGTGAGAATGTTTAAAGAAATCAATATGTGAGGTTTGTCTAGGGTTACATGTTTGTTAATGTTTTATTGATTACACTATTGGTTGTGAATTATGTAACTTAATAAAGCTGTGGACTTTTTCTAATAAAGACAAAGAGGTTATTCCATTAGCTGGCAACTTAAGGCAAAGAAACTTAATAATATAGCACATTATAAGACCACAGCCCAGAGACTGACAAATCCAATTCACTATGGAAGTGGCTGTGATGTTGCAGACTGGGCTGCGTCCTCACGCAATTAGGCTGCACAGGTCAAGTTTAAAAGAGGGTGAGGTCTGCTCTCTGAAGCTGTGATGTGGCCATAAAAAGCAGATGAGAACAATGAAGTGGCCTGAAAGGATACACAGAGTAGTTCTGGAGTCTTAGGCACCCCCTGGGCACTCCACACACAGTTGAGATGGCACGCGTGCCATTGCAGCCTTCTGTCTCATGTTAGTGTTTTTAGCTGAGACTTCTGTTCAGTTAGTTTTCCCCAAAACTGCTTCTCACATCTCCTTGGAGATGAACCCGTTTTGTTTGATTTTACTTTAAAGAAAACTCTCAACACCCAGGGGGAAAAAAACACCCTGAAAATGCCTGGAAAAAAGGAAATGAAATGGTGAATTTCCAAGTGACAAAAGATTGCCTCTCCACAATACGATTGCATTTCCACAGCTGTGGAGAACAGATACTGCAGCTCCTCTTGGGGTACATGGGATTGACAAGCAGCTGCTTGCAGAAGTCGGTCTAATATTCGACTTGACTGCAGTTGGCAGGCATCAAAGTTGCCTTGAGAGCAGGGAAAAAGCACCCCATGTCAGCGAGTGATGGGGCACTTTCTCCAGCTGCCTTCACAACCTGATGCTTTTTATTTAGCTGGGAGCAGAAGCTCCAAATCCAGTCTCCAGAATGATGCCCAGCCCTGGTCTCCCTCCCATCCTCACCCATCCCTCCCCACATTCCCTCAGATCCAGACTCAGTAATTAAGCACAGTCATCAGCAAAGCCACCTGGACCATTCTTGGGGTGCGTCAAGCACCAGCAGCACACAGAGGACATGGCAAGCACACAGATTTTATAGAAACATAGAATCATAGAACAACTTGGGTCAGAAAGGACCTAAAAGAGCATCTGTCCCAGCTCCATGCCTTAGGCAGTGACACTTTCCACTAGACCAGGTTACTCAGAGCCCCATATAGCCTGGCCTTGAGCACTTCCAGGGATGGGACAGCCACAGCTTCTCTGGACAACCTGCTCCACTGCCTCACTACCCTCACAGTAATCTAAACCCAGCCACATTCAGTTTAAAGCACATTCCTCTTGCTCTATCCCTACATGCCCTTATAAAAATCCTTCTCCAGCTCTTTTGGCAGCCCCCCTTTAGGCACTGGGAGGCTGCTCTATAAGCAGCCAACCCTCCCTAGAGCTTTCTCTTCTCCAGGCTGAACAACCCCAACTGTCTCAGCCTGTCTTCATAGGAGAGGTGCTTCAGTCCCTGATCATCTTCATGGTCTTCTCTGCAGTCACTACTGCAAGTCCACATCCTTTTCATGTTGGAGGCCCCTGAGCTGGAGACGGTTAATTTCTAATGAATGCAAGGTATGGATTGGAGGAGTGGGTCTGCTACCATCCAGAGTGCTCTTTCCAGGACATACAGACCTCATTTTGCCTTCTCATCTTTCAGCACAACCAACCTGCTAACATGGAGATCATCTGTCAGACCACACGTGTCTCCTATGCCAAGAAGCACCAGGTGTTATTGGGTGAAAACACCTGAAATCTCCCTCTCGGGTCAATGAATTCAGCCACCTAAAATGAACATACTCAGGGTCACCTGGTACATTTTGCAAATGAAAGGTCTTTCAGCTGCTGTCATTAGAAGCCTTTCAGTTTCTTATATAGGTAATTAAACCCCTTATTTTCACAAGAAATTCAGAGGCTGAGGACAGGTTCTGCTCCTGGTTACATCTGTGTCAAATCAAGGCAGTTACCAGGTGCTGCACGCAGGGAGCAGACTCTGTGGACTTGGAGTTGTGAATTAATCCCACAGGAAGGCACATTTACTTCATTGGGAATTTAAGGGGAATGGCATAACAAAACTGACTCTGTGTATTTGGGCTTTTTAAGTGACAGAGATGTCCTGCCCTGCAGCACCTGTTGTTACAAACCCACTAAGCTTGTAACCAGCATCCTAAAGGGAAGTCCATCTCCACAATTAAAACCTTTCCCTTTCACTAAGATCGCTGACATCTCAACCCCAGAAGAGTAACAAAAAACTCACAGCCCAAATATTAACTCAGAAAAATCCCTAAAGTTTAAAGAAAATATCAAACTAAACTAAACAAGAACAACAAAAAAATCCTTAAGGACAATGGTTCACTTTCATACAGCCCTATAGCAAGGAGAGACCAGGCCACACTATCATGAGACTATGCAGTGTGTTTTGAATAAGGCAGATCTCCCAGAATGAGCCTGTGTGCCAGCAGTAATAGAGGTGGTGGTGCATCCTCCACATCACTACCAGGTTTTGTTTCTAAAACTGAGCAGTGAATGAAATTACGGACTGGCTCTGCAGGACACAAATGAGCTCCAAAACATACTACCCACATAACAGCAAATTATTCTGACTTGACCACTAGCTACAGGTAATGATGCTAATGAACTAATGAGGTGCTGCCAGCCCAGCCTTGGTCTTGAGTGGGAGATGTTGACCTGAACCTATTCCCACTGCAGCAATGACAAGTTGCTGATCTGTTAGAAAAAGAGCAGCTTCAAATCCTTCATTTGTCTAGCTGGGAGTTCAGTTTTGTGGGGGGTAAAAATAGCGGTGGAAAGGAATAATTAAACAGCTTAAATAAGATGATTAAGGTTGTCTTTACAAACTGAATTTCTGCTGTAAGAAAGTGAGTCTCCCAGCCAATAGTTGCTTTAGCCACACTGCCATTACTCCATCCTGCTTCCAGTTAACACTGATACCAGTCCCCTCCCCGTTGTTCCTGGCTCTCTCTGGGCCTCCAGTTTCTGACTCCAACCAAGCTGAAAAGGACAAAAAAGGGAAACCAGAAAAGCTGCTACAAGCACCCAGGTAAGCTGTACTCAATCATTACATTTCTTCACCTTTCTTTTGTCTTGCATTGTGTCATGTTCACATCTAATTATGATCTGACAGTGCCAATACTTGGTATTATTTTAATATTTATGCCTGTGAATAACCCTTCTAAAATGAAAGGATTAGTGCTTGTATGATCAAAGCCACTGTAAACTCTGTGTTCTCTGTGGTGGCAAGTGTGTTTTATATTTTCTTCCTAAGCTGCTTTGAACACTGTGGCCACTGCAAAAATAGTGCATAACAACGAGTTTTCAATAGCAATACTTAACAATTCTTCAGCTGGTGAGAAGGGAAAATGTCTGATTCAATCATAATTTTGTTACAGTGCTGCTGGGTTTTTTCTTTACGAGATTGTTAAATAAGCTTGAATGAGGTACAGTATCCTGGGTTTGATTGGAGGCATAAGCATCAGAGTCATTCACAAAATGTTCCCCATTACCACGTGTAATTGCAAAACAATAGTCTCTTTGGGAAATAGTCTCTTTGGGAGTTTAACATATATGATTTCTTTTAAAGACCTAATGCTGTGGGAGATAGGCAGCATTAATTCTGTACATGCTCTTTCATACTTGCATTATTTTTTTATTCCTTTCAATAACTCAAGACCCAACGTTCCTAGTTAAATTCACTCTTGTTTTTTTCCTCCTATTTAATTAATGCTTACAGTTCAATGTCAGTTCACTTTCTCTACGCTTGACTTGGATACTTAACTTTATTGCTCATTGATTTATGGTATGGGGGACCCAGCACTGTCAATCATTGAGCTGCTCTACAGACTTCAGAAAAAGATGATGATCAAATCTACATGATCAGAAACAACATTTGGGCAAAAGCAATAAGCAGCAGCTCCTGTGTAGGGGGATGGTGGGGGCATGTGGGAGGGAAGACAAGGCAAGAGAACAAGTTCAGATGTTATTGTAGAATTATACAGAAACTGCTACCCCACTTTCCCAACATGCCTTCTTCTTGTCTGTTGCGTGCAGCTTCTTAAAAATGCAAATCACTAAAAAAAGAAATAGAGAAGTAAATCTAACACCAGTGAAGGTGGTGAACTACAAAGCAGGATTTTGATGGGAATTGTATTTTATTATATGGCTTGCAGTAGGAAAATGTTTGGAAATTAGTCTTGAGACTTCTGTTCCGCTTCAGTATTTTTGTCTCTGGGAAAGGTTGTCTTGTTGCCCATCCTGATCATATTGACTCAAAGGAGAAATATGTGCTGAGGTAGAACCAGGCATGGAGTGATGGCTGAGGCACGGGGAGGCTGCAGTGCAAGGGGTGGATGCAAATGTACAGAGGTCTCTTCCATATCTGCAGGGGGTGCTGATGGTGACCTTCCTTCCGCATCTCGGAATAGAGTAGTTCTCATCCTCAGCCACGATGAAGCCAGGGAAGTTTCTCATTGCCAGCCTCCCAGCATCTGAGAATGGCACAGAGAGGCAAAAGGTGGGAGGAGAGTAAAGATGTTATTGAAGATCATAGTTCAGGTACTGGGAAACTCTTTAAACTTACCCTAATTTTGTCTACTTAGCATTTCATCAAAATGCATCTGTGTTTTAAACAAATCTCTGAAGCCTATCTCTCCAGTGAAGCCCATTACATTTTGTGCTCCACAACTTTGATCTCGCAGAACAGTCTCTTTATATTAAGTAATAAGGCATCATTTGGTTTGCATTTCATCCATTCTTTATCACATCTACATTCAGGTAATTGCTTCCACATGCTCTTTAGTAAAAGAAAAACGCAACTGCAGTTCAGGCGTGTTTACGTTTATGGATGGATTGAATATGTCAAGTGTCGACACTTTATTTTTTTTCTCCAAGGCGACCAATCCTCACAGACCATTTAAAGGGGGGAGGAGAAAAAAAGTCAGTAATTCATGTTTCAAAAATTTCCAAAATTGCTCCCAACTGAGATGTTTTTCAAAGCTCTAATTTACCATACACAATGCTTTAAAGCTTGCCATGCCATTGTGTTTATGTCAGGGTAGGCCTCCCATGCGTTTGCTTATGTGTTGCTATTTAATGTGGCAAAAGCTTTAACTCTTTCTATAGTACAAGATGTTAATAAGGTAACCTGTCACTATTTCTTCAAAGTGGAACAAAGCTGTATTTTGTCTTTCCTAGGAATTTGTAGTGAATAGTTCCACTTGTCTCCTGTGCTGCTATCAGAACGAGAAATAGTTTGCCAAATACAACATAAATTGTGAAGCTTGAGAGAATAGCAGCGTGAACATAGTGATGCTAAAATACAGTGATTTTAATTTTAATTCTTTTTTGCATGAAGGCAGTTGTTGAGAAGGAGTAGAAACAAAGTACAGGCTGTTCTGGAAGATGTAGAACAGATCCATGTTCTGCATGCTATATAAAGATTAATCTTCATACACTGATAGTTGTTGTCAGCCGAGCTGGCTTTTTTCCCCTTTTGCTAATGTTAATAGAAATGTACTAGCACAGTTTACCAGAGACATTTACAGCTGTTAAGATGGAGTGAAATGGAGGGAAGCTGTGTCAAGGCAAACCCAGGAGATCTGCTTAGGTGACAAGACCCACACCTGCTTAGGTGACAAGAAGCATGAAGTGAGGGGAGAATCTCTTATTCTAGGGTCGTTGCAAACTTTGCCAAATTTGGTTGTTTAGGAGCTGTAAGAGTGTCACTTGTCTTTTTTTACTGATATTGGGTGCGTTTTGGTGGGAGTAGCATGGGAGAGTAGTTCCTTTCTCTTTCCCAAGGGAAGGAACACTTTAACTAGTCCTTTTAAGTAGAAAGCAGTGAACCAGTGATGATGGCCTGGATCTTAATCCACTTGACTGTATTTATGTAATAAGTAGGACAGAGGGCCTGGCAACCTGATTTTCCTGTAGATACTGCTCTATGCACTTAACAAAAGAGCTCCTACTGTATACAAATCTCTCCTTTCTTCTTGTATGGCACCAGGTGTCCTCCCAAAAGTCCCACACAGATCATCTGTTTATCCTGGGCAATTACTGTAACATAAGGGCACTCACTTCATAGTCCTTAATATAGGCTTGCTACTATCCCTAGGAAAAAAACAGCAATAAGGAGTTTCTGGGTAACTTACGTCCTGTGAAATGCATGTTTAAAACAGCTTAGCTAAAAGACGTAGCCACAGGACCAGTGTTTTTCACCCTAGCACAAAGGTCCCAGCATCTGATCTGGGATCTCAGCCTTTAGTAAATTAAGGGCACAGTTGCAAGCCCAAGGAGGGCATCTGAGTGAGATAGCAGGGTGAAGGGGAAGCTGCTTCCCCCAGCCAGGAAAGTGGATTCATAGCTCCCTCAGCAGTGAACCTCCTGCTTAACTGCTTCATAAGGCAGCAGTTCCCAAGACATTATGTCTGTGATGATAAAGGCTGTGTAAACATGAGGCTGGGTCTTTTTCTACAGTGTGACACAGGTTAGGAATTTATTTTTGTTGTTTTTATCCACATGTAAAACCCAGTATGGTTAAGTGCTGCACAGAACAAAAAAGGATGGGACCACATACTTGGTTCTTTGAGCCCCTGTGTGTGCATGTGCTGTCACAAAGTTCTGAGACTCAGGGATGTGATGAAGACAAAAACTGTCTTTATTAAATGCCACATTTTATGAACACTTTGAAAATTCAAATACAAGATGTACTGGAGACTGTGAATTCCTGCAAGGGCCACCATCAGATCTATTTCATATTGAGAAAAGCCAGAACACAGAGCAATATCTCTGATAGCATCCCATGTATCGTTGTGTGTTTGCCCTTGACTGAAAAAGTAAAGTTTAAATAATCAAGTTTGTTGCCATTTTATTTGCATTCTAATTTTTGAGGAATAATTGTCCATAGTTTCTTTTTTCTTTTATCCCACAGCTACTTTTCATACTGTGTTCTGAAAATTTTGTCTGAGATGCTTTTGGTTATTACTGGCAGAGAGCAGATGTCTTGGTCCATAGTGCAGTGAACTTGAAGAGTAGTAGTAAACGAATATTCTCGGACATGAAAAGTGTAGATTTATAGGATAATTGAGGTGTGAAGGGACTTCAGGAAGTCTACTCCAACCTTCTGCTTGAAGCAAGGTAACCTTTGGGATCAGACCAAGTCGCTTTGTTCAGTTAGGTCTTGAAAACCTTTAAGGATGCAGGGTCAACAGCCTCTGTGAAAACCTGTTTCAGTGCTTGGCTGTCCTCAAAGGGAAAACAGTATTCCTCTCTGAACTACGCTTGTTCAATTTATGCTGATTCCCTTTCATCTTCCCACCATGCACCCCTGTTCAAGGCCTGGCTCTTTCTTCTTGATACCTGCCTCATACTTACTGGGACACTGCTTTTAAGGCCTCCCCAAACCCATCTCTTCTCCAGGCTGAGCAAGCTCCAGCTGCTCAGCCTCTCTTCACAGGACTTGCACTGTAGCCCTGGCTGCCTTGTGGGCAGTTTTGGGGGTCTGGAACTGGGTGACAGAGCTAGGTGTGGTCTGAGAGGCTGAGCTGAGGAGGTAGACCTGCCTGATCTGCTGCTGTGCTCCTGTTCACAGAGCCCCAGATGCTGCTGCCCCTCCAGACCTCTCATAATCAGTGTGTACCAGCCAGGCTATTTCAGCAGTAATGTGCTCAGCATATTCTCCACTCGGGCAGCTGACTGCCCCACCCACCCTGCTGCCCACCCAAACACCAGCAGCTACATGTCAAGAGAGGTGTGCTAGTTAGTGCTAAGGAAGGGAAGGGGTTAATTTGTCCTAGCTTCTACATAGCACTACACTTCCAGCTCAGTAGATGGAAGGAATGTGATTAAGTCAGTGTTGATACCAAGTCTGAGAACAGATGTGAGAATGAATTGGCAGAGCTGGAATTCAGATGGGACAAAAATAGCAAAAGGGAGTGGGTGAGAATAGTCACACATTTGTGTTACAGGTGCTTGGTCTAGACCCCAACATTTACAGAGACTCCTGAATTTTTCTTCTTACCAATTCTTATTAATCCAGTTTCTCTTGTCAGCAGGGCCTTTTTCCCTTAACAGTAATGTCCAGCAGCTCAAGCCTGCTGTCCTCTACCCTGAAGGACAACTTGGGTGAAAAGTTCCTTTCAGCTCCAAGCAGAAGAGTTGCAAATATTGCCTATTTCCCTGCCCCTCACACAGGGCAACACTCAAACCAAATTGCTCCCATTTATAGGTACAGAAACTAAGGCTCACAGTGCAAATATTTTTTAAAGCAAACACATAATAAAGTCCAACCACTAAGTTTGCTCTTATTCCCTTCACAGAAGCAACTGAAAGACTCTGCAGGGAGCAAAGCCCATATTTGTGCTGGACTTGTGCAAGCTCCTTTCCCCCCTAGAATGTCTCTTCTCTCAGTTGCTGCCCCTTGCCTTCAATCTGTCCATGGGGTTCGTTTGTGACTTTGCTAGGGTTTTTTTGTTTTGTAACAGAGGTAACACTTAAGAGTCAGCCCAGCCTGTCTATTGGCAGTGTAACAAATGTACTTGAAACACAGCTACAAGGACAATAGCATCCTTTTCCATCAAAGGGTTTGAAGACTCATCAAAGGGTGGGACATAAGATGAAGCCTTCAAAGGACACACCACTCCTTGCAGCAATCTGTTGGTCTTGCCACCGCCCGTTCCCTTGGTGGATTTTTCAGCATTTACGTCACTGCTCCAGAGAGTTAACAACACTCCTCACAGCTTGATGCAGAAGTAATATCAGCTGTATCCAGCGAAAAGCGGAGTACTGCAAACACAGGTCTTGGCAGCAAAGTGAAGAGAGAACAGACTATCAACCAGAAACTTTCATATTGCTTTCATTTGTAACTTTTTAATCCGCCCAGCAATTTATTCCGCAAAAGACTACGAAGCAGTTTCACTAAGATTTATTTAAAGAAGAGCTGTGGGGAAAGCACGTACAATTTACCTATCTGTGTAGCTATAACATAATGTAGAAGCATTGTCTTCACATGGAGAAATGAAGAAAAATCAATTGCAGCTCCCAGAAGGCAGATGTATTGGTTGAGAAGGTCACAAAATACTTGCAGTTGCTCGGCAGACTTGGAACCAGATCCCCTCTGCACTGCATCGCTGCTCAGCTCCACACTGAAAGAGGGAAGAAAGGGGACTCATGCTCTAGGGAAAAGCCGTTTATGCTTCTCAAATGGGTCTTACCAAGGGCAGAAGAAAGAAAGGAGGGAGGCATTTGTCATGCCCAAACATCCACGTTCCGTTTGTATCATTGACAGGTACATACCGAAGATTACTTCAGTCCACATTGCAGCACACAAGCATGCTTGTAGCTCCCACTCAGGAGAAACAGGCTGAAAGCTGTCCAGCCTTTACAGAAAATATTACTGTTGCAGTGCTGTCAAGGTCACTGTCAGCCTGGGTTATCTGCTGTGTAAGTACTAGCCTCACAAATCAGGCTTAGCTAAGGGCTATAATTCATAAACTCAGCATTTTGTGGATTATGTCCTTTAGCTTTCCCTCATTGCCATTTTGGATATTCATTTAGCTCCAGTGTGTGACTCCTGCAGTTTCTCTTTGGGGCAATTTCCCCATGTGACACAGTATTTCTCTCTATATTTCTTAATCGCAAGTGTACGAACTCACTCTAAGTAATTTTATATACAATGCTTATTGTTATCTTTGAACACAGATAGTTCACTGTTGGATAAAACAGTAGAAAAATGCAGGCCACAGGGGGAAAAATCAATGAAAAAGGCACAAAACTCACAAGAAATAATAACAAGAAAGTTCCTGTAATTAAGGCACCCACAGGAGAGCCAGGAAAACTCATCTTCCTCATTCTGATCTAGACTTGGGCAGGAGATTTCTGTTTTCCTGATGTCCAGCTGTTACTCATAAAACAAAGATTATGGGTTTTCCCACTTCATGGATTTATCAACTTAAACTGAATTGCTCAATCTAAAAAGCATTGTAAGAAAGTACTATCAAGAGCAGTTCAGGCACACACTTATGCTAATACATTATTTTACAAAAATGAGGACAACGATAATAAGAGTGGTAGAAAATAAAAATCTTTTTGTCCAACAGAGTAATTATCCTGTGTAATCAAAACAGGCTTTAGATTGTGCAATACAGAAGCATGTTCCCTTCAATAATGGAGTGTTAAAGTCTAAAGAATGTGTGCATGTGCTCATCTCCTCTATGTTTTAAAATCAAGTTACTTAGATCCACAGATCCATATTGCAAGGAAAGCACTCTCTTTGGAGATACTATGCTAAAAAACATGTGTATCTCATTCTGCAAGATTGTCAGGCAATACATGATTCTTTTAAAATTTTGTTCCAGTTAGTGCTGGAGTCATTGTAGTATATAAACTTATATTCTTCTTGCTGATTCATAATAATTCCAGTTAACATTAGTTTTTGTCCTATAATGCCACAAAGGTTTCTTTGTATCCTTTACACCCCAGATACGCAGGCACCTTCATTGCTTCAGGAAGTTGCCTGTTTCTCTCCAGTTTTGTGATTCAGTGAGGCATCTTGGCATAAGACTTTCTCTCTGCTTTACTTCTTCTAAACAATTTAACACATTTAAGTGGCCTTGAACATGATCACTTCTACTGCACAACTGGGCCTACAGCAAATCCCCAGAATCAACCAGCCTGAAACTTCTAAGCCTGAAATTTGACTCACAGTGTTGATGCCTCAGGCCCAATCTTCTGTATTGCAGACAGTTTGGCTCAGGAAAAAAATAATGGGCATAGCTGTTTGCACAAAGTCCAATTTTTTTCATTCTGTTCTATCTGATCTGATCCTATTTATCCTTCTGAAGAAATAATTTTAAAAGTGTTTCAGCCTTTGCTGCTGACTAATTATCAACTTCTTTCAAGTGAATTTTCCCATTCTTCCTCTTCTCGTGCTTCAAAAAAATATTTAAAGATATTTTAAAAATATAAAAAGATAATGCAGAGGCATCTGAGATACTCGAGCCAGCAAGTTGGCTTTATCCAGGGACTAGCTCAAATGTTTCTATACAAACACATGGAGTATGGGGAACAAACACATGGAGTATGTGGAACAAACACAAAGAGCTAGGAGGTGTGCACACACCTGTTTGGGGATGACAACATTGGCATCATGGAGATATGGTGGGGTGGCTGCTGTGACTAGAGCTTTGGAATGGAAGGTTTCAAGCATTTTAGGAAGGACAGACTAGGGAGACGAGAAGGGAACATAGCCCTTATGTCAATGACCAGCTGGAGAGTCTGGAACTATGCCTGGGAAAGGATGAGGAGCCTGCTGAAAGCTGCTGGGTGAAGATTAAGGGGAAGGCAGGATCAGGGGAGGTTATAGTGAGAGTCTGCTACAGGCCACACAATCAGGAGAACAGTGTGGATGAAGCCCTCTGTAGGCAGGTGAGTGCCTGCACGCTCTTGATCTCTGGTCCTTATGGGGGATTTCAACTTCATTGATGTCTCTCAGAGGAACAACATGGCAGGGCAAAAGAAATTCCAGAGGTTCCTCAAATGTGTCAAAGACAATTTCCTTACACAAGCGATAGAGGAGCCAACAAGGATAGGTGCCATGCTGGACCTTGAGCTCACCAACGAGGAGGAGATGGTGGGAAAAGCAGTGCTCCGAGGCACTGTAAGTGACGACAACATGGTGGAGATAAAGATCCTCAGGGCAGTGAGAAGGGCACACAGCAAAATCACTGCCCATGACATGAGGAGAGCAGACCTTTGGCCTCTTCAGGGTCCTACCCCATAGAGCTCTAGAAAGCAGAGGGGCCCAAGAATGCTGGCTGAATTTCAAGGACCACTTCCTCCAAGCTCAGGATCAATGGATTCCAGCAAGAAGGAAATCAGGAAAAAATTCCAAGAGGCCTTCATGGATGGATAAGAAACTGCTGAGCAAGCTCAGAGAGAAAAACAAAGGTTTTGGGAAGGGGAAACAAGAATGGGCAATCTGCGAGGAATACAGGGAAAGTATATGGCAAACTAGGGACAAGGCTAAGGAAGACCCAGTTAGAATTGAATTTGGCCAGGGATATCAAGGACAACAGAAAAGGCTTCTATAGATATGTTGCAAGCAAAAGCAGCTTGGGGATAAGGCGAGCCCTCTCCAGAAGGAAACCTGGCTACCCTGGACAAAGAGAAAGCTGAGGTTCTCAATCACTTCTGTGCCTCATTCTTCAACAGCAAGTGTTCCAGCCATACCACCCAAGTCAAGAAAGACGGGGACTGGAAAAATGAAGACCCTGAGCCCTCTCAGGTTCAAGGCCACATAGGGAACTTGAATATGCACACCATGGGACTCAAAAAGAATCATCTGCAGGTCCTGAGGGAGCTGGCAAAGTTTCTAAGCCACCGTTTTTGAGAAATTGTGGCAGTCAGGTAAAGCCCTCAATGACTGGAAAAAGAGAAATATAACCCCATTTTTAAAAAAGGTGTCAGAGTTTGACACTGGCCCAACACCAGGCAACCAGGAGAGTAACTTGCTCACCCTCCCCTGCTACAGCTAGGCAGCGAAGAGGGAAAAAAACAACCCCTAACCAACACTTTATGAGTGAGATAAGGACCAGGAGAAACACTTCAAGGGAAAACCAGGCTCAACCTAAATTGCAAAGTGAAATCTATTTCTAAGAGAATCAGAGGAGGATAATGAGAAGTAAAATAAGCCCTTAAACCACTGTTTCCCCCCCCAGCCCATCCCTCCTTCCCACCAGCAGCGCAGGGAGACAGGGCAGGGGGATTTTGGTCAGATCATCACTGAGATTTCCTTCCACTGCTCAGGGAGAGGAGTCCTTCCTCTGTGAGGCTGTGGGGTCCCTCCCACAGGAGACAGTTCTCCATGAATTTCTCCAGCATGGGTCTACTCTCATGAGCAGCAGCCATACTGCACCTGCTGCAAATGTGAGTCCCTCCCATGGGCAGACAGTCCTCCCAAAACTGCTGCTACATGGATGTCTCTTTCCATGGGGTGCAGTCCTCCAAGGACTGGCTGCTCCAGCCTGGAAGCAGGGCTCCTCTCTCCACTGAGTCTTCCACTGGATCACAGCCTCCTCCAGGCATCCACCCACTCTGGTGTGGGCAACTCCTCCACAGGCTTCAGAGGGATCTCTGCATTGCCCGTAAGTCCCCAAAAACTGCAGGGTCACAGCTGCTTCACCATGGTCTCAACATGTCCTGCAGAGGAACCCCTCTCCATTGATCTTGCTGTCGCCATGCTATTTCCTTCACATAGTTTCATCTCCTTCTCTCCTCTTACTAGAAGCAAAACCCATGACTCTTTTTTAATTTCCTTCTTAAATATGTCATCACAGAGGCATTACCAACCTCCCTCATTGGCCCACTTTTGGCCAGCAGCATGTCTTTTTTCAGAGCCATCAAGGATTGATTCTGCTGGACATGGTGGAAGCTTCCAGCAGCTTCCCACAGGAGCCATCTTGGTGGTCCCCCTGCTACCAAAAACCAGGCCATGCAAAACCAATACAAAAGGGAAAGCAGAAGACCCAGGGAACTACAGACTAGTCAGTCTTACCTCTGTGCCAGGCAAGATCATGGAGCAGATTCTCCTGGAAAATATGCTAAGGCATATGGAAAACAAAGAGGTGATTGATAACAGCCAACATGGGTTTACAAAGGGGAAATTGTGTCTGACAAATTTGGTGATCTTCTGTGATGGGGATACAGTGTTATCTACAGGGGTGGACAGGAGCAGAGCAACTGACATTGTCTCCCTGAACTCATGCAAAGCATTTGACACTGTCCCACACAACATCCTTCTCATCTCCAAATTGGAGAGATGTGGATTTGATGGATGGGCTATTGAGTGGGTAAAAAGCTATCTGGATGGCCATACACAAAGAGTTGTGGTCAACTGCTTATCACCCAATAATGAGTGGTGTCCCTCAGGGTCAGTACTGGGGCCAGTGCTGTTCAACGTCTTTGTTGGTGACATGGACAGTGGAATAGAGCGTGAACCCTCAGAAAGTGTGCTGACAACACCAAGTGGTGTGATGTGTTAGACATGCTGGAGGGAAGGAATGCCATCCAGAGGGACATGGGCACGCTGGAGAGGTGGCCCCTCTCAAGCAAACCTCATGGAGTTCAGCAAAGCAAAGTGCAAGGCCCTTCACCTGGATCATGGCACTCTCAGACACACCCACAGGATGGGCAGAGAAGTGATTGAAAGCAGGCCTGCAGAGAAAGACTTGGGGTGATAATTAAGGAAAAGCTCACATGAGCGCAGTGTGTGCTCAGAGCCCACGAACCCAATGGAATCCTGGGCTGCATGCAAAGGAGAGCAGCCAGCAGGGTGAGGGAGGGGATTCTACCCCTCTACTCTGCTCTGCTGAGACCCCACCTGAATCCACCAGAAGTGCTGCAGCCAGCTATGGCATCCCAAGAAGGACGTGGAACTGCTGGGGCAAGTCCAGGGGAGGGCCACAAAGTTGACAAGAGGAGTGGAGCTCCTCCCCTCACAAAGACAGTCTAAGAAAATCAGGGCTGTTCAGCCTGGAGAAGAGAAGGCTTTGTGGGCACCTCATAGCAGCCCTCCAGTATCTGAAGGGGGCCTTCAGGGAAACCAAAGAGGGACTCTTTGTCATGAACTGTAATGATAGGACAGGACTAATGGATACAAATTGAAAGAGGGGAAATTTAGACTAGAGTTTAGGAGGAAATATTTTACTGTGAGGGTGATGAGACCCTGGAAGAGGTTTCCCAGGGATGTTGTGAATGACCCATCCCTGAAGTGTTCAAAGCTAGGCTGCATAAGGCCTTGGGCAACCTAATATAGCAGGAGTTTGAGAACTCAAAACCCTTGTGTTTTCCCTAAAGACTTGCCTTTTGGTAGGGAAGAGGTGTTTTATAATGTACTTTAGACAGAAAGTGAGATTTTGATGAAAATTTAAATGGTGTTGGGTCCTTTGAAGTGCATAAAATTATCCATTTCTTAATCAGTTATACACACATATATGCTTTTTCCTACAAAAGAGGCTGAATCACATCTCCACCTTATTTGGTGTAATTATGCTAGTTGTAAAATAAAATGCAATTGATATGGAGTTTTTCTGGGTTTATTTGCCACATGTGGCACACAAAACCAAATGGTAGGTTATCACTGAATTTTTATTTCAAGTATCCTACACACATTTAAATGTAAAAATTACAGGGGGAAAAAAAGCAATTTTGCATTACTTTACTAAGTAATTTGCAGATATATCCCTTGTATCTAGAAGTCATTCTGGTCAGGAGCCTCTTGGACTCCAGCAATGCAGACATCTACCCTGCTCACAGAGCCAGTGCTGAGTGATGTACAGCTTTCTTCCCATCAACACTTCAAAATTAGTCAAAGGATTACAGAAAGATCTTTTTGTCAACAACCTGGAATTCCAAGCTGCATTAAAAATTCTAGTGTTGCCGGTCAGTTCTTGAAGTATTTTTTTAAGACTGCGTTCTGCAGGGTATGCAAGTTCTGATGTTTGGGCTCAAATTCTGACATTATGGCATAAGCAAACTTTAGGCTCCTCTTCCTGTACTTTCTGCACTAGCAATCCAATAGAAGGAGGTTCCTTGGATTCAGATCCTAGGATCATTTGAACTTTGGTCCAAAAGGACAAATCTTCTCTTCCTTTATTGTGGGCCTGAGTTTGGCTTTTCTCATGTCCTTTTTTCACATACATGCACTGCCAACACCAAAATGTCCCATCTTCCATTCCTGTACCTCATAGCTAACTTAGTATACCCCAAAGACATGGTTGGTGGATTTCTTCCAAGAAATTGGCTTTGGTCCTCACTCATGTAACTTGACTGACATAAGTGTTGCATATGTTTGGCTCCATGTTTTGTAAAACCACACAAGAAGTCATCTTTACATGTCCTTAATATCACAGTCTTCTTCATTCTTATTTAACAGTCTCATTGAAGCTTCCTGCAGATTAATCTGGAAAATATTGTCCCTATCTCTCCTGCTGAAATAAGAAGTTCATTCAGTCCAGAAAGATTTTGAAAAAATCTTCTTCTTTCTCAGTCTATCACTCTAAGATTTAAGAGTGGATGTTGCTTTGATCCATGCAGTGCAAGAGCATGAAGTTACCTCTTCAGCCTACTTGAACATCACATGATGAGTTACATCTCATTTGCAGTAAAGGAATTCTATCCAGTATCAAGTTCAGAGCAGACACAGCCCTGCACGTTTATCTTTTCATATCACAGTACCTGCTATGTATCCTTTGGAAAGGCGGGCGGTATCAGTCCAGTGAAGAGCTTCATCTGCTGGCTTTGCACACCCGTGGCCTCCCTATGACTCAGTCTTCATGTTAGAAGCATATTCTTGCTCAGAAAAAGAGAGCTTCACAGCAAAGTGAAATAAAGTTGATGCCAACCACACAACAGCATTGTAACATGTTGTGTAGCTGTAAAGGTATTTCTTAGCTTACTAATTCTCAAAAGTCACCATAGTGCATAACAGTGCTTGTCAAAGGCTTGTCCAGCACAAGCAGATCACTCACAAGGTACCTGTACTTTCAGGCTGTTCTGAAGAGACTATATATTATCATTTGTTTCCTCTCCATACCACTCAGCCATCCAGCTTGTGTTTACTGCTGAGTCCACATGAACAACTTAGACAGAACTTGAAGTGAGCTCATTTTTGCAAGTGCTGTTGTTGTTTAAATGCTGGGAAGTTGTTATTTCATGTACGTTGATGAGGGTGAGCATGTGCTTCATACCTGGTCTGGTTTTTTGGTCACTGGGAGACATACTCTCTTTTCTTAGACATGTCTAAAAGAGAAAACACAAAGGAAAGCTTAAAACAGAACTCCTATGAAAGGCAATTTAAAAAATAAACTTTTGAAGACTTTCCTTTTTCTCTTTGCACTTTCCCATTTGTTTGTCATTGGAAGGACCCAGTACCAATAAAAGCTGTTGTTTCTCCTAAATCAATGAACTTTATAGGACAAAAGCCACAGTCAAAAAATGAAATTTATATTTGATTCACATTTTCATCTCAACAGGCCTTGCATCAAGCTATTACAAATGTGCTTCCACCTGCCTTTGAAGCAAGCCAGTGCCTAAAATATTTTCATCAAGTTGTCAAAGTAAAGCCCCAGTCCTGCCAAGCAGTTCTAAAGTGAATGTCGCTGTTGAGCTTAGTGGAGATAAGGCACAATCTTCACTGAAGAAGAGGACAAGGCAACTTGTAAGAACTTAAGAGGCATTTTAAATTATTGACCTCACTTGTGAGATCAGGTCGATATTAAATTTTGATGAAAGCTAGGTTGATACCTGAGACAGGGTCTCACCCAAAAGTAAGATACACGTAATTTCACCAGAGTGATTATCTTCTCTACACAGATCTGCTTTTTTATAATGGCACAGCTAAAACTGGGACTTTTTTTTTATGTAAGGGGAGGAGAAATTCCTGTAGAGATCTGAAATTTTTTCAGGACACTGAGAAGAACATGGGGCATCTGTCTCTTCTGAGTGATATCCTTGCTTTCATACTTCTATCCTAACAAATTCCTACAAGATTTTTCTCGTCAAACTTCAGTCTGAATGGCACAAATTACTGACAGAATTGTCAATCTAAAAAAGAGACAGGCATAAATTTAATTGCTCCCTGAAGATACATGGAAAGCTACATTTAGCGCAGCTAATTAGATACACTCTGATCAACAGTTATGATTCATCTGCTGAGGAGCAAAACAAGAAGGCAAATATGAAACAGGCAGCAAAGGTTAAATCTGACCTCCCAAAATTCTGGGGCTGGTTTTGGTTTGGCTTTTATTAGAAATGCTGCCAGTGATGCACTGTGCTGGCACCCAAAATTCCTGCTGCCTCTGAGCCAGGAGCTGCAGACCTCTTCATGAAGGGGAGACTTCACTGCTGCTGCACCCAAAGCATAGTTTTTTTGTGAGGGGTGAGCTTCCCAAGAACCTCCTCTCCTTTCTTTTACCAGAACTACCAGCCATCAGTAAAGGTATGGATAAACTCCCCAGTGAGGTTTTTCTCTATGCATTTTAAAATGTCTGTTTAACAAGAAAGATGTGACTTCACAAAAAAGCTCATCTGAAATGGGTTGTCACCAATTTACCAGTGTGGAAACTGAGGCAAAAAGGAGGTGGACTTGGACATGTCCATCATGCCACCACACAAAGCAATTCCATAGGTGAGGAAGGGCTCAGGGGTCTGTGCCTCCATCTTGGACAAATGCTGTTCCCAGATACTAAACCAGAAGACCCATTGCTGTGCCCTTAATTTGATAAGTAGTTTACCCAGAGTAATTGGAAAGAGAAATGAGCAGTGACAGTCCAGGAAAATAACTGATAATTTGAGTTAGATCAGAGTTAGATCAGTTAGACCAGTTAAATCAGATCAGATCTCTCTTTGGAACTCCATCCTCATGTACCTGAGTTTAATCACAAATTAAGTATGGACACCAAATTCAGACCAGCTGTGTTAAAGCAGTGCTATCAGAGAAAATGAGTGGGGGTATTTTGGTGGGTATTGTTGCTTTGCTTATGAGAAAGGGAATTACTTACACAAGTAAAGAAGATGAGCAGCAAGTAAAAAACTCCAAGGAAAGTCAGCATCAAGATCTCACTTCTGTATTTTTTTAGTTTGTCTTCTTCTATTCCAGGGCAACCTGAAATGTAAAGCAAGGTGTTACATTGCTCTGGTGTTGGTAAAATATTTAAAAACTGTTACCTTCCTGACATGCCACGCAGAGCATGGCACAGTCAAGGCTCTCCACTGTACCTGTTACTTTTACTGTGACTGTGCTGCTCAGATTGCGTTCTCCATTCTGTCCCCTCAGAGTGCACTTGTACGTCCCGCTGCTTCGGCTGGTCGCATTCTTGATCCTCAGTGAAAAGGAGGTGCCATTGGAGAGCTCCAAGGACCCCTCAACTTCTTGTGGATAATGAAATTCCACATCAAACACTTCCCATGCTACTCCTTTGCCGTCTTCAGCCATCTGGAAAACACAAATATGCTTCTTTTCTTGGGCAACAGTGTCATCCTCAGTTTTAGGGTAAAGAAAGTTTTAAAGCTGGCTTAAGGCTGAAAATGCAGAGGCTGAAGAGAGGCAGGGTAGAGCACAACCTCAAATCCATTTAATATGTTCATGCTTGCAATCCAAAAGTATAGGCGTTTTGCTTAAATGGACTCTATATATAAATAGGAATTATAGAACTATTTCTGTAATAGCTTCTTAAGCTGCCTCATCTGGACAGCACCATGACAGAAGGCAAGGGTAGAGTTTGCTCTCAGTGGGCCTATGCAGAGGCCCCAGAAGAGTTCAGGCTGAGAGAGACAGTCTGTGGGGATGGAGCAGAGGTGGCAAGAGGCAGCCTTACCCAGGTGGTTAGCAGTGGCTCTGGGGACCAGAGATGCCCAGGAGAGCATAGCACCAGACAGGGAGGCTCCACTGCTGCCTGTGCTTGCCCTGCCAGCACACCTTCTGCCATGCAGTGGTGACAATTAAACCTGCTAACCCAGCAAGTGTGCTGCTGCACGAGGGCTCTGCCAAGTGCAGGCTGGCATCCTCCCAGCAGCTCCAGAGCCCAGAGTTCCCTGTGAGAATGCAGCCCTGGAAACTGCACTTTCCTGTGCTAGTTTCTATGTAGCTGACCCCTGAAACCATGCTGCCTCTCTGGAGGAATAGTGGTTCCTCCCACCCCCACTTCCCTCCCTTCCACTCATGATTGGAACCAAAGAACAAAAAATTGCTCTGACTCCTTCAGATTCGGTTGTGTGAAGGTCACAAGCAGGTTCTGGTGCACTTGGGGAGCATCTGTGTGTTGAATTTCCTAATTGTAACCAGAAGAGCTACATTCCTTGGCATTGCTGAGAGGCTGCTGGAGAAATGAAGGGTATTCCCAGAACAGTTCGTACTGCAGGGCGATAGGATGCACTGAAAATGACAATTGGCTGGGAACCACAAAGAAGAGAGAAATCACTAAGTTGATTTGAAAGATGGAAGAAGGGTTTGAATTAGGCTGTGTCCATTCCTATTCATCCAAGTTGCTCCCTGGGATTCAAGGCAGCATGCCCTCCATAAAGGTTTCCCAAGTAATGAATTCAGTCTTTCAGTGGACCAGCAGAGCCAGAGCCAGCTCATAAGTCCAGGGCTCAGCATTTCAGCCAAGCGTATGACTAATGTAAGCCAAGGCTTTTTTATTATTATTATTTTTATTTTATTTTAATAGACACATTTTTGGGTCATATGTTGGTGCTTACTTTCTATCAGCATAGCTACTGCATCGGGGTATAACAGTTACACTGTAAGTTATTAAAATTAACACAACTTTCTCATACTGAGGCTAGGAGTATCTGGTTTCCCTTTCATGTGTTTGCAGGAGAAAAGAACACTCAAGAGTCTGGAGAGAAATATGGGCCTGATGCTCTCTTATACATTGCTATTTTTGCAACCTAAAATGGTATAAAAACACGCTGCAATTTGGGGAACTTCTCAGGAACTGAGGAATGAGACTAAAGCACAATATTTTCTCAATTGTAAAGATTCTTTCTCAAAAAGGTTTTGGGTTTTTTAGCGCATCAACTGAAACACAGAGCAGTAATTTCCTGGGGCTTTCCACACTTTACCCAGAAAGAGGGAAGAATCTTTCTCTTAATCCCCCAGTAAATTTACCCCAGCTTCTCTTTCTTATTACACTCAGCCCCAAGCAGCTACAAGACAAGCAGTATGTATGGTGGTTTTCAGGCAGTAGGGCCTTCACTATGCTACAGGGATTTGGGTATTTTCAGCCTTGCACATTGTCAGAGATGTGGCCAGAGGAATTCCAATACCCAGGCTGGGCTCGGCTCTGGTTACATCTAGGTCAATAGCAGTTAAGTGGATATAGTTGACCTCCCTCAGATCTAATTTTTGCCACTCTCCCTTCCCTTACCACCCCCTTCCTCAGTGAAATTTAAAACTGCCCACAGGGCAATAAAAGGAACCAGCCTGGCTGCCCTTTGCATTGCCCTAAATTGCAGATAGGACGTCTGAGCTACACACAAAAAAATTAGATTTGTTTAGGGATTTTTTGGGGGTTTTTTTCCCTTTCATTTACCGGCAGCATAAATAATTGCTGTCTTGGGTGGTAAATGGTGGTGTGATTCTTGTGGCTGAGATCTGGGAATGAGAAAACACTTTGATCTTTCTGTATGCAATTGCAATCAGCCCTGCTCCTATAAGGGAGAACTCAATTAAGTCCATGCATCCCATGCCTGACCATGCACTTACTCCGAGTGAGATTTTGGGTAAATGATTTAACTTCTGTATTTCATGGGAACAGTGAGGGGTAGGATTGATTATTGCCTCCAAAGCTTTTTAAGGTGTTTAGTTGCTGTTGCAAGCACAATGATGGTGACCTTGACGACAAGACTGTCAGAATTTTGCCTTAGACATGCTCTGTGTAAGGCAAAACAGTGTCATGACACTGCACTAACAACATGCTTTTCCCCACAACAAGAAGAAAAAGTTACTTTGTGGCCTAATCTGGCTCCCTCACCTGCGGAGAAACCACTGGTGACCTGGATGGGGGTTGTGACCCTTGCATTTGGGGAGGAGGAGGAGGAGGAAGGGGTCATATGTGTCGGTTTAATTCGGGATTTGCACACCTTTCTTTCTCCATTAAATCTCTTTACTGAAGGACAAGGGCAGGCAAGGCAGTCTGCAGGGCTGCAGTGTGCATCCCAACATTTTTTAGGCTGCAGAGACATCTGGTGGCATTTTTCCAGCCTCTGCAGGCAGTGCATCCACTCCTACCATGAGGTCACAGCAATCTTTTCTCTGATGCCTGAACCAAGCCTTTTTCCACAGCAATCTTATCTCCTGTTATCTTTTTTAAAATGAAAACAAAAAACCTCTCCCTCCCCCCCCACCCCTTTTTAAATTCTCTATGTAGTGAGAAAACATCAGAGAAAATTTGCAGAGTGCATCCTCATATCCCAGCTGTATAAAAGGAAGTCCATGAGATGTTCGGTAAGGTCATTGTTCTGCCTCTTGCTCTGCTCAAGATAACCTCTTTCCCACCCCAAACCTAATTAAAATTACAAAATTGCCACTTTGCTTGCCACCTCCTGTGAATTACTTGGCAGACTCTCTCACTGGACAGATAATTTTGCAGCTCAAGCTTCTATGACAAACCAGCACTAATTCATGCCAAGTGTCCTCCAGGTGATACCACAGCCCAAGGTAAATACTGGGGGGTTTACCTAATTAGTTCCACACAAGCTTAGAGGGATCAAAGCAAGCGCTGCCAGAGACAGCAATCCACTTGTGTAGGGACCATCCTCTCCTTTAGTCAGTTAAAAAAAAAAATCTTTTCTTCCCATGTTTTGTTTGTGTTTCATTTCCCTTACTCCTCACTCCTGAGCAAATTGCAGCATGCCAGCTTCCCCTGCTCCCCACCTCCAAATGGAGAAGAAAAGGAAGGAGGTCTGCTCCTGCTCTCATGTTTGCTGCTAATGGCTTTACCAAAATTTAAAAGGAAAACAATAGCTTGTGTGAGGACAGGTAGAAAATTCTACTAAATCTATTTTCATAAAAAGGGCCTTTTTACCATGCAGTCTGCCAGGGTTTAATTCCCCCAGAATTTTGCTGGGGAACAGGGACTTGCTGTCAACATGATTCTGCCTATCTGCATAAAACTCCTCGTGAAGAAAATTAAAAAACAGAAGAGATATGAGTTTATATTTAATGTCACCTATACAGTGTCCTTCAGCAACGTCTGTGGCAGACTTTCAGAAATCACTTGGGAGAATATCTTCAGCAGATGCTGAAGTGAGGTGCTCCTTCCCCCCTCTTCAGTCTCTGCTGAGACACACCCTGGAGTGCTGGGTTCAGTGCTGGGCTCCCAGGGCAAGACACACATGGTCATATCTGAGGGAGTCCAGTGAAGGGGCACAAAGATGAATAATATCTTGGAGCACCTGACATGAGCAGAAGGTGGAAGAGATAGTTCAGCCTGGAGGAGATCAGGCTCAGCATCATCTTATCAGCATTGATTCAACCTGATTAACAGGAGGATAGAGAAACTGAAGCCAGACTCTTTTCAGTGGCCTTCAGAGGTGAGAAAAAGGGCAATGGGCACAAACTGAAATTCAGGAAAATCCAGTTAGGCAAAAGAATAACCCTTTTAACTGTAGGAGTGATTGAAGACTGGAATGGGCTGCCCAGAGAGGGTGTGGAATTTCCATGCTTTGAGATATTCAGAACTAAACTGGCCACAGCCTTGAGGAGCCAACTCTAGCTGCCAGTTTTCAGTGAGTTTAATTCAAAGTTATTCTAGTTCACAAAATCTTGGAAACACATGGTCTAAAGAGGCTGTGATTTTTCCCACAAATATTCTCTAGTCAATTGACTGATTCCTGTTAAGTTTCTCCTAGCTTGAAACTTTTTGATAAGAACAATGTGGATGTTAAAATGGGATGTGTTTGATTGAAAATACCACTGAGCTGATACATTTCTGTCTTCTGACTGGATGAATTATGACACATAGGTAGAACAAGAAGGCCCCCAAAATTTAAATGCTCTTCAGCAAATATTTCCTTTTTAGAGAAATAAAGACAAGGTGGAAGAAGGAAGAGGAACACTTTGCTCAGTTCTAGCTGGCTAGGTTTTAGCTATTCTTTTGAAAACTGCTACAGCATTACATACTAGTACCCTAAAAAAAGTCAATTCAGCCATGCTGTAGTGCTTACACCCAACTAATCAATTAATATTTAATTTTACCATGAGCATGTGAGAGTGAGCAGTTCTCACATTAACTCATGTTCTCTGCTCTCATTGAATTCTCATCAAACTTTTCCTCACACTAAGGTGGTACACTGTCTTCCAGGTAAATCAAAGTGCCAATATAAGCCACTTTTCCCATAAAAGAAAATTTTTGTTTCAGAAAAAATGGTTGAGGTCCAAAACTGATGTCAGTTTAAAGGTGGAACATATTAACATCAGGTTATTTTCTATTGGTGGGGAGATAATTGTAAAAATGGTTTTGTTTAAAATTATACCTGGTATAATGGCCAAGTTGAAATTTCTGACTGTTATAGAGAGCTAAAAATCTACATACAGCCAGAAGGAATTTATTCTCTGAAGCAAAATATATAGAATTCTGGCAATACCCAATAGCCAACATATAATGAAACACAACTGAGTTGAAACTGCTTAATAGGTGTATTTTTCAGCACAAAAATGCTTCCACACTCAATTAGTGCTGAAGGTGTATCCATATGGTTCCTATACAGTGTCATGTAGAGATACCAAAGTTAAATTTGAAAATAACAGACATAAATTGTGGGCACATGTGAGTGAACTCCGAGTGTCCTGTAAAAAGGGGAGGGAAGGGGGGAGATGAGGAAAGAAAATCCAAAACCCAACCCCAAAACAACAGGAAAGGAGCCATGTGTGACACGTGAGCCAGCTGGAAAAGCCCTTTGACTCACTCACACAGACTCTTCATTGTTTAGTTGGTTTGGCTTAGTTTGATCTTTGGGTTTTTTTTTAGCTAAGGGCATCCAGCCTTAGCTCATGTCAGACAAAAGAGTTGTTTTGGTCATGAAATCATTTCCACTGCTCCCTCCCTGTCTAAATCATCAATGTGATGAAGCTACTTGGGGATGAATAGATGTCTGAGGAGCATTGGACTGCTTTTCTTTGTGTAGGTTAGAAATTCAGCTGAAGTAATTTAGCAAATATTTACCTATGCTAATATATCACAGCTAAGCACTTTTAGCAAAAGTAGTTTCCTTTAAAGGAAGGCGCAGTCAGTATTATATGTCTAAAATGTTTATTCTTATTTTGTCATATGACTTCTCCCTCTTTTTCTGCCACAATTTTATATTTTTCAAGAAAGTGCTACAAAGTTAACAGATTTCTCTCCGCTAAAGCATGGTCTTCTTTCGTCTTCCTCAAGATTTGTTTTAGATTAAGACTCTTCTGGCTATCACATGAAGAAAATAGTGTAATATCCACTGGGACTTCATTTGTGTGTGTTTAAACTTGATTTTCAAACTGGATATAAAGTGATAATTATGAGGGTTTGTGAAGTGGTTCTCATTTTTAATGTACTGCACAAAGAGAAACTGTTCAGTTTTCAATAACCCTACAAAGCAGAAAGGTAAGTAAAGTTTCGTTACTCAGATTGTTGTCTTGTAGGTGAGCTGTAGAGATTCAAAGCAGCATTTCCATAGACACTTCCCAGTGCCTGGGTACTTAGGCAAAAAAAGACCTAGTTTTCAGTTCTCAGCTGACAAACTTCCACACTGCTCATATATGGGTTTATGGCATGCAGGCTGCCCAGCACTCCTAAAAACGTATCACACTTTGAGACTATCATCATCATGAATCCTTTTCCATGGCCTCATAGTGAATGGAATGAGTCCTGCACCAGGCTGGAAGAGGACTTGGTGTTCTACCTTCTCCCCAGCGTGTTCAGCCAGCCTATTTCATATATTTTAAAGTAAAAATCATTTTGTCTGAGCTGACTGACTGTGGTCCTAGATTCTGCACAGAACTACTTATACACATGACTTCCTTCATGAGAATAATTAGCTCCAAAGATCCTGGATGTGCAGCAGGTCAAACACATCCAT
>VWZU01010549.1:934503-961966 GCA_013397095.1 Sterrhoptilus dennistouni | reverse complement strand
TTTTTTTTTTTTTTTTTTTTTTTTTTTTTTTTTTTTTTTTTTTTTTTTTTTTTTTTTTTTTTTTTTTTTGTTTTTTTTTGTTTGTTTTTTTTTTTGCAGTACAAGACATTAGCAAAAGCAAAGGAATTGAATGCAAACCTTCTTTTTTCCACCCAGTTGGATTTTGACACCAGAATATTAACTCCATTACACAATTACTTCTCTATACAACAAATAGTTTTAAATTACAATCTTTTTTTTAGCAGCTTGTAACAAACTGGCCCTTAATTGATCTGAGCACACAGAGGTGCCAGTGGGAAGGAGGGGTTTGCTCACAGAACATTTACCCTGTGCAAACAGCTGCACAAGCAGCATCGAAACATTGCCACCATCATTTTTTTTTAAGCAACAGAAGCAAAGGTTAATTGCTTGCATTTACTTCATAGTTCAAAGTGACCTCATACAAAAGATTTTGCCTAACAGCTGCTTGAACTTTACAGCCTGAAATTTTATACAATTTGTTGGAATTAACTTTTAATTAGTCCTTTGGGGTTATATGTGGTGTTTATTGATTAATCCTTCAGTAGTTGTTTTTAAATAATAGAGTAATTACCTGTGTTGGTAGCCCAGCCACACTCCACCATTCCCTCACCCTCCTTTGCAGTGTTGTGTGGGGACAAGCAGCACAGAGGCAAAGTGTAGAGAGGGGGGTAGAAAGATTTTCAAGTTGCTGCCTATATAGCTAGCCCCACAAGTAGAAGTATTGCTTGCTCAGCACAAAACACTGAGCCTAGATTGCTTTTCCCCATGGAGAGTCAGGCTTCTTAGATTTGGTGCTCTCCTTTTCCTTATATGGCTGCAACTGTGGCTTGGGCTGGCGTCACCGCCTGACTATCCCCACTTCCCACCTCCCTCATGGGACAAGCAAACAGAAGGCTGCAGCATCATGGCTGGTGCTATCAGCCCCTGAGGACTGTGGCAAGAGCTGACAAGAGCCAGACTTTTGTTACTTTTTGTGTCAGCAGAGAAAATAAGTGCGAGGTTCTGTCGTGCTGGACACTGGACAACCAGTCTTTTCCTGAGCAAAGCAGTTGAAGCCGGAAGAGCAAGGAGACCATGGAGGGAGTGGAGGTGGTAGGGACAGGCAGGGGACATGCAGCGACAATCTAGACTGTGACAGCATGGAGAAGGGTGCTGCAAGGGGAAGCAGCACCAGAAAGGGTCCCCACAAAAGGCATCATCAAATATCACCCTCCTGTGCATGTGCAGTGCTCTTGTGCCCAGGTGGAACAGCAAAGAGCTATGAGGCAACACAGAATTGGGTTTATAGGCTTTCCTTGTACTTCTTCATTAGGGAATGTCTTTTGGCAGCTGTTTGCTGCTTGGCCTTCCCAGCTCCCACTGAATTTAGGGAAGCATATGCTTCTGGAGGATCCTCACACTTCAGCCTATTTTTGTTTATGTTGACTTCCAACACTGCTATGGGGAAGACTTTTCTGGGATCCAGTCAGTCTCTCTGTTTATCCCTCCACTTCTGCTCAACTCCTCTAGGTCCACCACTCAAGCATGGTTTGCCTTCCATGAGCTCCCTGACCTTCCTGGACACTGTGGGAGAAAGGAAGCCTTCAATAATTAGCATGTATCTGGATGGAAAATATAGATCCTTATCCAGCTTTTGAGGCAGAAAACAAAAAGGAATATGTTGACTCATATTCCATATTCCATATTCCATAGTAAAGTTCAACCAAAAGCCTTATTCTTTCCTCTCTGCCTAGCACCTTTGCTTAGTTCAACGATTTGGGAAAAGATGCTGCACTTGCTGGGTTGGCATTCAGATGTTCAAAACAGCTCTTTTGAGGGGCAGTTGCCATCTAGTCTGTAGGGAGATGGTCATTGTTGTACCAGCAATGAAACTCAGACACATTGCATGTTTCAACTTCAGAAGCCATATCTAGTAACAAACACTGTTGGTTTACTGTAGGAAATGAGTTTAACATTGTATCTGACCAAACTGCTGAGGAAATCAAGGCTGTGGCTTTGGGTTCTGACAGAGATAAATTAACCGTTTTTAACACCCATAAATACGTTTTTTACTCTTCCCTTTCATTGCTCTACCATCGCATGGGAAAGTAATTCAACTCTGTAACCCACAAGATTTTTTTTCACAGATTGATTTTCCACTATTATTACAAGCAACAGAGAGTTGACTTAACAGGTAACAAGAGGACCACCAGGACTGGCCCATGATAAGCAGCAAGAGTGTATGGCTGGGAGTAGGGAATGGAGGAAAAAAACCCCTTCATTGTTTTCCATTTAGTTTGGCTCACACCATAAGCTGAAACTCTGCACAGAGACACAAATACACGGTGCCCTACAGCTTGTCAACAACCACCTCTTCTTGCCACTGGGAAATTCTACCTCTCTAAGAAATTTCATCTTGAGAATGTTGAGCAGGACTTTTCTGCTCATTAGCTGACTGATTCCTGTAACCCGTCCTGTACCCAGGTGGTCAGCAGGGCCCTCCTGCTCTGGAGAGAGAAACTCTGAGTCAGAGCAGACAAGATGTGATTTTTATTTCATGTTTGGAAAGATAACTTGGAATTCCTAGCTATCCATCTGCCTTCTGCTCACACCCTGCCCTTATGCACACTCCACTAGTCAAATCTTCCTAAACAATAGCAAGTACTATTTTAGTTCTTCTATTTCAAAGAAAATATAATCTCCTGTTTGGAGAGAATTAAACAAGAGCAGCATCATTGGTGTTGCAAGGCTTAAATACCATTTTTTTGCTCTGAAGAAAATCTGGACGACTCCTGTTTGGAGTAGTATTTGGGCAGGTTGTACATGGGGTTGTACATCACCTGAATTTTGTTCCAGAGAAGCCAGCAATAATTAGATGGAAAAGCAGACCAAGAGAAATTCAGGGAATCATGCTCAAATAGCCTATCTCCAATGACATGGAAAAGGCCTGTTGCCCATGGTCAGCTCAAAGGTTTGCCATGCTGCCTTCTCTCCGCTGCACTGATGGGAGGATGCCTCTGCAGAAAACAACCCATTTCATACAAGACAAACCAGCATCAGAGAGGAAAGCAAAGCAGACCACCCAAGTAACTTAGAATTTTTTCTTACTTTATACCAAGATGCTGTCTGGTAGGAGATTGAGGGGTCCTGAAGAGCTTTGCAGGGCAGCACCACTTCCTCAGCACACTTCACAACAACATCTGGGATCATCACAGAAGTCCCACGGACCAAGCACCAAACTGCAAAGCACAGGTAAACATCACCTTTTTAAAAGAGATTGCTTACACAATCCTGCCTGTCTTCCCAAAACATAGCCCTACAAAACAAACATGAAAGACCAGAAGGAAAACTGCAGGGCTGCCCCCTTACCGTTGCACAGGAAGATGAGCAGAGCGCAGTCTCTCAAAGACATGGCTTTTACTTCTTCAGATCACAGAGCAGCAACAGTGTCCCTCTCTGCAGGATGGACTGTGAGAGCAGAGTGAAGTTGTGGCTGCTTCTAGAGTGATATTTCTGAAGGCAGACTGGGGAATCCCCCAGACTTATCTTGAAGGTTTTGTCATGGGGAAAATCCCAACACGTATGAAACAAGGCTCCTCCCCTTAAATCTGTGAGGTCACTCCCATATCTGTGCACACTTGCAGTGGAAGCAATTTGTCTCCCTTTTCTTTTTCTCCCCCTCTGTATTGATCTGAACAGAGTTAAGTTTGACCAGGGGGCACTGTGGATTGGTGTGAAGGCCATCAAAATCAGCACTGAGCAAATCTCTCTTGAGTGACAAAATGTCAGGGGAAAGGGCTTGTCAGCTCAAAATCCCTTCTCAACCTTCTCTCTGCAGTTCTAACAGCACAGTGCCTGTGCAAACACTGGCCTTATGATGTGACATTTCTGAAACCACATTTAAGACCTCAGGTCACAGCGCCACGGAAACACTTTGACTTGGGGCTAAGGGCTAAACAGGAATTACCAGCATGGCTGAGCAAAAAACCCTGTATTTCAGTAGAATTACACATTTATCTCTGCAGGTAGGCACACATGATGTAGAACATCATCTCTCATAGCATATTTTGTCATTTTCAAGTCAAACAAAGGCATCCAGAGTGATAGAACTTTACAAATTATATGCTGGAAAATTTCATCATGGAAAAAGGTTAAGGGAGCTCCCAGAAGAAGAATCACTTGGATATCCCCTCTAGATATCTGGAGAGGGGAGGGAAAATCCTTTCCCTGTGATCTATGAGAGCCGTTTACCCCTGGAGAATTTTTGAGGAAGTCCGAGGTCAATCGCAAAAGCATTTACAAATCCTGAAACTGAAAGTTGCTGATGTTATTTTTGGAAAACACTTGTGGCTGCTGTCTTTAGGCTACTGAGATCATGATGAAAAGAGCTATTCAGGAGAGGGGAATTTGAGATTTGATGGTTGGAGAATGTGTGGTCAGCCCCTTTTGAAAACCAGGGTTCTGGAAGCTACTCCAGTATGGGCACCCTAAATCCAAATCACCTCCAGAAAACTTTGTGAGAAGAAGTCAGTTTGACAAGTCCTCACCATGCAAAAGTCCTACTCAGATGGGTAAATGCTGTAGGTGGGTAACACTTTTGGAAACTCCAGTCTGTTCTGTAAAGAAAGTCAGACAGCAATTTCACTGGGGGCCTCACTGTTGAAATAGCCCACTTATTTTTAAAGCTTTTTGCTTCTATCTTCATTGACCATAATGGTAAATATAACAGGCTCTAAGCTTTATTTTTCTCTTTATGTTTTCTGGTTTCAAGGACCAGGATGTCAATCTATTACTTAGGAAGTACAAGTGAAATATAAAACCCAGTGGATCTCTTGAGAGTGAGAGAAAATCACTTCTTTCTCCTCTGTGAAATAATAGAGTCCTTGAGAAGATAGAAGTGGGAGGAGGGGCTGCTGAAAGAAATCTTAGAGAGGAGAGGGCTCCAGTTAATATATTTCACATCTGTTCTTCGCTAAAATGATGACTTTTCTGCCCCCATGAATCAGTCACATATCAAGCCCATCTCCAAGAAGGGCACTCAGCTTTCACCCAAGGGCCTCTTTCTATGAGTCCTGCAGAGATACGTGTTTACCCTTCATAAACCCACCAAGAGGCCCAACCTTTCCCTTTCTCCCTTTTCATCATGAGGAAACTCCCATGAGCAAACCACAGCAAGCTCCTGCCCCCACTGTGGGTCAGCCCGCAGCTGTCCTTCCCCTGGTGGCCTGGCCAGCAGCAGCCGAGGGACTGTGGCTACCCTGAGGCTGGGGTCATAAGTTTGCCCACACAGAAGTGCACGGAAGGTAAGTGTAAAGGGCCAGGATTCAGCACTGGGAAATGTACATGCCACACACACTTGCCAAGATGATGTTAAACAACATTCTTCCTCAGTTAGTTAAAATACGGGACTCTTAACACACGGGTTTTCCCTCCAGGACAGGCGTAACTTCAAGGGAAACAGCCCTTTTCTTCCAGAAGTATTTGCAAGCTCAGCTGCTGTTCCACATCACACTGCGTGAAGCAGGAGAGCAAGATATAAAAAACAAAAGCTGAAACTCCCTTTGCTAGGGAAGGAGAAATAATTTGGTTTCTAAATTTTCCCTGGTAGGGATTTTTTTTCTTTAGGGAAACTTTGATCTGAGCTGTACTTTCCATCTTAACTTTTAATATCCTTCCTCTATGGTTTCAAAGATCAAGTCTATTGTCTCCAGAGCCCTGGAACCTGCTTTGAGTTTCACTGTGGAGTGCAAGCAATGGGAGCTCTGCGGCACGGGTCTGGGTGTGGGAGTGAAGAGGCAGTGATTGCCTGTCAGCCTTCTCCATGAGAAACAGATCCACATCTTTGAGGGCCCTCAGCAACTGCAGGAGCTCCACAGTTTCATGAATAAGTGGAAGTTTATCACTAAATATGTCGTTCTGTGGCCCTAATGAGACCTGCTTTCGTACAGTGTGTCCCACTGCCTTTTGCTCTCCTCCCCTTGCCTGCACTACTCACTGCAGCAACTGTGAGCCCTTGATCTCACTGAGGGAGAAGCAGCATCTGCTCTGCTGAGTCCAGAACTGCACATGTGATGACTGACATTAGCAAGCAGTGTGTAAAACTGCTGCGTTCTGCCTACCTTTCCCTTAGCAAGGGCACTCATTTGGATCTTCATCTTTGACCCAGCTGCTGATTTTCATGAATTTCATAGGCACTTAATTCTCTTTGAGCCTCGATCCCTCTGTCAGTTTGATAGAAAGCAGGTTCAGAATATACTGGCTGATAGACAGCCAGATGGCATGATCACAGAAATTTCATTCTCTGTGGGAAGTGAGGCTAGAAGCACAAGGATGTGGGATGGATTCATAGGATAAGGTTAAAAAGTCAAGACTGTATATTTTTTTTTTGCTGTTGATAGAGCCTTGAAAATGCTGTTCATGGAATTGTATCCTGTTTCCTTGAACCATGTAGGTACTACATCCCTTGGATACTTGTGTAGCAGAGTTTTCTTGATTTCTCACTCCAGTGTGTGGCTGCAAAATCCATAAGAATGCTTATTTCATGTGCTTTCACCTGGGTGTGTGCTTCATCAGGAAGCACAGCATTTAAGAAAAAACAAAACCTTAGGTCTCTACAACGAATACAGAGCTCTCCACAATGAAGGTTTAAAGGTTAAGACAAAGATGTCAAAACAGCATTTAGCATTTTTGTCAAGGCACAGATTTTTCTGTATTTGGGATAAGATTATCAAATATCATTTGTTCCCCTGCATTTAAGCTCCTGGTGTGAATAAGGCCCATCCACGTGCTTCACGTCTGTTGTGAAACCTCTGGTGAAAGGGGTTGTTTATTTATTATTATTAATCTCCTGTGCGGCAATAAAAATTGCTTCAGTTCAGCTAGCAAAACTGGAAGCCTTTTGCTATGTGTTTTAGCAGACAGCTGTTTTTTTAAATAATATATTTTGTGTAACATTGCAATGTCAGCTGAGGGAACAGTGACAGAAGAATCCACAGCCACAGAAGGAGAGCAGCCATGTATTTTTAGGGGCCCAGCAGAGCTGCAGCCACACCATTCGTTTTCCTGTCATGCCTTAATCTTGATGCTGCCCACACCAGCAAGTAAAAGCAACTGAGACTTTCCAGGCTGCAGCTAATGAGAGGCATATAGATTACTCACAACCTGGAGTGAGGAAAGTTTAAGGACAAGTTCTCTTCTCTGCCTCTTTATGGCAGAGGTTGGGTCAGGGACTGCCTTTGCTATTTAAACAGTGAGGATTCAGCAATACAGATAAATCAAAACACTGGAACTGTGACCTGGTGGGGAGCACAGAGCTTTGTACTACAGACTGTCTGCTGCTGCCAGCTCAATAAATAACAGCCAATTAATTATACACAAACAGCCAGTCCTCTGAAATGCCTGGACTTTGGAGTGAGCCGTTTGAGGTGTGCCAGCCATGTTTGTCAAAGTAGGAATTAAGCATATCCATGTACAAATATAAATGTGACCAAAGAACAGATCCAAAATGGAGGCATCCAAAATCAGAAACCTCTTTAGATACTGTTGGCCTGGGAGTTTAGGAATTGCCTTTAAGCAAGAAGGGAGAAAGAGATTATCTCAAGTCTATACACACGACTGTAAGAATTATGAAAAGGCTGTACTGAAGCTGCACCTAGTCCAGCATCTTGCAGCAGCAGGCAGTGAGCTGTCAGGTAGCCATGCAGCCCAAGGTGTTGTATTCAAACTGCAACATCCACTGGAGATACACATTGAAATCTCATTTTTAACAGGACCCTGGATCCTCTTTTTTCATCAGTTTGGTAGATGGTGCTTGTCTCACCAGGCGTGGGGACATCTTGGACAGAAATCTTTACAGTTTTCAGTGTACTCTGCATTGCTTGCCCTACATGGTGGGTCATCCATGCTGCTTTCTCCAGAAGATGAAGAGCAGAATATTGCTCCTGATATTTTTACTCAGTTCTGCAACAGCAGTCTCCATATAGTCCCTGCATTTCAGAGGTCCTTCTTGAATCTTGCATCTCCTTGCTATACCCAGCCAGGCATTGTTTTACTAGAGGTCCAAAGTTCACCATGTCTGCCCTCAAATCATGCTGTTGAAATGTTTATTCCTCCTGGTGGTCCTCTCTCTTTTCTCTTGCCTGTACAACTTCCCTAAACACATTCTATGGGACCTCTTACACTGGAAGAAGTTAGGGATCCCAGCAGGACGCCTTGTACTCATAGCTGATTCCATGGCCCACAGGGAATGCAAGTCAGGAGCTTCTCCTGGGAGCAGTTGTGCTGACATAAAGCCTTACAGGATGCCCTGACCATTGCCTGCCATCCAGGGACCCAGCCATGTACACACAGCCAAGCTGTGGCTCCTCTCCTGCCGCCTTCCAGACCTCTTGTTTGTTTGGCTTTTTTTAATACCTTCCCCATCTGTGGTCCCACTGAGTCATGGGATTTCCTGATGAACTTCCCCCACCATCCCCAGCAGAAGAAAGAGGAAGCCTGGTGAAGAGTCCTGGTGACCACAGTGCCTATATCCATTCCCTTTTCCTCTGAAGTCTCCCAGCACAGCACCAGTGACAACTGTCCACTGACTCCTCAGATGCCTTCAGGGTGGGGTGCATCCTCCTCAGGTTCCCTATCCGTACATTCCTGTCCTTTTGACATTGGGCTTCCTTTCTTCTCTCCTTCGCTGTCTCTCGTGATCATTTGGCTTTCTCCAAGCCTTTCAAAGAGCATGAGATCAGTGCAGGCATGCACTGACACCTCAACAGAATACCAGTCTAGCCTGAAAAGAGTTAAGGCAACTCACCCCTACTGTGTGTAATAACTTTGTGCCTTCACCAATTTGTCTTCTCACCATATGCCCTTTTTCCAGTTCATTTTTAAATAGGTTGAACAGCAGGAGCCTAAGAACAAAACCCCCTCAAACATCACTAGAGACCTCCTTCAAATGTGGACGATGGCCATTTACCCTCCTTTTTTAATAGGTTATTCCCATGAAGGCTTTTTTTGTAGTCCCATGGTGCCTTAATTTCTTTCAGACTCCTTACTGATGGACCTTTGTATCTTCAGAAATTGTTGCTGGGTTTCTATATGGATGACCTTGTTGTGGTTTTCATTTAACTTGCCAGAGTTTATGATCCTTTCTATTTTCCATTCTTGGACACAACTTCAGTTTTGTGAAGAAAGTCTTCTGCTTCTAATAAATTTCTTTATCCTGCTGTTAACTGTGTCAGCTTTTCTTTTGCAAAGTCTTTGTCCATACACAGAGGAGAGAGAAAATGTACTCCTACATGCTATGCTTAAATAGCCACCAGGCAAATTTTTTAGCCCTCAGGCATCCATTTTAGCTTATTTTTAACAAAGTTCCTTGTTCTTACATAATTCTATTGCAGTTTGGGGTGGGGTTTTTTGCTTTTTATTTTACTCCCCCCACCCCCTTTATTTATTTATTTATTTATTATTTTTAATTTTGTTCCCTATGTATGTTGAGCAGGGGCATTTTGAAGCTGGTTCTGCATGTTGCTCTGGGCTAATATAAAAGTTCCTTCTTTTTGTATGCTCTTTCATGCAGAAACAATATTTTCATTTTATGCAGCATCAATCCCCTGGGTGACATGTATCCAATATACAAGTAGGAAATTGATACCTGCTGCTATTGTTGCATTTCTTGCTCTGTCAGCAACTCTGATCTCCCTCAGCATGTAATAGATACAGACATTTGATTTAATACTGATACGATATGGCATATTTCTGACGTAGGCCAGGAATGTTAAGCTATATAGGTTTTGAGCTGCTTGTAAACAAAATTAGCATGTTACTTTGATTTGGCACAAAGGTTTCTCTAATATATGTTACGACTTCTCTACTCTCTACTTCTCTACTGCTTCAGCCTCCTCTCTCTCTTTTTATGCTTTGTACCCCAATTCTAAAAGCATCTGATCAATTCTTCCCATCAAGTTTCTGTTTAAAGTCATCTTGTTTGTTAAACCTCTATCTTTCATTAAAAATTCATCTTTTTTTTTCTCCTGTTATACTATGAGATTCTTCTTGTTTGATTATTCTTCATTCTCCCTTTTAAAGTTTCACCAAATTATTGTTCTTCAGTGGAGTATAAAGTTTTCCTACTCTATGTGCTATCCTGAATCACGTTTTAGCACTTCTCAGCTTCTCCCTTCCTTCAATCTAAAAAAAAAAAAGCTCCTAATATTTTTTTAGGTGCCAGCATTGGTTTTATTTCAGTTTACCTGAATCTGACTCATGCATAATGAAAGTTTTCCCTTTTTCTAACAAGTTCAAATCCTTTGTCTTCATTCCTAGCCAGTCATCAACAGCTTGTCTCTGCTTCTCCCAATTCAGCTCTGCTCATGGTATTGGAGCCATTTCAGATGAAGCTAATATGGAACTCTGGTCTCCAAATTACCATCTGACTGCACCCATTTTGCCCCACAAACCATCTCCTCCCTTCTCGAGGCCTTTCCTCTGTACACTGTCTGGAGACTCTCTCAAGCCTCCTCCAAAAGCCTGCCCAGATTTTCCACATCGTTCAGCAAGCAGGTATTGCATCCAGCAGTCTAATCACGATGCAGTTCTTTTTAGTATCACAAAACCACATGGATGTATCATCAGGGGTCCTCTACTACTGTATATTCCTGAAAACTCCCTGCAAAAGTGAATGTGACCTCAAGATCATTTCTGTCCCTCCCCCAGGTAAGTCTGCTATTCATAGAGCCTTTCCCCACCTCAGCAGCTTGGGATCAGCCTGGAGATAGGTCTATTGAGTGATGATCCCAAAGAGATTGTCAGTGCATCTGTGTGTTAGCCTGAAATCTTGTAGTTCAGGTGTCATGGCCTAAGGGACCGGGATGTTGAGCTGATTGCACTGGGTGCACATTGCTATTACCTATGCACAGGAATGATTCACAGTGGAGCCAGTGGAGCAAACTGAGAACTCCTTGCCCACTCATTCTGTAAACAGCCACTGCTGATTACATTAGAATGGATCCAATGGGCTCTGTATCCAGCTCCAGCCACAGACCACTGAGGGAGGAGCCATTCAAATGCCTAAATAAAGGAGACAGGCAAAACTCCTCCTCTGGCAGGTCTCCTTTTATGTCACCCACTGGTCAGGACTTGCTGTGATCCCATGGCAAGTCTTTGGTTTCTCTCTTATTCCTTGTCACTGACATCCAGAGAGGGGAAAGTGCAAGGGATGCTGGAATATGCTGCTACATTGCTTTGCCCTCTGGCACATTTGGGGTCTTAATTTTTTAGTTTAGAGGGACATTTTTACACACACTTTGATTCAACTGCCCTGAGCAGAAGCATTCCACAGGAGTCAGATATGGTGACTTAGAAACAAGGGACCTTATAGTATAAACACTGCTGGGGTTGAAATATGTTCATTCCTTTTGGTTACATTTCTTCTATATACTGACAGCTGCTCCTTCATTCTGTTTTAGCTTTCAAAGAAAAGATCTACTGCCTGAGAGCTCCACACTCATGGAAGAAAACAAGACCCAGCAAAATGGAGAGCAGCAAGAGCCAACAAAGACTGAGAAGCACCATGTGTGTAGTTGCCACTGGAACAGCAGCTTCGTGGGAGGTAGCCTAGAATGGAGCCTAGCTTGCCTGGAGGTGAGGGACAAGGACATCATGACAAGGGAGCACACTCATGAGAGGTCCCATAAAGTCTCTAGGAAGCACTTTCTTCAAAACAGTAGGACACTCCCAGACACTCAGCTCCTACAGACTCCTTCATTCCTTCAGCCTAGGGCTCTGCTCACAAGCTGTCATCAGCAAAACTACTGCAACCCTGCTGGTGCAGGGATGGAAAGGGGAACCACTGTTTCTTGAGGGGGAGGCTGAGGAAACAGGTGACGACGTGTTGTGGGAGGATGAGCAGTGAGAAATGGAGAAATGAAAAATGGAAAGTTTTCACTAGAGCTATGACAAATACAACTCCTCTAATAGAACTAGACAGCAGAGTGGGCAGAGACAACTTGACGGCCTTTTAGAAGAGGAAGGAGTGACAAATGTGTGAAGATACTAAAGTGGCCTGTGTCCTGGGAGCCCTGACTCTCAGGCTCTGGGGGTTCATTCTGAGGTGATTTAAGAAGCTCCTGGTCCAAGTTGCTCACCCATTACCACAGGTTGTTGTCCTGTCACTGACTTGTTGGAATTAGTGATGTGCAGACTATATATGTATTATATGTGGCTAATTCTGTTTACTAGGAGGTGAACTGTGGTGCCTAAGGCATGTTCTTCTTGATCCCTATTGGGTTTGGTTAAACAGGTGACCAGCTGAGGTCAGAAACCTCCTGAGACACCGCAGCCTAACCAGACAAGCACCTAAAGTGGCCAAGAAAACACCAGGAAAGCCTTGATAGCAATTAATCCAATTTTCTTGTCTTTAGACATCCTTCTCTCTGCTTTTCACTAACTCCTTTGTTGCCCCCTAGCTTGCAGAAAGCATTGGAGAAGGTTTTCAGAAGCCCTGTAAGCTTGTTCTTCTGGTGTCTCCTTTCCTCTAGGGAGCTGAATGCCAGACTGAGTGGTACAGGTGGGAAGTGATCCTGTGACATGGTTCAGGGAACAGCACTGGTAGTTTTATAGAGTGGCTGTCAGGGTGCAACAAGGTGGGGAGATACCCCAGGGTGGCAGCAGCCAGGGTAGCTTGAGGAGAGGCAGCCCCAGCCTCAGATGCCCCAGCCCTGGCCCCAGGCATCCAGCATCTCCATGGGGAGGGAAATAGGCCTGTGGCCAGGCAGGGCAGAGCTGTGGTGAGCTGGAGACTGGTCCTGCTGTGACATTTCTGGGGCAGAGATTCACAGTTCAGGGTCCTGGTCTCTGGTCATGGTGGAGTAGAGACCTGGAGGAGTTGAAATGGGGTCCTGGCCCCTGGTCAGAGCTGGAGGAGCCTCAGGGCAGCTGGAGCACAAGCAGGGCTGGTGGTGCCCTTGGGATCCTGACAATGTCTTTGGCCAAGTCTGACACTTTTGATCATGTCTGCTCATATTAGGAACTGGAGAAAAACCTACTCCAGCAAATGAGTTGCAAATCTAAGCTTAATTCCCTGTAATCAAATTCCTCGTTGTTACCATGGTCATGTTCTCTGAATATCCGCAGAGCAAATGACCACTGCAGAGCATAAAAAGATGCCAGCCTTATACCTGGTGCCAGCTTTGGACTGCTTCTGAAAATTTGCTTTTGGTCTGACTACAGAAATCCCTGCATGTGCTAGGAGGAGCAGCTAATAAATGGCAAATAGTCCCATGAGAATCACAACTAATGGCTGCTGCTCAGTGAAATAATCAGCCATTTAATAAAGGGTGAGCTTCTACCTCTACACTTCCATGGGGAGCATTAATGCATTCTTTTCCCTTCCTTAGCCACTTATTTCCACAAAACTGGTAGGAGCTCAATGTTTTTGAAACCACTCTTCCTCTATTAATCTTAGCTGAAATTGCCCAATGGATTCAGAAGTTATTAGGAATAGCTAGGTGGTTGTACAAATATTGACAGAGACGGACACAAAGCATTATCCTATTAAGAAAGTACTTGAGTTTATAAAAGCACAGATTTTAAAATCACATTAAAATCAGGGAAATGGGTACTATTATGAGGATTATGTTTCATTTCTGAACAAGTCCACACCTGAGAAGGTAAAGGAGCTCAGAAGGAAGTGGCCATTGCTTAGACTTCATGCCTTGATGGTCTTCTCTGGGAAGGAGTGATGGAAGGGTTATGGTTTGGCAGGAGGACTTACATAAATATTCTTTAGAGACTAAGGGTTTTGCATTGCACTTCCAATTCTAGATCTTTCAAACTTGCAATTGTCATCTTTCTCTTCTCCAGCATTTTATAAATTAAATCCCCTCTCACTCTGTCCCTTTTCCCCTTCCTTTACTTTGTGACTTGAATGTGCAGAGGTCACTACTCTTATTCATGTTGAGCTTCTCAATAGCAAAAAACCCTTATTGTTTGATGAAAGTATTTGTTTCTTAGGCAAGTTCAGGGTTTAGATATAAATATTTGTGAGTAATTTTTCCTTAGAACTATTTAAAATGTAACGAGATCTGCATCTTATATTGATTTGAGTTTTGGCTTACTTGTTCATGCATTTTTGAGAAAGAACAGATGCTGCTTGAATGTTTCCTATGAGGCAGATTAAAAACACTCTGGAGAGCACACCTGAGCCAAAGGTCAATCTTTCTCTGCAAACCAACCAAATTAACTCCATGAGTTCTCAATTTTGGTAATGAAGACTTATAAAATGCACTGTAAAGTAATTATATTTATTTTAATTTAAATTTTACAAACTACTGAAATACAAGTTTTGAAAAAATTTGCTTTGGTGGCCTCCAGAGGATAGTGGCTAGTTTTCTACATACAGTGCTGTGTAATTTGGAAAATTCCAAGTCTTCCAATAAATTGGTCTGGCATCTTTCAATGCAGAATTACAAGTTGAGTGGTTTTCACTACCAACCATGCCTACAGTTCTGCCTTTCTGAAAAGCACATTTCTCACAAGACTTAAGATTCTTTCCAATTAAAGTCTGAAATGGCTTTGTTGTATCTGTGGGTCACTGCACTCTTATTGTAAAACACCTCGTTTAACTAATCTCATTGCCAGTGGCTTTAAAATTATGGTATTCATGACCAGGACAAGAACTCTCTTTCTTCCTTGGGAGGCTTGGTTACCTCAGGGAGTTGTGCCAATTATGTCAGTAAAAAATCCTCCCTTCGTAATGCTCCATGCGGGCCTGAGAAGAGTAGTAAAAACAGATGGGTGAAATAAAAGCTGTGTTCTGCTGCTGGGTATGGCTAGGAGGAATTACTGAAAACCTCCTTGTGCTCCCTCCTCACCCTCTGGATTGGTCTGGGTGTTACAGTTCACTGTGTGTATTTCAAAAGCAGAAGAGAAACCAATGTCTCACAAGCGTTCAAAATTACAAAGCCACCCTAACAAGGTGTGGATGTGTGATTTGTTTGTGATGATCTCTCCTTAGAGATTATTCCATAAACTGCATCCTAAACTAAAAATTCTAGTTTGTTTCTTGTCAGAAAGGGAATGGACAGTTTGAGGGGGGAAGAGGGGAGAAAGAAAACAAAATACTTTTTTTTTTTTTCCAGGAAGAGTTTTGTTGCTGTTAATGGAAAGATGGAGCAACAGTTAGCTAGTCACTGTGAGTGGTTTTCTTAAATGAACATGGGGAATTACAAGTCATAGGAAGCCTGGCCCTATTTCCAGGAGAGAACAGAGCATTTTTCTACAGTGGTCAGTGAAAATGTCAACTTCCCTCAGCAAAAAAGCAGAATTACATGAATTTTAAAATATTGCAAATATTTCAGTACATAGCTACATATGCCATGACTGAGACATTTCTTCCTGGTCATGGAAGCAGACTATTTATATTATAAATTTTTCTTGATGGTTCTGAGTGATAAATGTCAATAAAAAGTGATCCCAGCTGGCAGAATTCTAAATCTGCTCTGAAAAGTAAATTCAGCCTGAAGAAATTGATGGAACTAATATTTTTCATAAGCCCTTGGTTTTCTACTTTTATCTACAATTTCTCAATACAGATCTGTAATATTTTTCCCACACATTTGGAAAATATTAATTTCTCCTGAGATGACTTCCTAAATATTAATTTCTCCTGAGATGGCTTCCTAACTTTTTCCACCACCACTTCACCCTCATTACTTATCTGACCTGATATTTTACCTTTTTAAAGTTTTGAGTCATCAAAGGAGTTTTCTTTGTGAAATGTCTGGTCAAGCACTTATAGATTACAAAAGCTCATGTTTGGAGCTCTTTTTCTAGTAGGGATTATTAAAAATGGACACTAGAGAGAGCAGTGAGAATAATACTAGGATCTTCATCAAAATTCTCTTCAGTTTCTGTTTTCCAATTAGTCTGGGAATAAAATGGAATAAAATAAAGAAGAGAATAAACTGATTTTGTTTCAGAATTAAGAGTTTCATTGTCCAGTGTAGAAGTGGATACTCTACGTACATAAGAGTTGTGCATGTGCACTTGTTGTTGAACTTTCACTGGGAGTTTATTTCCCACCAGTCTTCACCTCCACATTTCATTTCTTTCCTGACCATGTGTACCCCTGTGTGACAAAAAGCAATGATTTGTGAGCTGTTTGGTTTGAAGAAAAAAAAACGGGAGAGGGGAGGGATGGGGAGGGATGGGAGGGGATGGGATGGGGTATCCTCCTGAATATCCACCAGCAAAGTAGCCCAGCACCTCCACATTTAGCCTTTGCACAGCATCCCATGTACTTGTCACTCCTGAGATAGTTGGTTTAGTTTTAATCCTGGTTCATTGAAGAGGCCAGAGCTGTGCTTCCATCTTCAAAGGTCAAGATCACTGACAGGTGCAAGTGGTCTCCCTGCAGACCCTGATGAAAGCAAGGCTACAGGCCGTCTTGCATTCTCCACAAATCCACATGGAGGTAGGCAACTTGTTGGAAATGCACCTCCATGGTTTTTAGATTTTGAATTTGGGTTTTTATCGAGTAGGGGTTTTTTTGCACTGGTAAAAAAACAGGGCTAAGTGACAGGGTGATAGGAGGTATCTGGGTGTGTTGGAGAATTCCTTCTGCTTTAAGCAGAGGAAAAAAAGACATGCAGAAGTTCTGTTTTGATTAACTGACTCTAGGTGGCAACAACACCCTGTATAGCCTTACTAGAGGCTAGTCAGGCCAAGACTAATGCTGCTTACAGAGGAAAAAAAATATAGCATTTTCAGTACTGCTTCTAGAAAATTTTACAGCTGATCACACCAGCTGCTCATTTCTAGAAACATTTCCAGATTCTGCTAGTTTTCGTTGTAATAAAGGACTGGGTTTTCAACATGTCTTTTGAATAAGATGCTGCATGTTTCATTTTGTAGCCATAATACTGCAGGTGTGCAGAGGAAAATCAGCAAATTATTCTCCATCGGTTATCTTGCTTGGATGGGCAATCTCAGGAAGCATATGTATCATCCTGCTTTGTAATGATGTCTGTAAAAACTGCACAGATGGATAAGTACAACTGCAGTTCTGTTGCATTCACTAAGGATGTTCCTGAAATGCCACTTCACCACCTCGTCAAGAAAACAGCCACACAGATACCTATGAAATGCTTGACACATATTCTGCGTAAAACACTGTATTATCTGCCAAGAGATTTGTAATGCCCTATGTCATTCCATCTTCACTACATATCCAGCCTCCTGGGCTTAGGAGTAGCTGAGCAAACACTTGAACAATATAAAAATTCTTACAAGTGTGATGGCCTGCAGTATTATTACATTCTTCTCCAAAGACAGCTTAACTCCACTGACCTTGAAATATTTAAATCTGTTATTGATGTGTTCACGGGTAAAGGGAGAAAGCAGAGAAAAAGATATTAGCTTTGATTATCCCTTGCAGAAAAAACCTGTCATTGTAACCACTCTATATACTAATAATGCCTGTAGAAAATCTTTCAAGTGTGATTACAGCACACTTGTAGCAGGCCTAAGTGTCTGATGGCACATACAGGATATGATAAACTTCTTTATTACTCTGTCAAAGTGACAAAGCTGTAAACCCCTGTGATTAAATCAGATTGTTTGTGTAATTGACCCATTCACCTGCATGTTGTCAATTAAGCTCCTCTGGAGCTACCTCCAGTATTTCAATCCTCTAAGCTGCTTTCCAAGATAGGAACTGTCCTTTAAAATGTAAAAATGCACCTCCTGAAAGCAATTTCTTCCTTTCTTATCAAAGTGTGGAATTTCCCTTTAAATTATGCTGAATCAGACTTCCAGATTCACAGATCTTAGATATCAGATTGATATCTAAATCAATATCTTATAGTATTCTATAACCCTGTAGGCTGATTTTTTAAATATAGATTTATAAATTAATCATGATTTACTCTTACTAGGAATATATAAATATATATATCCTATCCTATCCTATCTACGATAAGAGTGCCATAAAAAGGAAAAATAGAATTCGCTAACCCTTTTGGGTACTTTAGGTCAAGATATTTTGTGTAATGCCTGTTTTTATTAGTTTTTTCTTCCTTTCAATTAAGCACTAATTTTATTATACATTTTTCAAAAAATGAGGACAAGATGGCAAAAGTGGTGGAAATGCAATTATAAAAATTGGTTACGTCTACGACATATTGTCCCTCCTCCAGTTTCTTACTTCTTTCTCTTTCAAGACATCAGCATTTTGAACACACCTGGCATACAAGGCTAAAATAAAAAGAGTGGTGTATTGGGCCTAACACATTTTTCTGCCACCAGTTAGGCTCTTTGGAAGCTTAGGAAGTGCATTTTCAGTGCCAACTATCCCTATGGCAAAAATGGGGGAATATGTTACTTGCTGAGAGCCCAGTGGGTTTCCAGCTGGAGCTGGGTAGGACATATGCCACACTTTAACCCAGTATTGATATGGCAAAATCAGTGTGACTATAGGCAGTGAGAGCTCAAGTGTAGGAACTGATAGGTAATAAATCATGTGTTCTCTAACTCTTCAGTACAAAATTCTGCAGGGGTCTGTTTCACCATTCCTTTACCCTGTGGGCACCCCTCCACTTTGGTTGTCATCCACATGAGTGAAACTTTCCCACTGATGATTGAAATGTTCCCTGAAACCTGCAAACCAATGCAGTAATCAAAGCTTATCATCCACCTAAGCTCAAAGTGCCATGCATGAAGTCGTAAAAAACAGCTTTGTCTCTCCAACCACCCAGTGAAACATCAAACTTGTAAGTGACATGTCAGATGCCAAATTACATTTTAAGATGGGGCATCCTATAATAAATAGGTTTCAGAACTTGCTGTATTTGCTGTAGTTTGTTAGGTTTTTTTCTCAAATAGGGTCAGACATTACTTTGTATAGATTAAAGCGTTCTATTTTCTAAATGAAACTGTTTCACATTTACAACACAATAGTTTGGGTGCAGTATAGAATGTCATTCTTTACCAGCACTTCCAGAGAATCCGCAGGGGAAAATATACCAGATTCAAAAGAAAACCAAATGTCCATGTGTCTCATAAGTGTAGATTCCTAATTTTTGACGCACCTAAGAGAAGCCACTCCATTCCATTTATTCTCAACATCTGTATCCATTTCAAAATAAGTTTTGCTTGGCAAAAGAGTTATCACCTTTTCAGGAGTTTGCCTTCCACCAGGTTTACCGAAATTTTATTTGGTAGAGCACCACCAGCTTGGAATAGAATAGCTGTTGGTGGCAATGGTACAAGTTCTAGGAGATATTTGGCTGTTTGCATGTGGTTCTATTTCAAAAAACTACTCTCCTTCCTTCCACATTACAAGTCTCCACTGTGATTTACAATCCTAAATACAATCCCAGTTACTGAAGATGAGTTGGAAAGTAACACCTCTCTGTGACTGATCTATACTAAACTCTCACCACAAGCTGTAGAAGAGTGAAGACCTAAAGCAGTCTTAGGCTTTTATTGATTATACAAATAAAAACAGATTTTATGTTTTGTGCTTATCAGGTAAATTAGAGTGAGGCAAAACTCCAAATTAAATGTAGATTGTACCAGTTGACTTCTTTCAATGATAAATATTATTTGAAAAAAAAATTTTTTTCCAATGAAAGCCTGTCTTTCTGAATTCCTTCCCTTTTGCTCAAGTTCCCTTAAAATACTGGAATTACTTTCTCTTTAAAAAATTTTATTCTCTTTTCATTTTTCACTTTGGCTCTCCATTGACTTTTACCATAAGATAATTTAAGGTTCATGGTTTGGGTTTTTTTTACAAGGTAAGCAACATTTCATGCAAGATTTATATTTATTATACACAAAATTGGTTTTAGGACAGTAATCATTAATTAATGGTAAATCATTGATTCAGATATTGAAGTTACTATTGAGGCTTACAGATCTTAGTGATGCAGGAACATTAATTCAACCTATTCTGCCTGCAGTGGCCTTCTTACTATATGCATCATTAATTCCTTTGTGTGCAGTTAACCAACAAACAAGAAAATAATATATTCAAAGTAAAGAGAAAGTTGAAAGGAAAAGCTATAGTGTCTTCCTTTGGCTTCTCATTTTTGGGGGCTTTAAACCTAGAAGCTGCAGTGTTTTGTTTTCTTGGTTTGATTTTTCAAACTTCACAGAATCACAGAATAAACAAGGTTGGAAAAGAGCTTTGAGACCATTGAGTCCAACCTGTGACCTAACATAACGTGAATGCTATCACTATCATGCCACTGATAAACACAGAATCACATCCCAGAGAAATCTGAGCTACTACTGGATTGCTGTTTTCTTCCTTACTGCTGCTTGGGTCAGGGGTGGAGTATGTAATGTTCCATCAACATTTTTATGAAAATTCATCCTGACTCTAAAAAGCAGCAACAAAAAGAACAAAACATTGTGTAGATAGTGTTGATGGCATAGGACTATTGAAATGCAATTGTTACAGTTTTCTGCAGTTGCTTTTGCTGTGCCATCATGTTTTGTGAAAAGGATGGGAAATGTGAAGAGGAACAGCCATTGCTGGTACCAAATTGCTGTACAGACTCAATCTGTGAACCAGCAATTGGGGGTTTTTTATGTGAAGCAAGAAAAGATGGGCACATTTTTTATCTGTTGAAGTGTAGTATAGTTTGGTGAATCGACTTGAACAACTCAGACTGGTCTAACACACAAATAAGCATTGAAAAAACTGTGATTCCCACATACTAAACAGAGAGCTAGAGCCTGAGGATTTGTTTGGATGATGTAGCTTACAAAAGAGTGAGAAGGTGTCGTGATTTAGGAATGTATTCTCCAATTTAGTATTCCCACTAAAGTCACACTGCCGCTCACTCCCTCTTCCCCTACCTCCAAATGAAAGCACAGAAGGCAAAGATCATGGATTGAGGTAAGAACAATTTACTGGAAACAGCAATGAAATAAGAAAACAAACAGTAACAGCAACAATATTAATAACTAAAGTTATAAGACATAGAAGCTATTTATGTGGAAAGCCACAATAAATACTGACCTGCTCTTCCCAGTCCTGTTTCTCACCCAACCGGAAAAGGATGCCCTTCTCCCTGGAAGCAAAAGAGGTTGCCTTTGTCCAGTCCCTGGCAATGATGTGAGGTGGTACTAAATAATATTAGGGTCTGGCCATGCCCCCCTTCAGGCTACTGAAAAGAATTAACCCTGTCCTGGCTAAAACTAGGACAGAATGTCACAGGTGTAGTGGAACTCTGTCCTCCACCATAATTCACTATCAAATTTAAGCATAATTCCGGTTTATATATAAGTAAATCTCTGTGAGGTAGAAGTAGTTTTCAGTTGGCTGAACATCTTGGGATATGAGTGTTCTTGTCACATTGTCATCTTTCCCAAGATATATGAAGTCCCTACTTTTTTTGCCAGGCACATTTAGCATGTTGTTGTACTGAATATGAAAAAAATATATCTAAAATGGGTGAATGTATATTATTATGGGGGAAAAAAACTCTCTTAACGTCTGCAGTTGGGAGTTTCATATTACTAATGACTGCAAGGCTTGAAATGAAAATTTTGTTGACTGGGGATTGTAACATATTTTTTAAAATTAAAACATTCTGCCTCTGAGGAACCTGGCTTCTGTTGGTTTTCACCTAGTAAATTTGCATCTATTTGAAGAAACACTAATGGGTCACACATTCAATCTACCCCTGAGTTGGGCTGAGTATGAACCACACAGCCAGCTACCTGCATCAATAATCAAGAGGTTTTCAAACTGGAATGACAGGGTGCTTTGCAGGATTACTTAGATCATGGATCATACAAGTACAGATCTACACTTGTCACATCAATGTGTCTCTCGATATCTGAGTCCCTGAAGGGAATGAGTTTAATGCAAATGAGTTTCAAAAGAATGTTCTGCGGTTTCCCGGCAATGTTGTCCTGGGCAAATTGCAGAAAAAGAAACATCCAAGTGTGCAGTTGGAGAGGATGTTCACTCAGGCACAAATGGGTGACCATGGCTGTGGGACATTAGTCTTTCCTGGATAAAAGAATGAATCTGCATCTCAAATGAGAACTAGTATCATTTGTTGTCATAGCTTCTCCCTTTTACCATCAGCAGTAAATACTTCAGAAGAAGCTTCAAGAAATTCAATAATTTGCCTAAAGATAGTTTCTGTTAATGATTCTTTCTCTGTCTCTCTGGCTTTATGACAGGCTTATGCATTTAAATATTAACGTTTTTATCCCTTTACATGTTTTACACAATCTAGTCCTTTCTCAAATTTAATCTCATGTAACAGTGAATGCTTTCACTTTAATAGCTAGTATTTCCTTTCATCACTTTCAAATTTATATCTTTTTAATTCCACTGGACGAACTCTTGTTCTTAAATTATGAAAAAAAGGTGCCTAGAAACGCAGGATTTATCTTCTTCGTGCCATTCATTATTTTCTGTAAAGCTCTATCATGTCCTTTCTTCATGCCACCCAGATACAAAATTTTCTCTCTCAGCCTCTAATCATTTGCATTGCCTGTCTCCAGATGATCTCTGTGTCCTCTGTATCTATTTTGCAGCTGGGTTCCCAGAACTGAACAAAGAACTCATGCTGTATCAAATGACCAACCTTTGGGAATTACAATATTTCCAGACTGACTTTTAATTCCCCACTAGCATTTTGTTTAACAGTGATGTCCACTGAGCTTTCCACAGTAATGCCAGGATTTATTTTTTTTTTGGAGCAGTTGTACTCGATTAAGGCCCCAGTAGGTTGTACCAGTTGACTTCTGTGTAGATTGTGTGAGTAACCCAAAATATGCCATCCAGTGTTATGCTAACCCAGCATTAATCCCTTTGTCTGCTGTGGTGTTTATTCAGCTCCTTAGGTTAGCTTCCCTTTACTTTCTCTGAGGCTTTTCAACAGAAAGGAAAATTAAATAACAGTGTGCATTCTGTATGTTGCCACATCATTTTATCCCTTTCCAGATCAATAATATTCTCAACGAGCCCTTTTAACTCAGGTGTTTCCTCTAGATGGCATGTGGTCACAGGAGGCCACCAGGAGTTTAGATTTGGGATGCATCCACACTGCCCCACACAGTGAATACCAACACAGTCAGGCGTGTGTGTAGTGGCCCAACCCGGGTATCGTCTGGCTCTCAGCAGGCTCCTTCACTGCTTTGTTTTCAGTGGCTCTGGTATCTCAGCACAGCAGTACATGGTGAAGGCTGGGCATGAGCCTGTCCCTGTTGGAAGTCAGCCAAACCACAGTCGTATTTGCTTTCTGACAGTTTTGAATGCTCAACAGCGCTTTCTCTCCCACCACAAATTTGGGTAGAAGCCTTTATAAACCTCTGATAACCATTTAATTTTATTAAATGGTCAGCTGCAGGTCTGGATGTGTGTATGTGTATGTATATACATACTTGTATATAGTATATATCTATATATACTATACTAAGTGTGTGTACATATATACACACTATATATATATATATATATATATACACATACATACACACACTATATATACTACATATACTATAAATACAGAAATAGGAAGGTTGTGAATCTGAGAGTGCCCCAGATACCACAGCCCTGATAACTACAGTGCTCCCTCTCAAGCCCTCCTCACCCCGAAAAACTTTTTGTGTCCCTCATCCCTAAAAGCTGCTTTGAGCTGCTGCAGTGGTTCTGCCCATCCACAGCTGCCCCTGAGAAGCAGCTGGCAGAGCTGGGAAAGGCCTGTGTCCTTTTGGCACTCCAATCCTCTGGTGCTGCTGTAGCCTTGTCTCCTCAGGACATCCAAGAATTTTAAGCAATGGTTTAAAATATTAATTTCTTCCCAAGGTAAAAAAAAAAAAAATGCTCTGGAGAATGCATATTTTCCTTTTACGAAAGACAGAGCCTACGAGTTCATCCCCTATTTTAGCATATTCATGTTTTATTGCTTCCTTCAATTATCACTTAATCTCATTTTCCATGTTCCAAAGTCCCTAATTTCCAAAAGGACTGCTAGCCTATAGTCACAGAAAAATGGTTTTGCACTGTCTCCTGTCAGAATTATTATTACAATTATTACATTATTTAAAATTTATATTACACATATCTAAAAGGCTGCAATTAAATTAGGTCCCACTGCACTCGCCACTACCCAAATGTGTAACTAATGGCATTTCAGGCCCTCAGGAAAAACATTTAATTCTAAGGTGAACTCCTCAGGGCAGAAATTACCCACATTTTTGTTCTGTGGGAAAACAGAACAAAAATGTTGTTGGTACAGCCTAGAGGCTGCACCACAATCCTAATAATGATAGTAGTGATGATTATTAACATTACTATTAAATGGTGTTACGTCAGTTTTACCACAGCTTACTCCTATCTTTTGTTTTCATATGATGTGATAAGAATGTTTCATTCTTTCAGCTAAAGAATTCTTTATTCAAGGTTTTGGTGCTGGTTAAGGATACTTTGCTTCCAGGGAACAAATAGGCCAATAGAATAAGTCTTTGGTGGGATGAATGGTGTTTGGTGTTCGGACAAATGGTGAAAGAGAGGAGACACCATCAAAAGTTTTTCTGCTCCACATGAATTTTAACACTTGTTCAATGTCCCACAATTAATTCCTTCAGTACACGGAGTTACTGGAAAAAATCCTTTGCACTGAGAAAGACACACACATCACTGCTGAGTCAGAAGATGGCCATGGTCATATCAGCACACATTTTTTTCAGTGTTTTTTTTGGGAGGTTTGTCACCCTACCCTAAAGAAGTAGATGTTCATTAAAAATTGCTGCCAGAAGGCATTCCAGATGTAGATTTTAAACATATTGTCCTTAAGCCAAACTGGAAGATATAGGGACAAAACGTTAAAATGCAAAGGCAGGATAGGTTAGTGTTAAAATGTTACAAATTGCAATTGCTGATTTAGTACTGATTTATTACTGCAATGCAAGGGTTTAATATGGGTTTGTATGTTTTATTCCCCTCTCTGTAAGTATAGACTTATTGTGACTGCCAACTTGGCATGGTGGCAGCTAGTGCCCTACTCTATAAATGCTATTACAAAATTAGGTTCCAAATGACATTAAGTCAGTTAAAATTTCAAACAGAGTTAAAAAAAAAAAAGAACAAAAGACACACAGATAAACTCTTCACAAGCACTAGAACAAAGTTCTGTCTTAAAGATACAAGTGATACCTATGCAGGTGATATCCATACAGGTGATACAGGCTCGTCTTTGTGAGTAAAATATCACAGCAACCTTGACAGGAAAAGTAATCTAGAGGGCATGGATATCTGCACAATGCTAAGGCATGTCCAATTGAGTTTTCCTATTAGTCCTTTAAAATATCACACAATTGTCTCAACTGCCCCTTCTGGAAATGCTGTTCTTCACCCTCAGCCTGGAGGGGGAAGTGTTTAGAAGCCTGTGTGTAAAACTGCATTGAAAATTAAAGGCCTCAGGAACACATGAAACTATATCAGTACTCAAGTGCTTTGTGCGCAAGTGAAGACCAGATAGTAAGCACGCCTTTCCTATCATTTTTTGTCCCTTCCTGTGTTTCCACCTGGGAGAAAGTGTTATGAATTTATTTTCTAAGAAAAATGAATAGGCCTTATAGCACAGCATTGCTTTCTTGCTGTCAAAATAATGACCATTTCTTTGAGCAATGTTTTTATGGTTCAGCTTTCTTTTCTAAATGCATCTTAAGTGAAAAAGCATTCTTACTCTTCCAAAGGATTTTAGAATATTAAATGCTTTCCAGCTTTTAGAGGGTTTTTGGGTTTTGAGGGTTTTTTAAAAATTATATCTATTATGAATATTGACATTCCATTTTATTAAAAGGGTATGGGCATTCTTACATATCAGGTAGAGTAGGCAGAATTTCTCCTATGCTATAAGATCCAGAATGATGCAGATCTTTCACTTCTCTTATGTTACTCTTTTCTTCTCAAAGCAAGCGTATTCACTATAAGGTAAAACAAACAAAAAAAGAAGCTCTGCTATGCTCTGACTAGATTTATATTACTATTTTTTCCTCTTTTTTTTTAACTCTTGAATTGGTATTTAGCATGCAGATTAGGTAGATATATAAGTGGTGAGCCCCTGTCTTTCAAACCCAACCTTCCCTCTCCCTCATTTGTGCCACCATTGTCAGTGGGCTGTGTGATGGGCTGCCAGCAGCTCTGCTGTGAGCTGGGCTGCTTTGTGAAGAGCTCCTGTGGGGGTCTTTCTTGTCTTTGGCAAACTCTTCCTAAAGAGTATTTTCTGCAGTGTGCCAGCAGCTCTTGGCACAGATTCATCAGCTCTCAGTGACTTGCAGTGCAGATACTTAATAGTCATCCCCTGTAGCTTGGCAGTAGCTGAGATGGATAACGCAGCCTCCAAGTTACTCCTTGCATGTTAGGTTTCTTCTGTGTGGCAAACTTGGAAAGTCCTATTCAATCAATATAAACCAGGGAAAAGAAAAGGGGAGATCCATCTTGCACTTCACAGGATGTTTTATCAACTTTACTACTGTTGAGAGAACAAGAATGTTTCAGGCAGAGGAATTTTCAGAAGAGGATAGATCCAACAAGCTGATACTGCTGATCCTTCAGTGCAGGAGGAGGAAGGGAAGAAAAACACAGGAACTGCCTCAGCTTTTGTCAGTCATGTCAAACAGGGAGAAGGATATGAAGATGGGCATCCCTGACACAGCTTAGGCTGTTGCTGTAGGAAAAGATACCACTCCCCAGACTCAGGATAACCCTAAATCTGAAACGTGTCAGGACACAATGACATCTCCCACACACCTGGCTGCTTTACCCTAATCCACTCTCAGCCTTTCCCTCCTCTTCCTTCCAATCACCCAATTCTTCCAATGCTTCCCTTCCTGTTTACAGCACACAGGACAAGCCCTTCAGTTCCTTGACCCTTAGTCTGCTGCATCATACTAAATGCTCTGCAGATAAACCTCGTGGCACCCTTGGACCGTGAGCTGCCGTCCAGAGGGGTTCCAGCAGCAAGTTCCCTCACAAAAGCACTTCATCACCTGAGGATGTGGAGCTAAACCACTTTCACAAAATGCAAAAACTGTTGCTAAATTTTTTTTGTTTCCGGCTTCCTGGGGTTTTCGTGGTGATGCTCTGGGACCAAACAATCTGCAAAGGCAGGAGGGCAGGTCAGCCCCCACGGTTATTTCATGGTTATGTCATGGGATCCCTTCTCGTAGCGCGAGTGTAGCTCTGTGTGTGTTTTGGGGACAAGTCTCCCTGAGGGGGCGGCAGGGCTGGGACGGGGATGCTCTGAGCCCAGAGATCACATCCCCGTCCGAAGCTGCAGTCGAGGCGAGGGCGGCGAGGCGCCCTCCCAACCTGGGGCCGGGCTGGGCGGTGCCGGGGGCTGGCAGCTGGCAGCAGGCGGAGGAGGAAAAGGCCGGGATATTCCTGAATGAACGGCTCGCTCCTCACCCCACACCCCCGCCCCGCTCCCCCCCTCCCCCC